>BPLQ01010805.1:0-241323 GCA_021605075.1 Caerostris darwini
TTTTAGAAACTGTAGTTACATCACGTATAAAGAATTTTTTTTCTTTTATACGAGATTTCGAAATATTTTTTAATTATTTTTCGTACAAAAAATAGTTTATGTGTAACAGAACAGTAAATAATTTTTTTAATGAATAATAAAAAATTATTTATATTTTGAGTTTACTTTTATTTTTAATGCTATTTAAAATATATTTCTCTATTACAAACTATGACTGACAAAAAAAATTTTTGTCCTTTGAATTTCCTGCACTTTTCATACTAAATGTATTACTACGGAAATTAGACTATAACTTCTCTACTTTGACTTCTATGCACTTTTATTGCAATTTATTTTTATAGTTTTCTTGATTTTTATTTCATATTTCTTTTTCTTTTCGTTACTTAATTGTAGTAACATTTTAAAATTTTTTGCTTTATAATTTAAAATCGTTATTAATAAATATAATTAATAATAAGTAGAATTACAATTAAATCAAGGTATGAGGTACACTAATAATGATATTAATAATGAATTGCAAAAGCTATTTCAATTTTTAATACAGTACGTTAATAGAAAAAATGCTATTTATGTTTGGTGAAAGGAAATATTATTTATGAATTATTTCTATAAAATAAAAAGAGTTTAAGTAATTACTTTGGAATATTATAAAATGTTTGAGGATGAAATTTAAAAAAAATATGTTTCAATTATTAATAACGAGGAAAAAGTAACCGAAAAGTAGTTTAGAAAGTAAAATATTTATAAGACTGAGTTAAAAAAATAAATAAACAGCTTTGCTTCTTTTATGTATGAATTAAACAGCTGCCATAGAAAACATGTTAATCGAAAAGTAATTTAGAAAGTAAAATATTTATGAGTGCGTAAAAAGAATAAATAAATAAACGGCGGTGGCTTCTTTTATATATGAATTAAACAGTTGTAGGGTTATAAAAAAGCGTAGTTAAAACTAAATAACAATAACTTAATATTTTGAAACAAATCCATCTTGAGAAGTACGAAGTACAAAAAAAATTTTTTTTTAAGAACACAGATTTAAAATAATATTTCTTTTATCAAAATTACAAAAATTTATTTAATTGAAGTAATTGCCTGTACTGTAATACTCAAAGAGTAAAACATTTTAGTACAAGAAAAAAAAGTTCACGACAAATATATTGTTTTATTTCAATCAATAAAAGTTAAAATTCAATTATTAAAAAATATAAAGATTTAAGATTCGAAAGAATCAGAAAATTAATATGAACATTAAAACCTTAAGTAGTTAGGAAAGTTAAAAGTAGAAAAATTATTCATTAAGAAATAAAGTAACTTTGTTTACATTAAAATAAACGCTACCCATTAAAACAACAATGCATTTTTAAGACTATAATACCAAAAATCTTAAAAATAACCAATAAATGTTTTATTAGATCCAAAACAATAATTTGGAATCTTTTCTTTCACAGAAATACTTATCTAACTACATAACACAAAAAAAAATGAAATTAAATCAGTAACAATTCATTAATTCGAAAACAATTCATATTTGCTTGAAAAACACCCTAAACAAATATCACATCTTTTGTTCGAAATGGAAACTGTTATCGCTATAAATGGTTAGAATGAATAACAATGAGAAACTGTTATCTAAATGGTCAGAATGTCCTTAAAATGTTTTCAGATTGAGTTTGAAAACATTTTGAAACTTAAGTTCCAATGTAAAACTCTTTTTATTCGATTGATACGCTTCAGTGTTTTGCCAAGCATTCCACGAATAGTTTCAACGAAACTGAAAGAACATTATGCAAATTTAATGAGGCAGAAAAGCAGAGCAAACAACTTCTTTGCACTACTTCCAACACTTCGACTTCAACTTTGAAGTGTTCAATGTATTTGTTGTCATGGCAACGTGAAACCGAAAGGTTCGGATGAAACTTTTTCCCTTTTTAAATCCCCGAGTGGAAGTGTTTCCCTTTTATTTGGTAAAAGTGAAAAATTTGCAAGAAATTTCTTGAAACCTAATTTTTGAGGTATAAAATTACATTACTGGAAATTTTCTCTCCTCGAAAAGTTGCATTTGTTTAGAAATTATTTGTCACATTGAAATTTGATTCTAAATTTATATACTATCGCAGAACTTTCATATTAGGTACGTTTGCATTGATATAAAAGTTAGTTTCAAAACACATCTTGGATTTATTATGTATATTTCTACAAAATAAGATTCATGCATGAACTTTGCAATAAATAATAATCTTTTCTTCTGAGAAACAAAGTTTTATTGAAATTCAAGAAAAAAGTTTTATAGCAATATTATAGTTTATATAGAATTTCTAAAATAAAATGGCAAAACCCACACATAAATTAATGCCATACAAAATGCTGAAGACAATAATCGCGAAATTTGTTGCAATATTACAAAAGATGACTTATTTAGTAAAAACATTTCATTTAAATTTTTCATAGCTTATTATGAACTTCATTCTTGTAATTACGTAATACTAATTCAACACCAATAAATAATAATAATAATAAACAATAATTATATAAATAATAATAATTGTAATAAATAGTAATAATGCATAATAATAATAATGATTGAATAATTGAAAACAGATACTTGATGTTCCCTCACAATTTCTGTACATTTTAAATTAATTAAAAAAATCATAATTATTCCCCAAAATGCTTTGTTAAATTCTGATTATATATTTTCAACAAAAATAATCGAAGCACATCATAAAAGATAGTTTGCAATTTAATTTCAAAATGACGGAAGTTATTGACTTTAATTTCTATCATTTTAAAATTTATTTTTAAAATGAACAGTTCTTGAAATGCGTATTGGCTAATATTAATCAGGGCATTATCCTTTAAAGATATACTAGTAACCTCTCTGTTGTTGTACATTTTTTATGAAATAAATGAATAGTTTAAAAAAACTAAAAAACACGCTTTTAGAGTTAATCAAACTTAAAAGTAAAAAATAATTGTCAACATAAGAATAAAATGACTGACGAGAAAATGCATGTCACTGTTCTAAAAGCGTGGGGTGCTCGATATCAATCGTTATAATTTTTCACTAGTTTCATTCCGAAATGCAGAGTTAGTTCAAAAATGTCATACAAAGCACCCCACGCTTTTGGAACAGTGACATTCATTTTCTCGTCAGTCATTTTATTCTTTTGTTAACAATTATTATTTTTTACTTTTTAGTTTGATTAACTCTAAAAGCGTGTTTTTCTAGTTTTTTTAAACTATTCATTCCTTTTTTATTTTTTATTTTGATTAACTCTAAAAGCGTGATTATTTGTGATGATGAATTACAAATATTAATGAGGTCCCAGTACGGAGGACTGGAGCAATAATTCTTACAATAATTTAATTGAGAGTAAAACAAAGGCTAAATGCAAATATGTCGAGCCAGCCAGGATTCGAACAGGGAATCTCCTGATCCGTAGTCAGGCGTGTTATCCGTTGTGCCGCTGTCCCACGTCGGTTTGAATGTCTTTACTGAATACTTTCATTCTACATGGGTAAAATTGCTCATCATAAGTTAAAATAAAATCACCAATCCTGGCGTTCCTAATCATGATGAGATAATAAACATATCAAAATATTTTAGTGTCGTCGGTCCTTGATAAGTCTACAACGTTTAAATTAAATTTGATCTCTTAAAGTAGGGCAAAATCGAGCCCAAAGAGTCAGTTACAAACAAACAAACATACAGGTGAAACTAATATAAAAGCGTATTAAAAAGAATCAACTGTTTTCTTTCTGAAAGATGTCTGTAAATGTTTCTTTGCAGCTTAAATAGTGTGTATGAGAAGAAACAGATCTCCAGTGGAAAAAGTGATACGCTGATCAAGATGACTTTTCAAAGGCTGTGTGTTTTAATCACTAATTCTGGCGATCCTAATCAGGATGAGATAATAAACTTATCAAAACTATTTATCGCATGCAGTCGTCGGTCCCTGATAAGTCTACAACGTTTAAAGTAAATCTGATCGCTTAAAGTAGGGCAAAACCGAGCCCAAGGAGTCAGCTACATACATACAAAAATACAAACAAACATATCGGTGAAACTAATAAAAGCGTATTAAAAAGACTTAATAGATATATTTTTAGGAAAAATAATAATAATTCAACTAAAATATTAGTAAAAATATAACTAATAATCATTAACTAAAATATAAATTTACAAAGCAATTTCCTTGTATTATAATTAAGTGCATATCTTAAAACTAATTTCCTAAATTAAAAACTTTTTCAAAGCATTTTTTCCTAGGAGAAATTGGCGTTTTCGAATCCCGGACAGACATTAAAAGTAATCCCGAAAAATTCCGGAAAAACTCTTTCCCGAATTTAATTGCTTACTGATCCTCCGATTCGCTGCAAAATAAAGGACTGATCCCCCTCACTAATACTTCAATCTCCAAAGAAAAGGGTTTAAAGATCTCTTAAAAACAAAGCACTACTTTACCTTACAGAGCAGTGCTTTATGTGGGTGTCTATTTTTTTTCTCCCTTCACGCAATTCTCCCATGGAGAAAATAAACATTTAAAAGCAATTAAAGGTAAAACCTCTCTCTTTTCTTCTTGTCACAAACTTGAATCTTTACTGGTTTTATACTTGCAAGAGTTTTTTTAGGAGGCTTTGGTCAAAATAAAACTTCGGGTTTCGGGAATTAAAGTAGGTTTAATAAAAGAGTTTCTATTGGTGATAAAATTAAAGTCTTTTTAAACTGACATTTTTTTTTTTTTTTTTTACATTCGATTTTACTAATGTGGTGATTTTCTAACATTGCTGATCAATATAATTGTTTTAAATCTCCCGTATTTCATTATCTTTTCAGAAATATTTATTTATTTATTATATTTATTATTTTTTCAGAAATAAAGAAATTAAAGATCTATATCTAATGTTAATACCAAAAAGTTTTTTTTTTTTTTGTATATAATCAATAAAAAAATTGTGTGCAGTTTTGTAGTATTACTAAATACGAAGTAAGGCGAAAAATGTTTTTGAAAATAAATTACTTGCGTATTAAAAGATATTAAATTGATCTGGTTGAATTTAGTGCTTGGAGTCATTAAAATGTTATTCATAAAATGATTAAAAATTTAATTAAAATTTTTAATCATCCTTGTAGAGTAATAATAAATTAAAAATATATTAGAATTCACTACAATATTAATTAGAAATTTCTAATACAATTTCTTAGCAATAATTAATATTTTATAAATAAAATTTATTTATTCAAATAAAAGTAATGAATGAATTATTATATAAACAAACAATGTTTTTAAATATTTTTTTTTTCGTTTTAATAACAAAAATTAAACTTTTGAAATTAATTTTTTTTTAGTTGGCTCAAACTAATTTCCAAGCAGACTGTTGACAACATACTATTTCCTAAACGACTGGTTATGCATTCACCCCATTCGACAAGTAATATATCCCTGAAGGAAATGTACTCCTCTCATCACCTATCGTAGACTGTTCTTGGCATACATCAGTGGAACACGAGACTCACCGATATTCAACAAAAATTGACTGATTATAGTTGTCACTGATATAGAAAGGAAGAAAAGAAAGGTATTTTTCCCCTTAGGGACTGTTATTAAAGAGTGAATGTTGCCCGATTTATGTCAGTATTAGCATGCGCAGCTAGCATGTAAGTGAGGTAAGTTCAAATGCACTTTTTACTTTCATTGTTAGTTCCACAGTCATTCTTTCAAAGGAAAATTTAATGTTGAGTCAGACAGTGTGTGTAAGCATCTCGTAGTGATAGACCGGGGTTTTTCCTATGAGACATGCAAATGCCGGTCACCTTTCTTTAAAATTAAACCTGGAAAGTAACGATTGCTTTTTATTACCGCCAAAAAACTGTTCGTAGTATACAGGCTGATTTAACGGCGATGAGACAAACTTTGACGTGATGGTACAATTTAGTGAAACATGTATTTTTCTAGAGGAATGTAGTGTCGGAAGTAGCACATTGAGGCCTGAACACACTTTCGAACAAATTTCTCTCAGCAACCAGGTACAAAGCATCAACTGATAACCGTCACGTGACGAGTTTCAGTAATCTGATTAGCAACCCCGATTCTTAGTCTGTGTTTGCCACTGTGTTTTCGTTCACGAGAAACCAATTGAACTCAATTGAGGACCTCGTAGCTCGACTATCCAATGCTGCTGCAAGCGTGCATGAAATGTCTGCCATCTTTGGTACTGTTCTCTAAATCACGCCTTCGACGCTACCAAGTATCTATCACTATTGGTGGTTGCAATTTTAAGCATTTATTGTAAAAATTGAATCAAAGAAACATTCGCCAATGATTTGGGTATAAACAATGTTTTTCTTTTCATGTCTAATTTTTTATGTTTGTGCGTCAACCAGTTAATTCAGGCGATACAATGTTTTACAAAAAATACACGCATAAGCTGTACCCCCCCCAAAAAAAAAACCTGTTCCACGACCGTTGAATCACCTTATACATAGGTGGAACATGAAACACATCGAAAAAGAAAAACAGCAAATATTTAAAAAAGTTATGAATACCTTTCCTAATTTAAATATAAATGAGATTTAACAAGATTATCAGTGCCAGTGAATTTTTTTCTATAAAATAATAATAAATCGTTTAAATACATCAAATATCGAAAACGAGGCTCCGTTGGAATCCTCCGAAAGCTCAATTAAATCTCCCACTGAGAAGTCACTATCCTGAGGGTAACAGCTGAGATCCATATGTCCGAAAGGATCTGATTCCGATTTATCCGGCCATCCGACCGGATCGAACACTGCCCACTTCTCAGTTTCCCGATTTGATTAAACCTCTCATCGCCCATCGGTTATTGGTCTTCGCTGGCTCCTTATCCGGCCTATTTGTCAGAGTTGTTAATTTTGTCTGTCAATAACTCACAACCATTTGCCGGATATCCGAGACCTCGAGAGCTGTCAATTAAGTAGATGTGGGCGTTGTTGAGGAATGGACATTTCCTTTGTGTGGGAAGGCGTCCACTGTTAAAACTGATTGAAAGCGAAAATATGATGGTACCAGTTATTTAACTAAGAGCTCATCGTGCATGTGCTTTTACATTATCATGAAAAGAGGCATTTTGTCATTTTTTTACTAAAGTATAAAGACTATATAATTTGACATTTTTTTAAACTCAAACATAAATGATTATTTTGACGTAAAATTTCACACAGATGTCGAGGACACTGCCACCAACCTAAAAAAGAAAAAAAAAATTGAAATTCCATAAAACCCGGGAATTTTAAATTGGTCTTACTTTTTGGACACAATAGTATACTATATACTAGTAAAATGCCTATCGTAACATATACAGGATATTCGGCAATACCGAATATAATGTACAATATATATATATTCAGAAATAGCTAGGAATTTCATGATATAATCATCCTAACTAGTACTAACCGCTTAAAGGATTTATTGTTCCCACTTTAAATAAAGACACCGACAATTATGTTTATACTAATCAAATATTAATTATCAGGCAACGCCAACTTACTTGAATTATTATCTTCGACCAGTTTAAACTCCAAACAAATGAGCGATCCTAGCAATTAAAATTTCTCATATTTTGACACTGAATGGGTTCGAGAGATAATTGATAAATGGATTATCACGCATATTCAAATGGGAAGGATTTATAATGGATATGTGTTTAATAATTTCTAACAAATGAGTACCATCAAAGGGTTCTAGGAGATTGGCAGCTGTGCCTTTATTCACAAATGATTTTCCGAGGTATTAATTTTTAATCTACCGCACTTCTATCTGGGCATTTTGAACCATGAAAGTGAAATATGGATCCTATCCCAGGAGAACATCTGCTAGATCTTTTACAATATTCATGAATTTATTATATAAATTGCGTTTAATTATGTAAATAAGTTTGTCAGCCATTTTAAGATGTTTATTGAATCTGCATTAATAGTTATTAATTAATTATTGTTTATCTATGATATTCTCATTTTAATACAGGGTGGATAGGGTAATCCATGAACATGAACATGTGTGAGCATGGTATTGTTTGATATAAAGTGAGCTTTTTCAAAAAAGTCCGACTGAAACAAAAACTCAAAGTTAATATAAAACATCATTATCCTTTTAATATATCATTTTTTTACGAAGATGTACTAATGTTTCTAAATTGTACTAATGTTTATTAGATTATTACTTCTTTTTCACTGGCGCAACAACACCATGGTGGGTCAAGACCCTTCTGCCAGATTCTGCAACATGAGTTGTTGTTTTCTCTTTACTGGAAAAGGTTGTCAGTTCTACACCCAACACTTTACAGTCATATTAGATTGATACCTACGGGTTAAAAGGGATTCATAACCAATACAAACATCCACGGCACCACCGGGACCCTAACCTGAAACCTGTGGCATCGAGCGGCAGAGCACTAGTCACTCGGCCGTCAGGTCATGATGGGTCAAGGCCTTCTGCTTACTGACAGATTACGAATCATAGGATTTTTTTTTACTGGGCTGGTTTGTCAGACCTGACTTTTTTTATTTCGTGTAATGGTAAATTTATCTTTCAAAAATGCATATTATTTCTAAAATATATTCTCCTGGTGGTGACATGGATGTTTGTGAGTGTTCGGAACCCACTTTAAACTGTAGGTCTCGGTTTGTTATCCCTCGTGTGCACAAGATGACCTTAAAGCAACAAACCAAACCAAATATAGAATATATTCAACCATCAAAAATTAAAAAATAATAACTATTAAATTTAAGTGGGTACTTATAAGAGTGATTCAAATAATGCAAACATATAGAGAAATGTATTTAAATAAATTAATATTTAATAAATATACAATAAGAGCATCAATAAACTTTAAAATTAAAATGAATAAAGCAAGGAAGAAGTTTAAAGTTAAAGGGAGCGTATATTCATTAGATTATTTTAGGATGTTTCGTTATGTCTAAAGTCTTGAGAGAAGTATCAAAGGATTAAACATTCAATAATAAACTGATTATACACATATGTATATATATAATTCCTAATAATTCAATGATGACTTGTAAACATGTATCTTCATATGTTAGAGGTAGAATGCTAAATATTGATTTAATAAGTTTATGAGTTTAGAATTCGTAAACATTTCATTTCAGGTTGTAAACAAATCGATTTCGTTGTTGATTTAGTTTACCGATCCAAATATCAAGGTACACAACTCATCTCATAAATATAGAAAGTTTATCCGATCGATTTTGGTTAAAATTAGGTTTTCTTAAAAGGGGATACTGTGAAGGTTTTTGTTGGATACCACAATAGCTTTTTTAAATGCTATATTTTTAAAAAAAATTGTATATAATTTTTTTTTTATTTATTATTATTTTTATTTAAAAATTAATTTTTTAAATGCTATATTTAAATTTTTATTTAAAAACATTTTACTTATTATTTTTATTTAAAATTAATTTTATTATTATTTTTTATTACAACCTTATTATAAATCAAATTTTTTTTGAAGAATTATTATTAAAATTTATTTATTAATCTTCTAAATAGGAAAATAAAACATTTTGCAATTTTTATTTATGTACCTGTTTTTAAAAATAAAAGAAGGTCAGAAAATCTCCATCTTTATTTTTTAAATAAAACAAAAATAATCACACTTATCAATGAATTGGAAACTTAGGATAAGTATTATAACGTACTTTCTTTGCATTTTTGTACTGAAACATTCAAGTTCAGAAAATATATACATCGGAAATACAAAATCGGCTAGCACTTACCATTCTCTACAGTGTTAAGATCCGGGTTTTGCAACGGCCGGGAAGAGTTTGGAAGTCAGATAGATTTAGTTGTTTTCTCAGTTGTTGCATGCACAATATTTGATTGTTGCGTGCAACAATATTTGATTTAACAATAGTTCACATTTAGTAAAAAATTATTATTACAGAAGGAGCTTCATCTGAAGAGAATATTCAAATATTTGATGGCGAACTTCCATCTTCCAGAAACAACAGGGAATCAGTTGCAACCCAACAGAACTACCTCCCACCATAATGCTTTGACCAGACATTGGAATTGTGAAAGCATATACACGACTTTATGAAATGCATTTGGTATTCTAATGACTTCTATAGTTTGGTTTGACTTGCCGCTCTACTGTCATTGTTTGCACACTTTGGTTTAATAAGATCGAGACTTACAGTTTCAGGTAGATTCCGAACCACTAAAAAACAATTGGTCATCAGGCCACAATGTCTTCTATAGCGCAATCGCTAGCGTGATTCGTCTAACCAAACCACCCTTTTTTGATCTTGAGTGTAGGGTTTTTTTTCAGATGACTTTTTAAGCGATTTTTGTAGAAATCCGTAATTTCCACACAAGTATGCCATTGCTTATATCCATTATTCTTCGAAGTAATAATTTCTGTCAGATGCAGCAAGATACATTACCTTAAAAATGCATGTTATTAATACTATAATAGAGATTAAAACGATACAAACATACAAAGAAATGTATCTAATCAATTAAAATAATATTTGGTAGAAAAGATACAATGGGAGCAATCAATAAAATTTCGATTAAAGTCAGTGATGTAAGGAGAAAGTTTAACAAGGAGCTTATTCTCATTAGAGTATTTTAGAATATCTTAGCATTCCTAAAATCTTGAGAGAAGTATCTAAGACATGAGCATTTAATGTAATATATATTCATAATATATATATATAATTGGATGTTCATCATTTTTTAGAGTTCTATTATTATCTATAATTGGAAACATGTATCTTGATATGTTAAGGAAAGAATGGTGCTCTAATGCTCTCTAATATTTCTCTGTTAATATAACCAGTTGTAGCACAGTAGACGATGCCATTCATGGCGTCTCTGAATTGTTTTCAACTAACAGGTATTTGTTAGGGACAAGGTCTACAGTCTATTTTTTCAGAAAATTTGAAAGTTTAGTTGTCATGAATACATTGTGTTTTCTGCCTTGACCATCATAGCTTTTGATAAAAAGAGACGAAATATTATACCTTTATTCAAACTGTGAAAGGTATGTTACGTTTCCGTATTTGCTTTTCAGTATGCATAGCATATTTATTTTTATATACTAATTATCTCCACCTATGTCATGCATGAATTAGATATAACTGCATCCACAACGAACATTTGTAAAAATATTGCCAATAAATGTAATATATTGTCAGTACATAATGATGCATCCAGAATGTTTTTTATTTGGTCATATAAAAGAATTTTATTTCAATTTATTTATTTTAATCAATTTATTTCATTATATTTGATTTTATTTTTTTTCCTTTCTCGTTAGCCTCAAAAATTTTAAGAAATAATCCAATGAATTGAAGATGATGCATTTGTGGTTGATTACAGTAGATTTATATTTTTCATTAAATATATGATACAATTTCAATTTTCAAAATTAAAAAAAAATCATGACTACAAACTTTTCTATCTACAAACTATTTTCTCCAAAATATTTAATAATTATTCTTTAAACATAATTTGAAAAGATTTTTAAAGATTATTTCCCGAGGGTAAAACCATATTAGAACATTTTACATCGGAACAGTTCAGGAAACTTATTATCGATTAAATAACTACGCCGAGCAAGTTTACAAAACTATCTACAAAATATCAAGGTTAATTTTAAACTATAAGCGAATAATATTAAAAAAGCGAAATTTTAAGCAAATATAATCTCTCACCAGATACATTTCATATACATTATTTCAAAAGGAATTTTTAATTAAATGTGTAAAATCAAAGAGTATGGTAGTCGTTTATAACAAAGTGCTTGAAGCACAATATTGCAAAAATATATATTCTAGCAGAGGATGCAAGATGTTCTTTACAAAACTAGAACAGGATCAAATAAGTATTTTTTTAACTTATATACATAGATATCACTATCCCTTTAAAACTCTCTAAAGTCTGTAAGTTCACATACCGGTATTTACCTTTGCCACTCTTAACCGTAACAAAAGATCGTGCCTTTTGCGAAATCAAGCCAATGAGCCAACTCCTTCGGGCCTCCAGGGAAAAGGTCTTGAGAATGTTTTCCGTCTAAGGAAAGGATTTTGGCAAATTGATTTGCATGCCTTCTCGGCAGAAACAAAGAATATTTTCTCCAGTCGGTGATCTAGTTGTTTGAAACTGAGCGTGCAAAGGGCATTCGAAAGTGTTTTGAAATTGAAATTGTTGGACAGAGAACAGCTAAAAGCGTATTTGAATCCAGTTCGGGGTTAACAACATGAGGAAATGATCCGATGTTTGTTTTAGGTGGAACAAAATGGGATACTGCAGTCTATGTACGAGAAAGGTGGAATTAGCTCTATTTTCGAGAGAACAAAAGAACTAAAGATACTCATGCAAGACACGTTCTGTTAACTGTAAGAATGGTATTTATATTTTTGATTTATACAGAAACATTTAATTTTCCGCACAATTGTAATACTCACGGCATAACTACAATTTTCATTTTATCTCATAAATGGAAATATTTTATGTTGATTTATTAGGAGATAAAATAATACAAAAATTGTAGTTGAATAAATTTGCTTTACATAACATTTTCGTTTTAATGATACCATACTTGAGTTTTATCTTTATTCTTCTCCTTTCCTGTAAAAATGGAAGTTTTTAATTTTCTTGTCAGTGAATGGTTTCTTTAAAACTCTATAAGCTAGAAAGCATTGAGCGAAAGTCAGCGTTTGATGTAATCAAAGAAATTTTATATTCAACTGACAAATATGCAATCTGCAATGTTATCAAATTATATCCAATAAAGTAATCAAATTATATCCAATAAAGTAATCAAATTATATCCAATAAAGTAATCAAATTATGTCCAATAAAGTAATCAAATTATGTCCAATAAAGTAATCAAATTATGTCCAATAAAGTAATCAAATTATGTCCAATAAACATATAATACAAGATTAAATTTATGAAAACTATTTATGAATATTCTTCCAAATATTATTTGCAACGTTGGGAGTTATAAAATGCTGCTTACGTAGAATTGACATGATGTCTTTGGGTTCGAACTATTAGAGATGCCTGCTAGCTAATTGGGTAGAACTCTGGTCGTTGGTACCACAGTTTTCAGGTTCAAATACAGATGGTGGTATGAATGGTTGTTAGTGGTTTGGAATCTACCTTAAACAGTAGGTCGCGGTCTAATTAGCCTATGGAGTGCAAAAAGTGACCGTAGATCGACAAAACAAATCTATCTAACAGAAGCCATTATGATCAATTTTCGATGTTAAAAAATATCATTGCTTTAAGTTGTTAATAATAATTTTTGATTTACACAACAAAATTCTTTTGTTGCTTGTAAAATTTGCAGAGACGTAAGAAGGCAATGGCGAAAAACTATTAAATATGGCTATTCGCTATGTTTCAAATTGATGGGTAAACACAACATGATGATTAAAATGTTAGCTTTTGATTTGCGTCGTCTACCACATTCAGGCCTTTGTATGTCTTTGTCTCATTAAGACCTATTTTTTAGTATTGTGAAAAAGTAATCCATTTGAAATGTTAATTTGAATACATTAAAAGTAATCTTCGTTTTGAAGTATTTAAAAATGAATGCCGGCCATTTAATGGAACCAAAATAAACTTCAAAACTAAGTTAGGAGGTGATAAATGACAGATCACGACGAAAGACAATTTGAACGATTTAAAAACTTGAACAATTTACTGAATTGACAACTTAAATTATTGGAACTTAACAGTTTAAATTTGGGCGAATACTTTGCCAGTTATGGATAAAACCAATCACTTCACAGAATCTGGTTAAAATAAATCATATCACTACTATTTCTCAAAACCATATTGCATGATTTCTATCACCATGGAAACAGGAGTTAATCATATTATCCATTCAGCAGTCTTTACATTTATTCCTACAGCAAAAGAAGATTCCATAAATATAAATAAAATATTCACCATAAAAGGCACTACACCCTCATTTCTTATTCTAACTATTTGGGGCTTATTTTTTCACTTGTGCCATCTATAAATAGAAATTTATTTTGAGGCCATCGTGTTGCTATACGTAATGCCATATAAATATATATGTTTTTGAGTGTATTTCAATACATATACGACCTTAGAATGCGTATTCGAAATCTATCATAAGAAAAAAGAAAATTTTAGCATCTTAAATAGTTTTTGAAATAGATTTTTTAATCTTGTTTTGATAAATCTTTTTTTTTAAACTATCTTTTTTTGTTATTAAAGAAGCTTCAAATCAATAGAAATTCTAACTGAAGTGATAATTTAATAATCGAATTGTTCTAATTTTAATATGATAGATAAAATAGAATGGTAGAAAGATGTTGGATAAACAAATTGATAAAAATTTAAAAATGCTTGATTAAATATTGCAATAAAAATTACTTCTTTATTATAAGCAATGTACCAGAAAAAGGGGATTTAATTTATTACTAACATTATTAATGTTACTTTTTGAATTTAATGCATAAATTTATCGAAATTCAAAAGAAAAGCCATTTTTTTATTAAATAATTATAACAAATGTTAGAAAAGCGATTCCTGCAATCAAACCATAGTTAGTTCTTGCTTACTAACAGTATTAAAATGAAAAAAACTTATTCCTATAAATGCTTAAATATTTATTAATCAGTATTGTAGTATTAAACAATAATATCCAAAATATTCTGTATTTTCTCTTTAAAAATCTCAGTAATTATTTCTACTATTCCACTTATTCTGATTAAAATGAATTGTCACCGTAGGAAAAATACTCTACTTTGCTCTGAGAACAAATGAAGGATTTTCAGACCTTTAGCCTTGTTTTCGCTTAGAATGTCGTGATTCTGAAGTAAATGGAATATCATTTTTGCTCCTCATTTCATTTATTTGATAAAATGCTTTCATAAATCAATATAATATATTTCAGAGCAATAAATTCCATTGTTTTCCGCCTCAGTTGTTATTGAAAAGTTATTAAATAATACTTCATTAAAGTTCTAGCTTTATGTTGAGGAAATAATTAATTAAATGATTTCTTTTGTTTAAGGTTTTATAAAAGCTCCTCTAATTTCCTTGTTGCTATTAATACTTGACTAAAGAAATTACATTGAATTTCAAGCATTGCTTTCATTGAAATACTTTATTGTAATTTAATTGAGCACAACTTTCTAACCACTCACAGGTTCCACAGTTGTGCTGATTTATAGAGTAGGGAGGTAACTTTACTTTATAAAACTTATAAAGCAGAGTTACAGCAAGTTAAAGTATATAATAATAATTTCTTACTAAATATTTTATGTCGGACTTCCACTATGTTTGGCAGAATAAATATTTATAAAACGACTTACTGTAGTTAAATTTATATTTTATTTATACTTTGCATACATACAAGCATCAAATCTGGTAAAGTTGCATTTAATTAATTAAATTATTACTGAGATCTCTAATGCTGGTGCCTTAAATCTAAATACTGGATATCAGGTCAATTATTGTATGGAACAAACGAAGGTCTTTCCTTTTGGAAATATTCAGACTGTTTCTTTCTTTGGTTAAAATGTCATTAAGAGAACTAAAAATTGATTCGACAAGATATGAAGTAGAGAACATATCAATAAATTGAATATCATTTTAAGCAGATTTAGACATGACATGCATCTTTAAACAATACTTGAAGATTATTTTATTTCTATATTTAAGAATAACAATTAAATTTAAAAAACGGAAAGTGCTTCAGTAACCTACAAAATCCCTACCTCCCACCATGAAAGCTGGAACTCCAACTAGTGGGCGGTAGGGACCAGGCTGGCTACTACTGCTTTACAGTTTTCTTCAAGTGTATCAAGTTGTCTTCCAAAAGTGTCTTAAAGCTTTATTTTTTATATGAAGCTTATGGAAATCTTGTATTTCTTATATCTTGATTTCGACGAATGGAAAAAAATATGTACCTAATATATAAAAAGGACTATATTAGAAACATTTAGACAAATTAAAAAGAAATTTTCTGCTTGCAAATTTTCTATTATTATAATTATACTTAATACACATATATGGTTATTTGTAACTCAGATTCTTCTATTGTTCGCATATTTTATACGTTCCGGTACGTGCATTCTTCAGTACAAGATAGTCTGAACTCTATTCTCAGATGTGTTTCCTTTATTCTTGCTTTCGTTCCGTTCTCTCAATCCATATACCTAAGTGAAGGTCTTTGTCATGTTTGTGTTCCCGCTTTTCTGTTTTCCATCGAGTATTCTTCTCACGTTTAAGTCAAACAATTGATGACATAAATGGCTACAACAAACTGTCAAAATGGTCTTCTATATTCCCAAAACCATAACCAAAATAAATCTACGGACATCAAAATTTATTTTAAACATCTCCAGATACATTTTTAATGGCAATATTAAAATCAATATTTATATCAAAAATAGCCAAATATATCGTGTCTTAGCTTAGAGTTTCCATTCGTCAACCGTAAATTAATAGAAACACAATCTTTTAAAATTAATATTCTCAATTTAATTTCTCTTCGGTTGGACCGATTTTGTTGAATTTTTTTTGTGTGGACGGTATAGATTCACAATTGGACCCAGTACGTGGCGTTGCAGTCGATATAATTCTTTTTTACATGTGTTTGCCACTGAACTCCTCCTAAACGGTTTGACCGATTTTGATGAAATTCATTGTGTGTATTTGACAAAACATGGTGAATGTTTTTATGCTATCCCCTTTGTTGTAAGTCACCATTAGATGGTGCTGCAGTATATCCATTTCTATACCTTTCACCAAATCACTACGAAAATTGGTAATAATATGTATTCGAGTATGGCAAATATTATCCTATATAAAATATTACAGCTATCCATTTTATTGCTACTTGCCATCAGACGTGCTGTAGCATTTCTTCTTATATACTGTTCAAACGATATCTATGAAAATTACTATGCACCTATATTGGAACATAAAGAATATATTCGCGATGTGTAATTTTCTACAATGCATATTTTTTGCAGGACAACGCCGGGTTCTGCTATTATTGTTATAATTCTTGAATTTATTAAATTTTGCAATTAATGAAAATATTCTAGACATAGAATACTCTAGATAATTACAGAAAGTAACAAACGCATATAAATACGTTCTTAACTATTTTTACTTAATTAATTTTAAGTGTAAAAAAAATTAAATTCTTATCTTTGACAAAAGGGGAGATAGATAGGTAGATTTAGTTTGTGATGTTTAAAAGCGTCATTCTCAAATGTGTCGTTTGTCTTTATGTACTGATGTCGATACATTCTACCCCTAGCGTTGGATATCATTCGAAGCGTGTCTGGATCGAAAGTCATCTAATTTCAAGTGTTCCATTAAAACAGGCAAGGAAGTCCCCGAACACCGTAAATGGCCATCGGAATTCGATGTCTGCGAGGGGTTCCACCCGCACCAGACCGACGGTAATGGATAATTGGGGGCGCAATAGCCGAAGACAGGATATCCGGACTGTCAATTAGGAGGCTCGTGGGGAATGTGCTTCTTGAGTTGTCGACGAGAAGGTTTAGAGGTCTTGTCAACATAAATTAATAAGATTCGACGGTGATAGGAGATTGGAAATGTAGCCAGAGATATCAATGCTTTTTCAGGTAAGCTACATTCTAAACTATTAAAATTAAATAGTAGAGAAGGGATTGATTTATAGTTATTTTAAGCGATAATCAATCTATTTTTCAGGTTTTTATCTTTCGAATGTATCAATGTATTGATAGCTTAAAGCTAGAAATTTTACGTCAGAAATTCTTCACTGTATTAAAAAATGATAAATAATATTCTTTAGGTTAATTGTAAATTGCTTATAAATGATTTCATAATATTGTAAAATAGTTTGAAATGCACCATTACAAAGGCATAATGAATTTTGACTTGAGTTGACTGAGAAAAATTTAATAGTAAAAAAAAAAATTGCAAATTTATGTTGATGAATTTATTAAAAAATAATGTTGACTGTCTCCAAAATATTTGTAGTCGTATGCTTATGTTAAATCTTATAAGCATGCAGTCACATTAACTATGATTATTTACATTAATTATGCTGAAGTACCTTTCGTAGGAACTCCTCTACTAGTTGATATTTCTTTTATTTTAACATATCAGAATAAACTAAATATTATTAATGAATATAATATATTATAGAAAATAAGGAGTATTTATTGATTAATTGGGGTTGTTGCTCTTCCCTAATTTTGTGTGCACATTAGGCTAATTAAACCGGAAGCTACAGTTTAAAGTGATTCTGAATGAACCACTAATAAATATCCATACCACCGCCAGAATTAGAACCTGAAAGCATGTGGTATCACCGCCTAGAGGCCTAGCCAACTGGCAATCAGGCCCCAGTATTAATTGAATATTTGACTATATTATTATTATAAAAATTTTAAATAAATAAAATAAAAAATAGTAAACAATAATTTCAAAATAGTGGGTAATAGCAAATAATTAAATAATAAATAGTAATAAATAGTAAATAACAGTAAATGATAGATTTCAAAATAATGAATAATAGTAAATAATTAAAAGAAATTTTCAAACCATAAATAAGCCATTTTTACAAATCTAATTAATTTCTTTTCAGTGAAAGCTTGAAAACTTTTTAGACATTTAATTTTAAAGCTTAATAAACTTAGATCCAATACAAGCATATTCTATTTATATATTTTTAAAATGATCAGAGATACAAAATTACAGATGGAAATTTAATTTATACATATTTTCATTAAAAAAATAAATATAAAAAAACCAAATAAAATATGAACAGATGTAAAACAACTTTCTTATCTTCGATATAATCGATATTCGAAGAATTGTTCCGAAGAAGATAATATCGAACTGGGTAACATAATATACTTCAAAGTCAAAGTTCCAGTTTATATGAGAAACAGTAGATAAAAAAAAAAGAAATTTCGAAAAAGAACAGTTCAAAAAGTAAGGGAAAACTTTGTGCTTGGGTACACTCTCGTAAATGAATAACCGAAATTTTCTGGAGTCCAATTTAAACCTGGCAATGGAAGATGTTCCAGGAACAGGCCCACTGACGCGTAGCGAAGTGAAGTGAGTTGCTCACCGGCAGCTGTGTTGCCAGATCGATCGACAGCTGCTTGAAATTGCGAACGAGCAAACAAACTTCTGCATGCGATGGTTGCGATGAATATATTTTTTAAAAGAAAGTTCTTTCTTTCCTGGAACACTTGAAGGAACATTTGCAAGACCCTAAAGCGCGACTTAACATTTGAAATCAGATTTCTAATTATAATCTCAGCTCTTTCACTCGGAAACAAAGACAAGTAGTTTTTTAAGTTTGATATTAAATCTCAAGGGAAAACTCCGTTATTTACAATTGAAAATAAATTCAAGATTGTATAAAATAATCTCTAACTAAAGATTAAAAAAAATTGCTTGTAATGGTAGTTTTATAAGATACTATAAAATTAATCGATATATTTTTAAAACTTTACAAGTTAATGATGTTTATGATTCCTACTTTCCCTAAATTCCATCAGAAAAATTTATTTTCCCATGCTGTTTATTTATTATATATTTTTTGATTTGCTATTATATAAAAATGATTTTTTAAACATATTTACATGTGCTTGCTGTTATGCGTTTTGCGTATAAATTGAATCGACAAAATCTCGACAAAAGAAATATTATTAAATGTAGAACAATATTTCATTTTAAGTTATATAACTAGAGTGTGAAGGATTATATGTGATAGGATGCCTTACATTGATATTTTTTCCAAAGCGATTTACCAAGGCAGATCAGTTATATCTAATTATTCTGCAATTCTTTGGCGCAATAAAATGGTATTCCATTATAAAAATACTTGAAAAAAACTCTAAATTAGATGTTTGAAACGCTAATTTGGATGTTAGCACAAGACTTAGAAGACTTATCCCATATAATTTTTTTTAACTTTTAAAATTATATGTATTGTTTTTGAGAGCGGAGTTCTTAATTTCCTTGATCATTTTTTTTTTTGCCCTTGACCACTTTCAACATTTCTTATTGGTTAATTTTTAAACTTTCAACTATTTCTTATTGGTTAATTTCTTTTTTTTTTTAAATTTCTTCCACGTGCTATTTTTATTGGTTTATTTAAATTTCTTTCTCGGGTTTTTCAAGAAAAATAAAATAGATAATATTTTTAAATTTCTTTTTTCACGTGCTAATAATTATAAAATTAATTAAATAATGCAAAATTGCTTAAAAAAATATCGTTTGGTACAAAATATTTTAAAACTAAAAGAGAATTTGATTTCTTAAAAAAGTGAAAACAAAGAGATTTTTCCAAGAAAAAGAAAAAATCGTTTAGGAATTCTATTGTTATTTTTTTTTTAAGATTGCTGTTATACGTTTTGTTCTTACATTAAGTTCTAAATTTTATGTAACCTGCACATAAAATTTATATATTGGCTAAGCTGATTATTATTATTATATTTTTGTTTAAAGAATTGGAACTCCTTGTTGTCTTGTATGTATTATTTTGTATACATTTTTTGTATATATGTAGCATGTATTTTTTTATCATTGATTAATTTTACTTTAAATGGTAAATTATTTAAAATATATTTGGTTTAAAAAAACTAAGAGCTCAGTATGGAGAGGTTAAAACATAATTATATAATTTTTTACTTTTAAGATTGCTGTTATAAGTTTTGTTCGTACATTAAGTTCTAAAATTTATGTAATCTGCATACAAAATCTGTATATTGGCTAAACATTATTATTATTATATATTTTTTAGAGAGTTGGAACTCCGTTTGTCATGTATGTATGTAACATGTATTTTTTTATCATTGATTTATTTTACGTTGAATTGTAAATTAATTAAAATATATTTGGTTTAAAAATAAAAGTAAGAGCTCAGTGTAAAGAGGTTAAACGTATTGTGAGGAACAACATTTAAACCTCCAACAATATTGCAAATGATGCTCATACTTAATCCCGATTTATATTCTGTCTTATTCTTAAAAATAAATAGCCTGTATAATAGCATGTATTTTTTTATCATTGATTTATTTTAGGTTAAATAGTAAATTAGTTAAAATATATTTGATTTAAAAATAAATCCATGAGCTCAGTGTGAAGAGGTTAAAATATAGATAATGATATCAAATAACCTCCACAATATTGCAAATGATACTCAAGATTTATATTCGGTCTTATTCTTAAAAATAAATATTTTCTAAGACAGCATCTTAAATCATTTTAAAATGTACTCTTTTGTAGAAAGATTACTGTTCCTTTTTTAAAGACATGTGAGATTTTTAGAACTCTCTTTTTATATGCAGCGAGGATAGAAAATCTAATTTCCTCCCTAGAAAACGATACCTCCTCCATTGCTTTGTAAAATCGAAAACAATTTATCTGCAAGACTTACTTTCGAAGCGAAAACCCTATTAAAAAAGAAGAAGAAGAATCTGGAATTAGATGAGCTTGAAAATTGATAACGTGATACTGTATTTCATTTCCAGAAGATGGAGTTTTCAGTAGCAGTAAATATTTTGATTTCGCTTTGGACATTTGCAACATTAGCAATCATTAGAGTAGACAAAATTAATGGAAGATGAAATTAATATCCAGTTCTGTGAATATAAATTCGAATCAGAATTCAAGAAATATTTTCTTAAAATATATATTTCTAGGAGTTTTAACATATGAAAGATTAATAATTTTGAAATTAAAATAGATTTGATTACTTACCATTAGTTATTCCTTTGTAAATAATTTTTGAAGTCACTTTTTTGAAGTCAAAATTTAGCAATAAAAAATTGCTTTTTAGATAATTAAAAAAAATTAGAGCTTTTTAGTAATTTTGGCTGGCTAGCAAATGTAAAATATAATACAATAAATTCTGAGAAAATATGGGACTTTTAAATGTTAAAAGTTTTTTAAATTATCATAAATACAGACAAACACACAAATATAGAAATGCTTTGCTTTATTTTCAGAGAGATGCATTTAATTGTTTCGTGAAATTGTGAATTATTGATCTGCTAATGTATTAAAAATAAATATTTCAGAAAATATTTGCAATTATCTTAATATTAATATGTTCTTCTTAATTTAAAATGAATGAAAATGTTTGATGTTATATATTATTATAAAAAGTACAAAACATTACGCAATTTAAAATAATCCAAAATTCATCACTGATACTCACTTATTTTATACTCATTGCACTTTATATATATATATATATATATATATATATATATATATATATATATATAAAGTGCAATGAGTATAAAATAAGTGAGTATCAGTGATGAATTTTAGATGGTTCATAAATGTATTATAATCATTTCATCCAACTTTCGATTTTGAAGATTCTAAATATTCGGCATGCGCTATGGAAATTTCGGATTCAACCTTTCTTCTGGCAATCGAATCCGAATCTTCAATCTGGTTTCAGTGAATTGAGACTTTGGAAATAAGGATATATATATACCGGTCTGATGGTCGAGCGACCAATGCTCTGTATCTCAGTGCCACAGGTTTCGGGTTCGAATGCCGGCGATGCCATAGATGTTTGTAGTAGTTTCGGAATCCAATTCTGGGTCCCGGTCTAATATGACTGTAAAACGTTGGGCGTAGGGCTGACAACCTTACTCCAAAACATCTCATTGTCTCGGCCCTGTCACACCACTGGACTGTCGCGCCACTGATGATGATGATATATATTGTATATATACATATATATATATATATAATAATTTTATTAGTAAATTTTTATTTTATCATGAAGTTATTTACACACACTATATATATATATATATATATATATATTGTGTGTGTAAATAACTTCCAGATGATAAAATAAAGCAAGGCACTTTTAAATAATAGTAGTTTAATAAGACATTAAGCATTGAATACAGGTCGACAACAAACCGTGAATGCCCGACTCGTAGCTCAGTGGCAACGTGTGCTGCTGGCGAGCATTAGGGCGGAGGATCAATCACCTGGCGGCTTTTTGGTAGACACTGTTTCATAAAATGAGGAGACTCGATGGCGTTTGTGATGTTAAGGCTCTTGCCTCGTGAGTCGGACTATCTACTAGGAGTTTTCCCGATTTTCTTTCATATGACACGAAAATGTGAAGTAGTTCCCCATAAAAATCCTCCCGTAAGGCACTGTCCCTCTTTTTCAGCGATATGGAGCCAAATGCGACTTCTGTCTACGGGTGGTCCATCACAACAGAAGCTGCCCCTTTCCCTCCATCCATGAGTAGACTACTCATTGAATGTTCTTATCGCACTGAGGATTAGACATAAAAATACGCGAATACAATTGTGATTGCTTTCTTTGCCAACATAAAAAGTATAATATACACAATAATAAGAAATTTGTATATAAACAGATCTTCCTACTCTCTCTCTCTCTCTGACACACACACACACACACACACATATATATATATATATATATCTGTTTAAAAATTAAAAGTCTTGTAACTGGGAATGTAATAATAAAAACAGAATGACAAGTGCATGGGACAATGAAGAAAAATACGAAGGATAACTGTCCTCGTTAAAAGATCTTAAAAAGCACAATGAAACGGGGAGAGATACAAAACTGCTGGCGATGCATTTTCTTCGTATGCTATTAAAAAGACGGCAAATAAATAGAGTTCTCTCTCTGATGGTGTTCTGTATCTTTCGAGAGTTCCATTGTGTGATTTATGGGTCTGTAACTCTGATTTCCTGCCTTCTAGAATTACAATATTGCTCTCCCAGCGAAGGACTCTTTTGCAAATATCCCTTATTGGGCCCGAAAGGCTAGCAAATAACAATTCTGGTTATTACTTTTCTCTCTTTTTTCCCCCATGCCATCTTTTAAGAATCGAATGATTGCCCCAATGGCTTTCCCACAGTCGGTCGCCATTTTTTCGATTTCTATTAGCCAGCGAATTACATCGCCATCTGCTCGTTTTGTTCATCAACAATTTCTGAGAAAGTTCATTTTCATTTGTAATCACTCGGTTAAGAGTTTAATATTTCTTTGCACTTTTTTACTTTTATATTTTTAAAAAGCGGTAGTAACATCTTGTGTAAAGAATTTTATTTTATTTTTTACCAGATTTCGAATGATTTTTTAATTAATTTTTGGTATAAAAAATTGTTTTTCTGTAACAGAAGAGTAAATATTTTTTTTAATAAATAATAAAGAATTAATATTTTGAATTTATATTCATCTTTAATGCTGCTTAAAATACATTTTATGATAAAATCTATTGTAAATAGAGTAATAAACTCTATTGTAATATATTTTTGTCCATTGCATTTCTTGCACTTTTCATACTGAACGTATTAATTAACATAGGAATTATAATATCTTTAGACTATAACTTCTGTATTTTGAATTTTATGTACTTTTGCAAATTTTTTATAGTTTTCTAGATTTTCACCTCATATTTCTTATTGTTTTCATCATCTAATTTTAGTAATATTTTATAGTTATTTTTGCTTTAAATTTCAAATATTTATTAATAAATAAAATTAATAATAAATTATGCATTTGTAATTTTTTAAAGTAAAAATAAATAGAATTAAAATGACGTACTATAATAGTAATAATAATTTATAATAGTAATTAATAGAAATAGTAATAGTTTATAGAGCCTTTGTAAAACAAAATGACAAAACCCTCACATAAATTAATGGTATACAAAATGCTGAAGACAATAATTGCGAAATCAGCTGCAATATTACAAAAGATGACTTATTAAAAAAATTTCATTAAAATTTTTTGTAGCTTATTATGAACTTTATTCTTGTGATTACATAATACTAATTCCCCACCAATAAATAATAATAATAATAAACAGTAATAATAAATAATAATAATAATTGAAAACAGATAATTGGTGTTCCATCACAATTTCTGCACATTTTAAATTAATTAAAAGAATAACAATTATTCCCCAAAATGCTTTATTAAATTCTAACTATATATTTTCAATTATTGAATAATTGAAGCACATCATAAAAGATAGTTTACAATAACTAAAAATTTTAAAATGCCAGAAGTTATTGACTTTAATTTCTATCATTTGAAAATTTATTTTTAAAATGAACAGTTCTTGTAATGCGCATTGGCTAATATTAGTCTGGGCATTATCCTTTAAAGAAATTCTAGTAACTTCTCAGTTCTCTCTTTAACATTTTTTATGAAAAAAGACTTAATCGATATACTTTTAAGAAAAATAATATGCAATTTCAACTAAAATATTAGTAAAAATATAAATAATAATAAGTAACCAAAATATTATAAATTAGTTATAAATTTACAAAGCAACTTTTTTGTATTGTAATGAAGTGCATATCTTAAAACTAATTTCCTAAATTAAAAACTTTTTCAAAGAATTTTTTCCTAGGTATAATCGATGTTTTCGAATTCTGAACGGGTATTAAAAATAATCCCGAAAAATTCCGGAAAAATCTTTCCCGAATTTAATTTCGTACTGATTCTCCGATTCGCTGCAATGACTTTAATATGGGTACTGACTTTAATATGGGTATTTCTGATTTAGGTACTCTAATGACAGACAATTTCACAATGATAGTAGTTATCGAATTTAAATTCTATCATTCACATATTTTTATTTATTATATATTATTTTTTTCACATTTTTTCTTCCCTGTTGTTGTACGTTTTTTTTATGAAAAAAGTCTTCTTCGATATATTTTAAGAAAATATTAACTAAAATTAATTTTAACTAAAATATTACTAAAAATATAACTAATAATAATTAATTAAAATATTATAAATTATTTATGAATTTACAAAGCAATTTTTTTGTATTGTGATGAGGTGCGTATCATAAAATTAATTTAAAAACTAAATTAAAAACTTTTCAAAGCATTTTTTTCCTAGGTAAAAATCGATATTTTCGAATCACGGACAGACATTAAAAGTAATCCCGGAAAACTCTTTCCCGAATTTAATTGCTTACTGATCCTCCGATTCGCCTGCAAAACAAAGGACTGATTCCCCCCTCACTAATACTTCAATCTCCAAAGAAAAGGGTTTAAAGGTCTCTTAAAAACAAAGCACTTTTTTACCTTACAGAACAGTGCTTTATGTGGGTGACTGTTTTTTCTCCTTTTACCCATGGTGAAAACAAACATTTAAAAGCAATTAAAGGTAAAACCTCTTTCTTTTCTTCTTAGTCGCAAACTTGAATCTTTACTGGTTTTATACTTGCTAGAGTTTTTTTAGGAGGCTTTGGTCAAAATAAAACTTTGGGTTTCCAAGAATTAAAGTGGGTTTAAAATAAGATTTTTTATTGGTGATAGAATTAAAGTCTTTTTAAACTGATATTTTTTTTTCTTACCTTCGATTTTACTAATGTGTTGATTTTCTAACATTGCAGATCAATATAATTATTTTAAATCTCCTGTAGTTCCTTGTTTTGTTAGAAATAAAGAAATTAAAGATTTAAATCTGATGTAAACAACAAACACTTAATTTTTATGTATTTAATCAATAAAAAACATTAATTGTGTTTTGTGTTGTAGTATTATTGAATACGAAGTACGAAAACGTAAATGAAATATTATACGAAAAATGTTTTTGAAAATAAATTACTCAAGTATTAACAGATATTAAATAGACCTGGTTATATTTATTGCAGGAATTTATTAAAATTTTATTCATAAATTGATTAAAAATTTAATTAAAATTTTTAATCGTCATTACAGAGTAATAATAAATTTAAAATATTTTAGAATTCACTCAATTTTAATTAGAAATTTCTAATACAATTTCTTAACAATAATTAATAATTTATATATAAAATTTATTGATATAAATAAAAGTAATGAATGAATTAATATATAAAAAAACAATGTTTTTAAATATTTTTTTTCGTCTAAATAAAAAATTGATCTTTTGGAATTTTTCTTTTCTAGTTTGCTGAAATTAATTTCCAAGCAGACTGCTGAAAACATACTATTTCCTAAATGACTGGTTATGCATTCACTCCATTCGACAAATAAAATATCCCTGAAGGCAATGTTCTCCTCTCGTCACCCATCGGTGGACTGTTCTTGGCATGCATCAGTGGAAGACGAGACTCACCGATGTTCAACAAAAAAAAAATGACTGATTACAGTTGTCACTGATATAGAAAGGAAGGAAAAGAATATCTATTTTTCATTTTAGGAACTCTTATTAAAGAGTGAATGTTGCCGGACTTATTCCAGTAGTGACATACGTAGTTAGCTGACAAGTGAGGTAAGTTCGAATGCACTTTTTACTTTCTTTGTCAGTTTCTCAGTCATTCTTTCAAAAGCAAATTTAATGTTGATTCAGACAGTGTGTGTAAGCATCTCGTAGGGATAGACAGGGGTTTTTCCTATCAGACATGCAAATGTAAGCCAGCTTTCTTTGAAATTAAACCTGGAAAGTAACGATTGCTTTTTATTACTACCAAAAAACTGTTCGTAGTATACAGGGTGATTCAACGGCGATGAGACAAACTTTGACGTGGTGGTATAATTTATTGAAATATGCATTTATGTAGAGGAATGTAGTGTCGGAAGTAACACATTGAGGCCTGAACTCACTTTCGAACAAATTTCTCTCAGCAACCAGTAACAATGCATCAACTGATTGGGTCATGTAACGAGTTTCAAGTCATCTCATTAGCAACCCCGATTCTTAGTCTGTGTTTGCCACTGTGTTTTCGTTCACGAGACACCAATTGAACTCAATTGAGGACCTCGTAGCTCGATTATCCATTGATGCTGTAAGCGTGAGCGAAATATCTGCCATCTTTGGTACTGTTCTCAAAATCACGCCTTCGACTCTAGCAAGTATGTACCACTAATGGTGGTTGCAATTTTAAGCATTTATTGTAAACATTGAATCAAAGAATCATTGGCCAATGATTTTGGGAATAAACAATGTTTTTCTTTTCATGTCTCATTTTTTATGTTTGTGCGCCAACCAGTTACTTCATGCGATACAATGTTTTACAAAAAATACACGCATAAGCTGTCCCCCCTCCCCAAAGCCTGTTCCATGACCGTTGAATCACCCTATACATTAGGTGGAACATGAAACCCATCGAAAAAGAAAAACCATTATGAATAAACAGTTATGAAAAGCTATGAATACCTTTCCTAATTTAGATATAAATGAGATTTAACAAGATTATCAGTGCCAGTGAATTTTTTTCTATAAAATAATAATAAATCGTTTAGATACATCAAATACTGAAAATGAGGCATCGTTGGAATCATCCAAAACCCCAATTAAATCATCCCTTCAGAAGTCACTATCCTAAGGGCAACAGCTGAGATCCATATGTCCGAAAGGATCTGATTCCGATTTATCCGGCTGTCCAATCGAATCGAACACTGCCCACTTCTCAGTTTCCCGATTTGATTAAACCTCTCTCTCATCGCCCATCGGTTATTGGTCGTCGCTGGCTCCTTATCCGGCCTATTTGGCGGAGTTGTTAAGGGTCTGTCAATAACTCAGAACCATTTGCCGGATATCCGAGACCTCGAGAGCTGTCAATTAAGTAGATGACGGCATTGTTGAGGAATGGACATTTCCTTTGTGTGGGAAGGCGTCCGGTGTTAAATCTGATTGAAAGCGAAAATATGATGGTACCGGTTATTTAACTAAGAGCTCTTCGTGCATGTGAGTATTTCTTTTACATTGTCATGAAAAGAAGCATTTTGCCATTTTTTTTACTTACAGTATAAAGCTTAATTTTTTATCCCAAACATTTGCTAAATCTAAACAAAAAACAAAAGTTCTATTAATTATTTATTTGATTATTGTTTTTTAATTTATTAAATTATATAATTGGCTGTATAAGTTATTGCATAAGATAATTCAATAAATAAATTATATATTTTGCGTTGCAGTTTCTATGGGGCCTGATGGTCAAGTGACTAGCGCTCGGTGCCATAGGTTTCGGGTTCTTGCATTCTAACATTATTGATTATAGGACTGTGCCCCAAAAGTAAGACCAATTATTATTTTTTTCAAAAAATCTTTATTTATTCTTCCAAATTTATTTCATCGCATTCAAAGTAATCCCCTCTGGACGCAATGCACTTAAGCCAACGTTTTTTCGAATCCTCAATGCACGCTAAAAATTCATCACCAGGGATGGTTTTCAAAGCGGTTAGCGATTCACGTTGAATCCCTTCAATCAATTAAAAATGGTGTCTCCTGAGTTTAGAGAATAGCCAGAAGTCGTACGGTGTGAATACAGTGGTTATGGAACGATTACGAGGAATCAATGCAGTGTGAACTGACGCATTCAGCGTTTTCGATACCAATCGAGATTTGACGACTTTGAGGTTCAAAATGGAATTAACCGATCCTTTTGAAATTTCAACATCGGCAGCAAGGTCTCTAATTGTAAATCGACGGTTTGCAAGCCCCAAATCTTTAATTTTTTGGACGTGAGCTTCGTCGGTTGAAGTTGATGATCGACCAGAGGGATCTTCGTCATCAACACGTTCTCTGACATCTTTGAACTTTTTATACGATTTCTAAACATTTATTTCCGATATAGGAATGCTCATCGAATGCCTTTTGCAACATTCTATAAGTTTCCGCAAACAAAATGCTTCTTCTTTTGCTCAATCAATTCAAAAATCACCGAAATCATTTCTAGCGTCTCACAAAGCCAAGCGTAACTCAAACACTAATGATTATTTTGACGTATAATTTCACACAGATGTCGAGGACAATGCCACCAGCCTAAAAAATTGAAATTCCATATATCCCTGGAATTTTAATTTGAAAATTGGTCTTATTTTTTGGACTATATACTAGTATACTATATACTAATAAAATGCATGTAGTAGCATATACATTTTATTCGGCAATACCGAATATAATGTACAATATATATATATATATTCAGAAAAAGCTAGGAATTTAGTGATATAATCATCCTAACTAGTACTAACTGCTTAAAAGATTTATTGTTCCCATTTTCAATATAGACACAATTATGTTTATACTAATCAAATATTAATTATCAGCCAACGCCAACTAACTTAAATTATTATCTTTGACCAGTTTAAATTCCTTACAAATGAGCGATCCAAGCAATTAAAATTTCTCATGTTTAGACACTAAATGGGTTCGAGAGATAATTGATAAATGGATTATCACGCATATTCAAATAGGAAGGATTTATAATGGATATGTGTTTAATCATTTCTAACAAATGAATACCATCAAAGGGTTTTAAGAGATTGGCAGCTGTGCCGTTATTCACAAATGATTTTCCGAGGTATTAATTTTTAATCTACCCTACTTCTATCCGGACATTTCCAACCATGGAAGTGAAATATGGATCCTATTGCAGTAGAGCATCTGGCCTATCTTTTACAATCTTCATGAATTTCTGAAATAAATTGTGTTTCATTATGTAAATAATTTTGCCAACCATTTTAATATGTTTATTGAAACTGCATTCCTAGTTATAATTAATTATGTTTTACCTATGATATTCTCATTTTAATACAGGGTGGATTGGGTTACCCATGAACTCAATAACATGAACATGAAATTGTTCTGATATGTAGTTAATTTTTCCAAAAAATGGCCGACTGAAAACAAAAACTCAAACTATATATTTACTCAACTATATATATATATATATATATATATATATATATATATATATATATATATATATATATATATATATATATATATATATATATATATATATATATATATATATAAATATATATACATATATATATATATATATATATACACTGAAGTGACAAAAGTCATGGGATAGCAATATGCAAATTTTCAGATGGCAGTAGCATCGCGTAGAACAGGTATAAATGCGCAGTGCTTTCGCAGAGCTTTCATTTCTGTTCAAGTTATTCATGTGAAGAGGTTTTGACGTGATGATGACCGCACGACCGGAATTAACAGACTTTGAACGCGGAATGTTAGTTGGAGCTAGACGCATGGGTCATGCCATTTCGGAAATCGTTAGGGAATTCAACATTCCCAGATCCACTGTGTCAAGAGTGTGCCGAGAGTATGAAATTTCAGGCATAACATCCGACCATGGACAGCGCAGTGGTCGACCGCTTGCACTTAACAACCGAGACCGGCGACGTCTGCAAAGAGTCGTAAATTCTAACAGACAAGCAACACTGCGTCAAATAACCGCAGAAATCAATGTGGGACGTACAAGGGACTTGTCTGTTAGAACTGTACAGAGAAATTTGGCTTTCTTGGGCTATTCCAGCAGAAGACCGACTCGAGTGCCTTTACTGACAGAACGACATCGCTTGCAGCGACTCTCGTGGGCACGTGAGCATATCGGTTGGTCCCTAGATGAATGGAAAACCGTGGCCTGATCCGATGAGTCACGATTTCAGTTGGTAAGAGCTGATGGTAGGGTTCGAGTGTGGCGCAGACCCCACAAAGCCATGGACCCAAACTGTCAGCAAGGCACTGATTAAGCTGGTGGTGGCTCCGTAATGGTGTGGGCTGTTTTTTCAAGGCATGGACTTGGTCCTCTGGTGGGACTGGACCGAAGATTGACTGGAAATGCTTATGTTCAGCTACTTGGAGATCACTTGCAGCCATTCATGGACTTCATGTACCCAAACAACGATGGGATTTTTACGGATGACATTGCGCCATGTCACCGGGCCGCAACTGTTCGCGATTGGTTTGAAGAACATTCTGGACAATTCCAACGAATGATCTGGCCACCTAGATCGCCCGACATGAATCCCATCGAGCATTTATGGGACATCATCGAGAGGTCTGTTCGTGCCCAAAATCCTGCACCTTCAACGCTTTCACAATTATGGGCGTCTATCGAGACAGCATGGCTCAATATTCCTGAAGAAGACTTCCAACGACTTGTTGAGTCCAAGCCATGTCGAGTTGCTGCACTCAGTAAGAGGTATCCCATGACTTTTGTCACTTCAGTGTGTGTATATATATATATATATATATTTATATAATATATATATATATATTTATATATATATATATATATATTTATATAATATAAATTTAATATTTATATAATATATATATATATTTATATAATATAAATTTAATATTTATATAATATATATATATATTTAAATAATATAAATTTAATATTTATAAATTGTTATATATATATATATATAATATAAATTTAATATTTATATAATATATACATATATTTAAATAATATAAATTTAATATTTATATATTTATATATATATATATATAATATAAATTTAATATTTATATATTTATATATATATATATATATAATATAAATTTAATATTTATATATTTTTATATATATATATATATATAATATAATTTATATATTTATATATATTTATATATATAATATAAATTTAATATTTATATATTTATATATATATATATATATAATATAAATTTAATATTTATATATATATATATTTATATATATAATATAAATTTAATATTTATATATATATATTTATATATATAGTTGGATGTTCATCATTTTATAGGTCTATATCTATAATTGGAATCATGCATCTAGATATGTTAGGGAAAGAATGCTATCTAATCTTTCTCTGTTAATATAACCAGCTGTAGCACAGTAGACGATACCAGTCATGGCGTCTCTGAATTGTTTTCAACTAACAGATATTGGTTATGAACAAGGTCTATAGTCTATTTTTTTTTTCAGAAAATTTGAAATTTTAGTTGTCATTAATACGTTGAGTTTTCTGCCTTGACTATCATAGCTTTTGCTAAACAGACACGAAAAATTATACCTTTATTCAAACTGTGAAAGGTATGTTACGTTTTCTAATTTGCTTTTCAGTATGCGTAGCATATTTATTTTGATATTTTACTTATCTCCATTTATGTCATACATGAATTAAGTATAACTGCATCCATAAAGAACATTTGTAAAAATTTGGCCAGTCAATGTAATATATTGTCCGTACATTATGATGCATTCAGAAGGTTTTTTATTTGCTCATATAAAAGATTTTTATTTCAATGTACTCATTTTAATCAATTTATTTAATTTTTTTTACTTCCTCGTTAGCCTTAAAAAGTTTAAGAAATAATTCAATGAAAAGTAGATAATGTATTTGTGGTTAATTGCAGTAGATTTATATTTTCCATTAAATATATAATACAATTCCAATTTTCAAAATTAAAAAAAAATCATAAACTTTTCTAACTAGAAACTATTTTCACCAAAATATTTAATAATTATTCTTTAAACATAATTTGAAGAGATTTTTAAAGTTTATTTCCCAAAGGCAAAACCATATTAGAACAATTTACAGCGGAACCGCTCAAGAAACTTATTGTCGATTAAACAACTACACCGAGCAATATTATTCAAGCAAGCTACGCCGAGCAAAAATGCAAGCAATTTTACAAAACTATCTCCAAAATATCAAGATTAATTTTAAACTATAAGCGAGTACAATAAAAAAATGAAATTTTTAACAAATTTAATATCTCACCAGATACATTATTTCAAAATGTGTTAATGTGTTTTTTAATTAAATGTGTGAAATCGAAGAGCATGGTAATAGTTTATAACAAAGTACTCGAAGGACTTTATTGCAAAAATAATAAGCTGCATAATGTAGCAGAGTGGATGCAAGCTGTTCTTTACAAAGCTAGAGCAGGATAAATAGGTATTTTTTAAAATTATATGCATAGATATCGCTATTCCGTTAAAACTCTCTAAAGTCTGGAAGTTCACATACTGGTATTTACCTTCGCCACTCTTAACCGTAACAAAAGAACGTGCCTTTTGCAGAATCAAGCCAATGAGCCAACTCCTTCGGGACTCAAGGGAAGAGGGATTGAGAACTTTTTCCGTCTAAGGAAAAGATTTTGGCAAATTGATTTGCATGCCTTCTCAGCAGAAACAAAGAATATTTGCTCCAGTTGTTTGAAGTCGAGCGTGCAAAGGTGCATTCGAAAGAGTTTTGAAATTGAAATTGTTGGACAGAGAACCGCTAAAAGCGTATTTGAATTCAGTTCGGGGTTTAACAACTTGAGGAAATGATCCGATGTTTGTTTTAGGTGGAACAAAATGGGATATTGGAGTCTATGTACGAGAAAAGTGGAATTAGCTCTATTTTCGAGAAAACAAAGAACTAAAGGTACTTATACAAAATACGTCCTTTAACTGAACGAATGGTATTTATATTTTTCATTTATGTAGAAACATTTCGTTTTCCGCACAATTGTAATGCCCGTGACATAACTACAATTTTCGTTTGATCTCAAAAAGTGAAACACTTTATGTTGATTTATTAACAGATAGAATAATACAAAAATTGTAGCTGAATTAATTTGCTTTTCATGACGTTTTTGTTTTAATTATATCATACTTGAGTTTTATCTTTTTTCTTTCTCATTTCCTGTAAAAATGGAAGTTTTTAATTTTCTTGTAAGTGAATGGTTTCATTAAAACTGTATAAGCAATAAAGCATTGTGTGAAAGTTAGCGTTTTATATAATCAAATAAATTTTATATTCATCAGGCAAATATGTAATTTGTTAAAAAGAAAATGATGTAATGATATCCAATAAAGAATATATAGTATAATAAAGAATATAAGAATATATTTAAGAAAAATCCAGGGAAAAAAAGAATATTCTTCAAAATATTATTTGTTAAAACAGAAATTGAGACTCATAATGCTGCTTACATATGATGTCTTTGGGTTCGATCTAAGAAATTTGGTTTGTCGCTCTACTGTCCTTTTTTGCACACTTTTAGGCTAATTAGACCGCGGTCTACAGCTTAACGTGGATTCCAAAGCGCTAACAAACATCCATGCTACTATTCGAACGTGAAGGTTATGATACCAAAGGCCAGAGGGCTAGCCAATTGTCCATCAGGCCGTTCGATCTAGGAGGAGGCATTATGATCAATTTTCAATGTTATGCTAGCTTGGCGATTATCCATGAAAGTAGACTATTTTGGTTTGTCACTCTACGGTAATTTTGTGCACACTAGGGTTCAACAGACTGGGACTTACAATTTAAAGTGGATTCCGAACCCCTAACAAACGTCCATGCCCCCTCCAGGATTCGAATCTGAAATCTGTGATACCGAAGGCCAGCGCTAGCCAATTGACCATCAGCTTTAATTTCATAATCAGCCATCAGCTATAATTTCATAATCAGCCATCAGCTATAATTTCATAATCAGCCATCAGCCATAATTTTGAAGCCTGTTGAACTAAAGACCAGAGCACTAGCCAATTGGACATCAGGCCGCTAGATCTAGGAAAAGGCATTATGATCAATTTTCAATGTTAATAAATATCATTATTTTAAAATGTCAATAATAATTTTTGATTTTTAATAATAATTTTTAATGTCGATAACATATTCTGTGGGTTGTAAAAATTGCAGAGGTGTTAGAAGGCAATGGCCATAAAACTATTAAAAGTGGCTGTTCGCTGTGGGGGATTAGAAGATAAACACAATGTGATGATTAAAATGTTAGCTTTAAAACTTATTTTTTAATATTGTAAAAAAGTAGTCCATTTGAAATATTAATTTGAATATATTAAAAATAACCTTCAGTTTGAAGTATTTAATGATGAATGCCAGTCGTTGCATGGAACAAAACTGAGCTTCAAAATTGAGTAATTAGGTGCTAAATGACAGATCATGACGAAAGACGGTTTGAACAATTTAATAACATGAACAATTTACTGAATTGACAACTTAAATTCTTTGAATTTAACAAATTAAATTTGGGCGGATACTTTGCCAGTTATGGATCAATACAATCACTTTACAGAATCTGATTAAACTAAGTAATATTACTACTATTTTTCAAAATCATATTGCATGATTTTTATCACCATGGCAACAGGAGTTAACCATATTATCCCTTCAGCAGTCTTTCCATTTCTTCCTACGGCATAAGAAGATTCCATGAATATAAATAAAATATTCACCATAAAAGGCACTACACCCTCATTTCTTATTCTAACTATTTCGAGCTTATTTTTTTCTTTTTTGCCATCTATAAATACAAATTTATTTCGAGGGCATCGTGTTGCCATACGTAATGCCACATGAACAGGTATGTTTTTGAGTGTATTTAGACACATAGAAGACCTGAGAATGTTTATTCGAAATCTGTAATAAGAAGAAAGAAAATTTTAGCATCTTAAATAGTTTTTGAAATAGATTTTTTAAATCTTTTTTTGATAAATCTTTTTTTAAAACTATCTTTTTTTGTTATTAAAGAAGCTTCAAATAAGTAGAAATTCTAACTGAAGTGATAATTTAATAATCGAATTGTGTCTAATTTTAATATGATAGATAAAATAGAATGGTAGAACGATGTTGGATAAAAAAAAATTGATAAAAATTTAAAAATGCTTGATTAAATATTGCAATAAAAGTTACCTCTTTTTAGAATCAATGTACCAGAAAAAGCGGATTTAATTTATTACTAATATTATTAAAGTTACCTTTTGCATTTAATACATAAACTTATCAAAATTCAATAAGAAAAGCTATTTTTTTATTAAATAATTAGAAAAAATGTTATAAAAGCGATTCCTGCAATCAAACCATAGTCAGTTCTTGCTTATGAACAGTATTAAAATGAAAATACTTATTCCTATAAATGCTTAAATATTTATTTATTAGTATTGTAGTATTCAACAATAATATCCAAAATATTCCGTATTTTCTGTTTAAAAATCTCAGTAATAATTTCCACTATTCATCTTCTTCGGATTAAAATGAATTGTCACTGTAGGAAAAAATTCTCTATTTATAGATAGTTAATGCTCTATTTCCTTGAAACACTTTTGATGTATATGCGAAAAGAACAAATTAATTGTTAATTCAGTTTGGATGGTAAAGTTCTGTTTTCAAAATATATTTCTCTCTCTAAGCATAATTAACAGTTTGCTAAGAGGCAATGTTATTGCTGTGAGAACAAATGAAGGATTTTCAGACCTTTAACCTTGTTTTCGCTTAGAATGCCTTGATTCTGAAGTAAACGGGATGTCATTTTTGATCCCAATTTCATTTATTTGATAAAATGCTTTCATAAATCAATATAATGTATTTCAGAGCAACAAATTCCATTGTTTTCCGCCTCAGCTGTTATTGCAAAGCTGTTATTAAATAATACTTTATTTAAGTCCAAGTTTTATGTTGAGAGAAAAAACTCATTCAAATTAATTAATCTTTCATTAAGCTTCTTTTTTATATGCTGCTGTGTTGGATATCACGCATTATTTTCATTGAAATATTTGATTGTAATTTGACAACAACTTTATACTTCAACATTTTAAATTTATCTGTGATGATTATTATAGCAATAAAATAATTTTTTTGTGCATCGTAAAAAAAGTAGGAAACCCTTAGTAGAATAAAACTAGAAGTACGCTGGGCAGCTCTAGTAAGGCGTGAAAAACATATTTCATAATAGATTTAATGTAAATTTAGGAATTAAAAAGAAATTAATTAAATAATTATGCTATTGAACTCGTGGTAGGAAATCTGATTCTCACTACTGAATCTCAAGATCTTGTTGTTGTTGTTAATTGTTATACGGAGAATGAAATCTGATGTAGAGTGATTTGACGTTTATATAAATTCAAAACAAGAATCCATGACTTTTAGAATAACAGCTCTTTGTCATGTTTGTGTTCCCGCTTTTCTCTTTTCCATCGAGTATTCTTCTCACGTTTAAGTCAAACAATTGATGACGTAAATGACTACAACAAACTGTCAAAATGTTTTTCTATATTCACAAAACCATAACCAAAATAAATCTATGGACATCAAAAATTTAAACATCTTCAGACACATTTGCAATGATAATACATTAAAAATGACCAAATATATCGTGTCTTAGAGTTGCCATTTGCCAACCATTTCGAAGTAATAGAAATACAATCTTTTAAAATTAATATTTTCAATATCACTGGCATACGAATCATCACTGGCATACTGAATTTTTATCCAAATCTTTATATATATTCTTCTGTACATGTGTTTGTGACTGAACTCCTCCTAAACGACTGGACTGATTTTGATGAAACTTTTTGCGTGTGTTTGAGTGTGTCCCTGGATGGTTTAGATTCACAATTGCACCCGGTAGGTGGCACTACAATCGACATAATTCTTCTGTACGTGTGTTTGTCACTGAACTCCTCTTAAACGGCTTAAACGATTTTGCTGAATTTTTTTGTGTGTGTTTGACAAAACATGGAGAAGATTTTTATGCTATCCTCTTTGTTGTAAGTCGCCACCAGGTGGTGCTACAGTATATCAATTTCTATACTGTTCAACCAATCACTAGGAAAATTAGTAATAATATTTATTCGAGTATGGAAAACGTGTTCGGGCTATCCACTTTATTTTTAATTGACACCCGATGGTGCTGCAGCATTTCATCTTACATATCGTTGAAACGATATTGTTGAAAATTATATACCTGTATTGGAACATGAAGAATATATTTGCCATATGTAATTTTCTACAATGCATTTTTTTTTTTTTTTTTTGGCAGTACAACATATTCCGGGTTCTGTTAGTATTGTTATAGTTCTTGAATTTACTAAATTTTGCATTGAATGAAAATATTCTAGACATAGAATACTCATGATAATTACAGAAAGTAACAAACGCATATAAATACGTTCTTAACTATTTTTACTTAATTACTTTTAAGTGTAAAAAAATTAAATTCTTATCTTTGACAAAAGGTGAGATAGATAGGTAGATTTAGTTTGTGATGTTTAAAAGCGACATTCTCAAATGTGTCGTTTGTCTTTATGTATTTGTGTCGATACATTCTACCCCTAGCGATGGAGAGCATCCGAAGCGTGTCGGGATCGAAAGTCATCTAATTTCAAGTGTTCGATTAAAACAGGCGAGGAAGTCCCCGAACACCGTAAATGGCCATCGGAATTCGATGTCTGCTCTTGCACGTTCCACCCCCACCAGACCGACGGTGATGGATAATTGGGGGTGCAATAGCCGAAGACAGGATATCCGGACTGTCAATTAGGAGGCTTAAGGGGAATGCGTTTCTTGAGTTGCCGACGAGAAGGTCTTGTCAGCAAAAATTAATAAGATCTGAAGGGGATAGGAGATCGGAAATGTAGCCAGAGATATCAATGCTTTTTCAGGCAGTTACATTCTAAACTAATAATATTAAATGGTAAAAAATGGATCGATTTATAGCTATTTCGAACAATAAAATTATTTTGCAGGTTTATATCTATCAAATGTGTCGAAGTATTGATAGCTTAAAGCTAGAAATTTTCCATCACAATTACTTTACAGTTTTAAAAATAATATTCCTTAGATTAATTATAATTTGCTTACAGATGGTTTCATAATATTACAAAATAGTTTGCGATGCATAATTGCAAAGTCATAACACATCTTGACTTGATTTAGAAAAATTCAGTAGTAAAAAAATGTTGAAAGTTTATATTGATGAATTTATAAAAAAATTATGTTGATTGCTTCCGGAATATTTATAATCGCATGTTCATATTAAACACTCTACAGTAAATAAATTATTTTTCAATATAATTTAATTTAAATTAAAATAATTCGAATGCAAAAGAATGAGGAATAAACTGCAATTACGGATGTGTTAAGATTTAGCTATTACAACTTCATTATTCCTCATTTTGATAATATATTACATTTTATATTACATATGGAAAAAATTACGGTTTTCATACAATAATTGCAGAAGGCAAAAAGTTGTGTCTAATCCTTAGTGTCCTGCTATGCGTGACGGACATCCCATTAGTAATCTGAAGGGCCTGATGGCCAACTGGCTTGCACTCTTGCCTTTGGTATCACAGGCGTCAGGTTCGAATTCTGGCGGTGGCATGGATGTCTCTTAGTGGTTTGGAATACACGTTAAACTGTAGGTCCCAGCCTAATTCGCCTAAAGTGCGCACAAAATGACCGTAGAGTAACAAACCAAACTAAACCATAAGTAATCTAAACATGGTTGGTGGGAAAGAGGCAGCTTCTGTTGTGATGGAACACCCGTAGGTAGAAGTCTGATTTGGCTCCGAGTCGCTGAAGAAGGAGGGCTGGGCCATCCGGGAGGTCTTTTAGAGTGAATACCTTGCATTTGCGTATCATATGGCAGGAAACTCTGAAAACTCCCACCAGGTAGTTCGAGTAATAAAGAAAGATGGTGAAAATTCCAAACATCATCGAGGTTCCACCTTTTTTTAAACAGTCTCTACAACTAGTCGCCAGCTGATTGAACCGCAAACATAATGCTGACTAGCGGCGCACGTTGAAATTGAGACACGAGTCTGGCTTATTTAAATATTAAACAGAAATATATCAAGTCGATTTTTAAAAAATAGAACTGACGTTCTTTAAATTATAGAATATAATTACAATTTTAGATTTTAATATATAATATATTTAAAATAGTAATAATAATATAATTTATTATATTATAATTCTATAGAATTTTTTATATAGAATTAATTAATTCTACTTACTATTAAGTTCTACTTGAATTCCGAATTTCCATAATCCTAATTTATTTTGAAGGTTACACTAGACACTTATCGGATTGCGTGTAATAAAGTTTAACAGAAATTTTCAATGATAATATAGGAATATCATTAATAAAATTTTCAAAAAGTAATTCAATTTTCTCCCTAATTCGTATAAAATATGTAATCCTTTTATGTGATTATAGAAATTAATAAGAAATTTTATTTATACTTGATATTAATAATTTATTCAAAGTAAAATTGTCGCTTTGGATCATTTTATTTCAACAAACTTTAATTTTTGTATCAGTGAACAGAAAAGTTTGCATTATAGTTATACAGCAATTAACAAATGTTTTATAATTTTTGCAAGCAGAGTCATATGCAAAAGGGCATAATATATCTTTATCAATTAACAATGGCCGTTTTTTTTAAATATGAATATGGATTTAATTTTATTTTATATTTAATCTACTAAAAGAAGAAACAAGTAGACTTAATAGTGATTTAAGCAGCATGCCTCTGGCATCGAAAGTCAGGCTACCTGGTGGGAGGTTTCTTGGTTTTCTCAAATATTGACATGTAAATTCAGGTCAATTACCTTTAAATGCTTTTCAGAAAAAACATTCTTTATGTGGGCTGCACATACTATGCATAAGTAGGACAAAAGACTCAGTAGTAGTAAGAAAATTAAAAGCTATTTATCAAGAATCGAAAAAAATTTGTGTCAATTTGTAGTCGCATACAGATTTGAAACATTCACCCTTACTTTTCTAAGGTGCCATATTTTCTACAGTTAAAAATTAAACGTTTTTAGTAGGCAGATAAAAACAATAAATAATTACATGAACAAACGTTATGAGCTGTGTCCCCACTTGAATGTTTGAGGTTTGAGCGGCTCACAGTAACGCTCTCCAAACCGGTTTGTTTCAATTTATACAGAAAGTGGAATGCACGCGAAAATGTTTGCCAGGTGTCAAGGAAGCAAAATTTCCTCTAAGCTTAAAGTTGGTTTTTGGTCATGCATCAAAGAACCTACCACCTTCCAAACGACAAATGCAGGTGTTTTCTTCTAAGGGGACACATTTCTCCCTATTAAGGGGGTTTGTTTTGTAAGTTAAAACTGCAACGTCCGAAGGCATACGAAAATTAGGATGATTGTTTCAAATTTTGTTGCAATGTGTCCAAAATTAAACGATCACAAATTTCAATTATCATGTATTTCAAAAAGATCAATAATTATCTGAAAATAGTAAGAAATTCCACTTTAATATTCTAAAACTTTAAAATACTGATTTCTTTTGAAGGAAAGTGGAGTCAAAACAAACAAAAGTGGTTTTATTATTGACCTCCCATCAAATTAAAAGTCAAAACCAAACATTTATGTATATTTTGTTTCGACTAAAAAGATATTTATGATTATATATCCCCTTCAAATAATGGAATTATATATTGTAACCGTGCTTTTTGCTATACACTGCAAGAGAGCCCCAGTAGTGTTCAGGAGAAATGTTCAGTAGACCTCGAGACTCTTCACCAGAGGAAGTATAGCGCAACCGGCGCTGCCTGAGAACCGTTTAGTTTACAATCTCTCCTCCCGAGAGAAAATATCTTGTTTTATTTTATTTTATTTATTTATTTATTATTATTGTTATTTATTTATTTATTTTTGGCTTAGAAGTGAAATTTTTCCATTTATCTTTGACTGGCCTGATGACCAATTGGCAAACTCTGGCCTTTGGTGCCAAAGGCTTCGGATTCGAATCCTGGCGGTGGCATGCATGTTTTGTTAGTTATTCAGAATCCGCTTTAAACTGTAGGTCCCGGTCTAATTAGCCTAAAGTAGGTCGTAGAGCGACAAATCAAACCAAATCCATGAATATTTAATTTAGATGTCTTTAAATGTGTTAGATGTTGTTTTGATTGTGCGCGTATATATTAAGGTGTGAGGTCTCCCTCCTGTACCTCAAATATATCAATCCAAACACGCCAAGTTACAACCCAACTACACAAACAATGACAACTATAATATTAATTATATGAAAAATAAAAACCCTTCAAATAATTCAATTCATGATTCATGACATTTAAATATTCAACTTTCTTTTTTGTTCAACTAATTTTGTAGTTTTTGTAGTAAGAAATTAAAAATGTCCTACTACGTTTTTTTAGTTCCGAAAACTAATGGAAGCTCATGAAAAATATTTCATATACACTTTTTTCAACTTGAATATTTTTTTATTACATTTTCTTTAAGTTAATGCAATTTAAACTTCACTAAAATTCTCAGGTGCTTATGCGTTTTGAAACATTTCATGAAAAAAAAAAAAGTTTCAAAAGATCTATTTTGTTTGCACGAATTTTTAACTTTTCACATTTCATTTTTTTCCCTTTTTTTAACTGGTTAATACTTATTTGTACTAATGCAAAGAGTGCTTTGAAGATTTTTAATAGTTAAAAATTCAGCTCTTCTTTTTTAAACTTTTCTCAGAAGAGAAGGCGTTTTGAATTTAACATGAGGTTTTCTACTTACTACTGTGTAACAATTATTTTTTTTCTAATATTCTTTATTTATTTTGCGAAATTTATTTCATCGCCTTCAAAGTAATCCCCTCCAGACACTATGCACTTATGCCAACTTTTTTTCCAATCCTCAATGCAGGCTAAAAAGTCATCGGTAGGGATGGCCTTCAAAGAGCACTACGATTCACGTTGAATCTCTTCAGTCGGCACAAAACGGTGTCCCCGGAGTGGTCTATTGAGTTTAGGGAATAGCCAGAAGTCGCACGGTGGGAATACGGTGGTTGTGGAATGGTATCTGTTTCATTTTTGGCGAAAAAGTCACGAAGAATCAATGCAGTGTGAGCTGGCACATTCAGTGTTTTCGGTACCAATCGAGATTTGACACGTTTTAGGCCGAAAATGGAATTGACCTATCCTTTTGAAATTCCAACATCATCAGAAAGGTCTCTAATTATAAATCGCCGTTTGCAAGCAACAAATCTTTAACGTTTTTGGACGTGAGTTTCATCGGTTGAGGTTGAGAGTCAATCAGGCGGTTCTTCGTCTTCAATGCATTCTCTGCCTTCTTGGAACTGTTTAAAGCATTTCTAAACATTTCTTCCCGATATAGGAATGCTCACTGAATATCTTCTGTACGTTTCCGCAAACAAAATTTAATGCAGTTCTTTGCTCTATTAATTTAGACATTTCAAAAATCGCCGGGATCAGTTTTAGCGTCTCACAAATTCAAGCGTAACTCAAATACTAATGAATATTTTGACGTCAAATTTCACACAGATATCAAGGACAGTGCCAGCAACCTAAAAAAGAAAACAAAACTGAAATTCCATGAGCCCCGAAATTTTAAATTGGTCTTACTTTTTGGGACGCAGAAGTAAATAAATTTAGTAAATAATACTCCTACAAAACAATTATTGATGTTTCCCAAAAAAATGAAATTTATTATTCCTGCTACCTGCCTTGGACATTTTTCCGGCCCGTGAGATTTATTACACTTTTACAAAATATATTTATTTTATAATTACCAATGTTATGAAAACCAATGTATTAAAAATATACATTATGTATGCATCCATATATTCAAAATTAAATGTCGAAATTGTGAGAAAAAAGGTATTGATTTTAAAATAATATTCGTGCGCAAACAAATATCGCACTAGTAAAATAAATATTTTTTAATGATATGATTTTTTTTATTTAATTTACATTTATATATTTTTTATATTTCATTTTTAGTGTTATATATTTCTTTACAATATGCATTTAGTAACATTATTTTTATATTATCTATGTTTACATGTTGAAAAAACTATAGTCCTCCAGTGGGTTCCTGCCCACTGTGGGGTTCCAGGCAGTGAGAAAGCCGACTTCCTGGCTAAAAGGAGGCTTTAATCACACGAAAAATATCTCGTCCTATACCCTTCCACTCTATCAAAAATCATCAAAAGATCAATTAAAGTCCGCGCTCAAGAAGACCTCTGTAACCGTGTTTCCCAAAAGTCTTGGAAGAATGCTATCCGAAATCTTTGTTATGTTCCAAGGCGTAGAGCAGTCGCTCATTTCCGACTAGCCACTGGACATGGCTGCCTGCGTAAACAACTTTACAGACTCAAAATTCTTCCTTCCCCGATATGCTCTGGAGAGGCTATGGACTCGACGCATCTACTGCACTGTCCTGCTCTGAGCAAGACTTTTCTCGCCCAGCGATATTGGGAGGCTAGAGGCTTGTTGTTTTCTTTGTTCTTTTTTATTTTTCGTTGTTCTGTAACTGTTCATAATCTGCCAATGGAAATAAAAAAAAATGTTTACTTGTAAGAAGAATAGTAAACGAAATAATAATAACTCATTATGTTTCAATTTTTCACTCCAAAAAATGTCTATAGTGGGTCTAAATCTAATCTTGGGATAGATAAGTTTATATGCGGCCTGCGGTGTTAAGAAGCATTTCCAAAGTGGCCTGCAAGATCATTTAGGTTGGCCACACCTGATTTTAGTAAGGTTATCTAGATTATATTAAATAAATTAAGTAGTCAATAGAATTTAGTATATTTTTATAGCCTTTATTATTATTTTTTTTACAGTAATGTGCAATATTTTGATCGCAAACGTATTACTGAATTTTTCTCAAAAAGTATGTAAATAAAATGTTTCTTTATGTTAAAAGTCACCAAAATTGGACATAATTTTATAAAGGAAATAACTGTAGCGAGAAGAAGAAACAAATAGTAGCTTAAAAAAAGTCAATTTTTGAATGCCAAAAAGAAAATGTGTTGATATGAAATATATTTTTTGGGCGGAAGTTTCAGGGCAGAAGAGATAAATATGCATTTATGTGCTTATCTCTAAGTTAGCTACTTACATGCGAATACGTGTTTTCAATGTTCAATAGCGTTGAACATAATGGAATTTTTAAGATGCTTTCCTGTTATTTGTTCTCACAACGTCTTTTAAAAAGAAATAAATGGTTAAAAAACTTATGCTATTCTTTTCAAAAGTATTGTCATCTCTAGTCTGTTGGATGTTTGTTAGAGGTTTGGAATCCACGCTAAACAGTAAGTCCCGGTCTGTTTAACCTAAAGTGTGCTCAAAATGATCGGAGAGCGACAAACAAAATCAATCTCTTGTCTGTTTACAACACTCATTAAAACTTTAAATAATGAAATTACATTTATATAATTATTGAAATATATTTCACAAATATGCATGGTTCTGGTTACATAAAATTATTATTTTTTTTTTGCAAAATAGAAATTAGAATTTTGCTATAGAACAGAATTTTCAAACTGATAAAGACAGAATTAAATACCATTTTAATAGGTTGATGTGGGCCTGATGGCCGAATGGCTAGCTCTCAGGCGTTCAGTGCCACAAGTATCGGGTTCAAATCCCGGCTTTACCCATGGGTGTTGTAGTGGTTCGGAATCCACATTAAACTGTAGATCTCGGTCCTAATAGGATCGTAGAGCGTTGCGTGGGCATTGTTACTCCGCGTCCGTGGCTTATCTTCAAGTTACACGCGCCACCTGGGTAATTCAAAATGAGTACGTAGCGCTTGTACGTAGCGTACGTAACCAAGACCAAGCTGTCTAAGTGTTTGTCAGCTGCATTAGAACAAAAAAAAATAGACTTATGTTCGAAGGCAAAGAATACTTAGACTTCTTGTAGAAATTTTGGATTGTGTGAAAATTTTAATTTGTTATGAAAATTAAATTTAATTATAAAAATAAGTTTAAATTTATTTATTACGCCGAGATGGGCAGCTAAAAATATAAACTACATGTGTTGTGTACATCCTTTAGGTAAAGAATTTATTATGTTATTCTTTTTTTTTTATCACATTTACCTGTGATAAATTTTTATCAGGGAAATTATTATATCCAAATGCAGTAATATTTATAGATGGTTTCATATTTACACTGCATAATAATTGAGCCAACGGCCATACCATGCTGAATATACCGGTTCTCGTTAGATCACCGAAGTCAAGCATCATTGGGCGCGGTCAGTACTTGGGTGGGTGACCACCTGGGAACACCGTGTGCCGTTGGCATTCACAAATTTGGGACCTGAATGGCCGAGTGTCTGGCGCTCGGTGCCACAGGTTTCGGGTTCGAATCCCGGAGGTGCCCATGGATGCTTGTAGTGGTTCGGAATCCACTTTAAGCCGTAGGTCCCGGTCTCCTATGACTGTAAGAGCGTCACGGAGCCAAAGTCAGACTTCTACCTACGGGTGCTCCCTCACAACAGAAGCTGCTTCCTTCCCCTTCAATCATGAGTACGTATGGGCTCGTGGGCTTGGCCAGCCAAGTGGGATAAGAAACAACAAACATAACAATTGACAATATAACATCTATCATACGATTATCCACAACTACACTCAGAGTTGTCTACCTGACAGTTCTATTATAGCTCTTTTTCCTCACAGCTCTTCCCAAATTTCATCTCACAAAGTTCTGAACATACACATACACATTCTGCTGCTTCTTAACTCGAGAATCTTTATATACTGGTTTTTATTCGAAGTCAAATTCAATAGATTTACGTGGCGGACTTTTGGTGCCAGTTTGACTCGGTCAATAGAATTTCCATGGCCATTAAAACTAATTGGAGGATTGTAAAACAATAATGTTTAGCTTGCCCCCTGGCACCGCTCTCTTGTTGCTAATTATTCATTGCAATAAAATTCTGTAGTTTCCACCATTCTGAAATGACATTGTCGTCAGGAACTTAAAAGCACGCTAAAAATTCATTACTCAATGATGACACACTAGATCAAATTTCAAAGATAAAGAGTAAAACGATATAAAACAGGTATAGGGATACATTACATAAAAAAGACATTAATCCATATTGTTAAAACGATTCGTCATATCAGCGGAGATAGTAGTTAGATTTGGAATGACTTAAGAAAATGTTTGTTTAACAAATATTAAAGCAAATTATTTATCAAAACGATTCTTCGATATTGTAACGTCTCGGCCTATATTAGATCTATAACGGCTTCAAGAAGAGGGCTACTTTTAGTTTCATGGAGCACTTTAATTTCCACTTACAAGCATTATACATATACAGATACAGAACTCTGGGTTATTATACAAGAAATGAAAATTAAAAATATAAATTTTATCGTAAGTGCAGTTCCCTCCAAGGTCGGAAATTTTTAGAGTCCGCGAGTCTTCGTCAAATCTAATTGCCTGGTCTATTATTGCAATTATCACACTGCGTGGTGAAAGAAACCACAAGGGACTCATTGTGTAAAACGGGTGGAAACTCCGGACTATTCAATCACTTCAGAATTTTTTTTTTCTTATGCGGCTGGCAAACACTTAAACATCTGTCTTGGATACCATATGGCAAGCGCTGCACAGGCGTTACTCACTTTGCATTACAAAGGTGGGCGCGTGTAACTTGAAGTTAAGTCACGGACGCGGAGTAACAATGCCCCCGCAACACTCTACGATCCTATTAGACCAGGACCTACGGTTTAAAGTGGATTCCGAACCACTACAAACATCCATGGCACCGCCGGGTCTCGAACCCGATACCTGTGGTACCGAGTGCCAGCCACTCGGCCATTCAGGCCCTATCACTACAGAGAAGAAAAAAAACCTTCTGGTCGACTCGTCGCATAACTCTCGCCTTTCTTCTCCAAATACCTCCCTTTAAGAAAAGCGTTAAAAAAAAGGAAGGGGATAGGGGCACTTCCCTCACTTTTCTTTGGAGTAGACATTTCTCAGCTCATGGTCATCTGCCAATCACCAACTAATGGTGTAGTCCACATTCCATCTGCAATTATTTCGACTTGTGAAGGTCGCACGCACAATCACCAATTTCATGAGTCTCATTATCCATGATGACACTGTAAATCTGTTATCGGATTTGAGTGGCAGTTGTGCTCATTAGTACAAAACACTAATTGCATGTAATATAACTACCCACAACACTGTTTGGCTGTTTTAAAATTAGAGTGTTTGGTTATTAATATGCACTTGTCAAAGAATATGCATTCTCTCTCTTAGGAATGAAATGCCAAAGCTGTTCCCGCGAGAAAAAAATGCTGCAATATGAATATTGTTCAAATTAGTCGTTTTCGATTACGTATACTTCCGATACAATAATTTAAAAAAAATACATTTGAATAAAAGTGAACATTATAAAAATCATCATGCTCAGGTATTTATTATTCTCTTTTGATAATCATTATCATAATTGTTAATGAATTAAATCATGAATTTAGTTTTTGAATTTATGAAGCTTTTAAATGTTGGTTTCATTTCATAGCATATTACTACAATAATTTTCTTTATTAAATCGATAAATCATCATCTGAAAACTCTACAACATGCTTTTAAGCAAAATGATTGTAATAGCATTATATCGTGATAGCAAACGATTTATTGTGATAGCAAACGATTTATTGTGATAGCAAACGATTTATTGTTATAGCAAATGATTTATTGTTATAGCAAACGATTTATTGTTATAGCAAACGATTGTGATAGCAAACGATTTATTGTTATAGCAAACGATTGTGATAGCAAACGATTTTTGAAAACGATTCTTCGAAATAAATGTGGAATTAATTCTTGATTTTGCATAGCTGTAGGACATTCGTTATTAAATATACATTCGCATAAAAATAATGAAAACATTTCCAGTTATTTATTTATTATTCATTCTCTATTCATCAACAAGTAAAAATAAAGTGCTCGATTTTCCACAAAGAAACAATTTTTGTATTAAAAATTTAATTTGATTTTAATAAACAAAATCAATTCATGCTAAGAAAGGTAATATTTTGTAAATTAATTTTGCCTTGCACTACCGTTTCTAATGCTTTTTATTTTAGAATTACGTTACTGGACTAGAAAAAACTATGAAAAAAGTACTAAAGAATTTTTTTTTTTTAAATTCTCAGAAATAAATAGATATTCTTTTTTTAAAACCATTTCCGTATCAGTTTTTATGAATAAAATAACTCAAAAGATACATAGCCAGATATGACATAGTGCATATTAATTTTTTTTTATTTTAAGAAAATAATAAAAGTTTAAATTGTATTGCTTTTTATTATTTTAAAACATATTTTGAAAAATAAAATCTTCTTTAAACTGCACATTTAATTAAAATTAAAATTTTTTTTTTTTAATTTGGAATTTTTCAAATCTCTAAAACTTTTTAAAATATCAGCATTTTTACTTGATTTTTTTCTTTTACATTTATTAAAGTACAGGTGATTATAATTAAAATTCCACTTTCAAAATGCTGTAAAAAAAGGACCACTCGTCTCAATGAGTTCAAATTTGAACTGAATATGCTTGAAGTTCCAAAGTGTATTCAGAAGAAAAAGAATGAAAGTTGCCACAATTGTGAAATGAGCAGTGAAAAAAAATACATATCAAAATCATTAAGAATCAATCAAAACATAAGAATCTTATTTGATCGAGGTGAAATGACTTTTGAAGCTCAAATATTTTGTGATTTTATATTTTCCAGACTTTGATATTTTGAATCGAAACTTTTTCTTTTAATGGAGCATAGAAGCACAACAAACAACCACACACGAGAAGTACAAATGTACTTTTGGAGTACAAATTCAACAACACTTTCCCGTAATGGTTAACCTAAAGAATCTTTTTTTTTTTTCAATATAATGTATCTCTATCGCTTTGCAAATATAAGTTTCTGATTTCATCAACAAAATCGTAATATTATAAAAAGGAAGAAAATATCACTAGTGGAAAAAGTGTACACAAAAACTAACATAGCTGCATAAAGAGATTGAAATAGTCTAGAAGATCGTTATAGGTCACATCTTTACTTGCCTGCCATTTTAATAAAAACAAATCATACGGCATCATGTGATTTGGTTTGTCGTTCTACGATCATTTTGTGCACACTTTAGGCTAATTAGACCAGAACCTACAGTTTAAGTGGATTTCGAACCACTTATAAACATCCATGCCACCGCCAGGATTCGAACCTAAAGTATCTGGTACCAAAGGTAGAGCACTAGTTATTGGCCATCAGGTATCAAACAGCATCTTTAAAACGCTGAAAGTAAGCTACTTTTCAGAAAATATTGAGGTTTGGTTTGTCGCCCTACTGTCATTTTGTGCACTCTTTAGGCTAATTAGACCTGGACCTACAATTCAACGTGTATTCCAAACCACTGACAAACATCCATGCTACAGCCAAAGATTCGAACCTGAAATCTGTGACACCATCGGTCAGAGAGCTAGCCAATTGACCATTAGACCGCAAACAGCATCCTAAGAAATCCTGAAAGTAGTCTTTTCTTCCGAAAATAACTAAGAAATTTCAAGCACTGTTATATCAGATCACGGTTCCATCTGATTATTCTGATTCAAATGGACACCATCATTTAATCATTTAAATAGGAACACATTTCAGTATACTGCTTCATTAATTTAGCAGTCACGCCGTATCTAAATAAAACTCATGCATAAAATTGTATAATTAATATCAGCATTGAAAGATATTTGTAGATTCCAAAAATATTTATTTAGCTTAATTTGCAAGATAAACAGTTTATGTATTATATTTTTATGTTTTATTTACTAATTTACATTCATGGAAGATGATGTATATTTTGCTTATATGCATTATATGGTATTTTAGGATTTTTTTAATATTTATATTTTATTTATTTATTATTTTATGTTTTTTTATGTTTATGTTTATTATGTTTTTATGTTTTATTTAATTTATATTTATGGAAGTTGATGTATATGTTGTTTATATGTATTATATGTTATTTTGTGCTTTATTCAATTCCTACTATTAGTTTCCACACTCGCTATGTATATCTTGTTCAAATTTTCAATCGTTAATAAAATACTTTTATTCCTCCACTCAAGTTCAAATTCATTTTTTGTACTTGCAGTGGATGACACTGGATGTTAATACAGTTTTTTCAAATATTAATTCAGCAATTAAATTTAATTAATTAATTTTAATTTTTTTTTAGATTTAAGTTGCATGTATCTACCAATAGATGGCCCCAGGTGTAAGAGGGAAATTTCAACTTTATTCATAAAAGACTTTCTGCAATATAGTGAAAAAAAGTAGGAATTGACTTTTAAATTTTTTTTTATATTACTTGTTTAATATTTATATTTTATTTATTATTTTATGTTTTTTTAAGTTTATGCTTATTATATTTTTATATTTTATTTAATTTACATTCATGGAAGGTGATGTATATTTTGTTTATATATATTATATGTTATTTTATGCTTTATTTATTATTTATGTTTCATTTATTTATTGTTTTATGTTTTTTATGTTTTTTTATGTTTGTGTTTTATTTAATTCTAGTTAACGTACAAGAAATATCTGGATTTAGTGATTTATTGCTGAAACTGTATTCAATATAACAAATACACTTAAGGAAGTAAGAAAAATGCAGAAAGTATACTAAATCAAATTACTAGAACCCTGAGGTAATTCTGCAAGCATTAAGCCGATTAAGGATTGGTAGAACAATGCTGAACTTGGGTTGTTAAAAAGATATTGCCTAGACTATCATGCATCCTAATTAACATGTGATTTATTTTCGAGAAGTTTTATCAAGAGCTTAGAATGTGCACAGCATATTCAAGTTGCTCTGTTGCAAAAGTTAATACTACTTTAGTAGATATTAGAAGTATGAGAGATTTTTGATTTAGTTAATTAAATGATGATGAAAGTTCTTTTTTTTTTTAACAACTTTTTTTTTATTTTCAGTAAATATATCAATACATCATATTATTTATGACATTAAAAAAATCAATTTATAAGTTTTGTTTAATAAAACAAACTTAATTTACTAAACCAGGATGGTTACTAAACCAGGTTTAAAAACCAGGACCAGTCATTTATGAGATGGATGATTTATATGTAACTTTTTTAGTTCTAAATTGTAAATTATAATATAGTATTTAAGTACTTCTGATGCTATAGCAGTGCAGATGACATTGCTGTGTACCTCAATCAATGTGAGGTTACTTTTTGTACTAGAGTAATCTTTGTTTATTTACCAAATTTCCTTAAAATCTCTTAGGTGATTCTTTAAATAATCGACCAAATGTAAAATTTCTTTTAATTTGGAACATTTGTGTGTAATATACAATAATATACTTGTATAAAAATATACTTAATTACTAAAACATGTCATGTTTATGTAATTAAGTATATTTTTTATATAAATATTTAATTACTGATGCAAATCGTAGATAATAACGAAACAGTTCATTAGTTCATTATCAGTATAAATTTCAGTAAAAACATAACAGGCACATAATAACAACTTATCACTCAAATTTGACAGCAGATAAGCAGTGTTGTGGACATTTATATTACATACAATTAGCTTGTACTAATGAGAACAACCTGTCACTCAAATCTAATAGCAGATATTCAGTGTTATGGATAATGAGACGTCATGAAATTAGCGATTGTCGTTCGACCTTCACTGGTCGAAACAATTACAACGGGAATATGGACTACACCATAAGTTGTTCCATCGTGATTGATGACATTACATTTTGTCACTAGTCGTTTTGTAGACAATTTGTGGTTTTAAGAATGCAATAAATATTTTTTTGATTTATTATTTGTAAGAAAATAACTACGCCATTTTAAGAGCGTAGCTAATAAAGACGAGATGTTTTCAGCAAGGATATTTACCAACTTATATAATATTCCCGATATAACTCCCGATACACTGATCAATAAATATTCCCGAGATAATAGTTTAAAAAACTATTGTAAAAACACATTTTGCGGAAATTAATAGATAAATACTGCAAGGTTCAGTATTTTGCCAGTTATGAATTTTTGTTACGCTTAAAAAACTCGTCAACTTAAAAAACTGGGAACAATGCCAGACATTAATTACAGCTTTTATAAAAAGTGAAATGTCTGTTGCTGTATAGAAATAGATGACAAAACAATTATTCGAAGAAAATCGAAAAACATTAATTAATACTGTACAGGAATTTTTTTTAAATAATTCTTTTTTTTAGGTTGTCATCTATTAAAGAAAATGGATGTGCACGATACCAAAAAAAAAAAAAAAAAAAAAAAACCATTAATGCTATGTACATGACAAAAAATTAATAACACCATAAAAAGTGTTTTCAACTTCCGTTATTTGTAACTGCATGAGTAAAGGCTAATGAAATGTAACTTAATTTTTGAACCATCACAAAAACTGCTCTGAAGATGATATTTTAATAGCATTTGTTTTATGCGAGTGATTTATATTTGCTCTTTGAATACTATACTTTTATAAAGAGTGTAGCATATTCTCTAAAATAGTTTTAAATGAATTCTAAATATTTTATTAATAGAATAACGTTGTTTTGAACTTGATTTATAAATAACAGGTGGGCTGAAAAGTTCATAGACTGACATATAGATGGTTTTAATACTATTAAATCCATGTAATTTTTAGTTAGCCCTAACCTTCAAAAGACACGTGTATAAATTGGACAGATGTTGCACTAATAGTATGTGAGTTATAGCATTTTTAGTGAAGCAACTTTCGTTAGTTTGAAAAAATGGATAAAAAGGAATTTCGTGTATTAATAAAGCATTGCTTTTTGGTGAAAAAAATATTATTGAAGCCAAGGCTTGGCTTCGTCAGCCGAGTGGACTGCATGTGATGAACACTAAAAATGCTATAACTTCTCTAAAAATGCTATAACTCACATACTAATAGTGCAACAGCTGTCAAATTTATACACGTGTCTTTTGAAGGTTAGGGCTAACTAAAAATCATATGACTTTAATACTAGTAGCGTCATCTATGTGTAAGCCTATGAACTTTTCAGCCCACGTGTTATGTTATTTTTTTCACTACCTAAATTAACATAAGCTAATGAAAGATAATGAATAATTTCATCTCTTCATCTGATTTGGAAAGAATACTTTAACATTAAGATGCAGTGATTTTTGAGATCCACGGGTCATATATATTCATTGTATATTATCTACGAAGTTATTTTTCGAAAAACATTTCACGCTTGAAGTAAATTAATAAATAAAATATTATTTTAATATATAGATGTTTATTTTTTTTATTCCTTCTACTAGCTCACACTCTCTCTCTCTATATATATATAGCTTGTTCAAATTTTCAATCGTTCATAAAATACTTTTTATTCATCCACTCAAGTTCAAATGCATTTTTTTAACTTGTAGTGGATGACACTGGATGTTAATACAGTTTTTTCAAATATTAATTCATTAATTAAATTAAATTAATTAATTTTAGTTTTTTTTAGATTTAAGTTGCATATATCTACCCCTAGATGGCGCCAGATAAACTTAAAAAAATGAATGAAAATTATTTATAAAAGACTTTCTGCAATAGACTGAAAAAAAGTAGGAATTGACTTAAAATTTTTTTTTTTTTTTTTTTTTATATTACTTGTTATAAGCAAGATTTGGATCAGTTTTCATAATTTAACCTTCCATCAAAATCTTATTTACCAATTTTGTTGTCAGTTCGTTGATTGGTTTCAGCTGCAGGTTGCTCATTTAAAGTAAGTTGCTCAAATAAGAGAAGTTTCCTTTTAGCCACACTGTTTATATATATAAAGGGTGGTTATAATTAACTTTCCCTTATAAACAGTATCCCACTGTTAAAACGGGTGAACAGATTGTAACCACATTTAGTATATAAATTATACACAGGCTCAAGGAATTGCGGGAAAAAATGAATAAAAATAAATAAATAATTTAAAAATGTTCCCTAGGGGGCCTTTTTCTGGAAAAACAAAATAAACGGAAAGGAATACATAAAAAAAATTAAATAATTCAGAACAAAATTTATAAGTATTAAAATATTTATTTCTTATCCCACTTGGTCGACAGCAACATCTCTACCAAGACCATGAACCCATGTGCTCTCATGGCAGGAGGAAAGGAGGGAGCAGCTTCTGTTTTTGATGGAGCAACCATAGGTAGAAGTCTGACTTGGCTTCGTGTAACTAAGAAAGGAGGGCAGTGATTTCCGGGGGGAGTTTAAGGAGGCAATTATTTGCGTATCGTATCGGAGAAAACCCGAACAACTCCCACAAGGTAATCCAACTCACGAGACAAGATGCTGACCATCACAAACGCCCTCGAATGCTTTTATAGCGTTATTTTTTTTCAATTCCTTCTATTAGCTCACACTCTCCCTATATATATATATCTTCTTCAAATTTTCGATCGTTCATAAAATGCTTTTTATTCACCCCCTCAAGTTTTAAAAAATTTATTTGAACTTGTAGTGGATGGCACTGGATGTTAATACAGTTTTTTCAAATATTAATTCATTAATGAAATTTAATTAATTAATTTTATTTTTTTTAGATGTAAGTTGCATGTATCTACCAATAGATGGAGCCAGATAAACTTAAAGATCGAATGAAAATTATTTATAAAAGATTTTCTGCAATAGAGTGAAAAAAAAGTAGGAGTTGACTTAAATTTTTTGTTTTATATATTACTTGTTTAGATCGCTTTATCCAAGTCAAAAGCACATCGTTCCATTTTGAGCCTGCAAAGTATAGTATTGAAAAAAAAATCGTGTTGACAGCACCGCTTGTTATATAAGGCAAAAATTGAGTCACATGACAGAACTTCGTGACTGCTTTTAAGTATATTTGTTGTACGATCAAAGATTTTATCTGACTGGGTAGAAATATAGCCCGTTATAAACTTAATAGTAAAGACTTAATGACTGCGTGGGACGATTTATTTCCCGCTGCGAGGCTCGCGTTAATTTACAGCGTGGGAAAATGTCATGATTTGTAAGTATTGGTGGAGTGATTTACTATTTCTAGGATGAAATAGGAAACAAATCTCCCATAATTCTGAGAATTTATGGGCATTGTAAACAATTAAATTTTTTAGAGAGTTTGAAGATTGAAGATTAAAAAAGTACTGAAGAATAAATATTTCTGGAACACTATTTTTTAATTCATTCGTGCCAGTTGATTAGTGATAATATTGCGATGTATTTTGATATTGCTATTGAAGTTATGTGGTGTGAATCTATTGATAGTAAAGTAGAATTCCTTTCTTTGTCAAATATATTAATTTGTAGAAAGGTATTATAGTTAATGTTGATATAAAAAAATCAACTTGAAAATTATTAGTATTAATCTTTTTTAAAATAGGCTTTATTGGATAAATATCATGCCAGATATTTTTCGAAATTTGGATGATTGCAAACAATTAGGTCATCCACTTATCTAAAAACATAATTGGGAATTAGACAGTAAATGTCTATAAATAGTATCAGTATGAGGCCTGATAGCAGAGTTATTAGCGCTGTAACGCTCGATGCCAAAGGTTTTGGTTAGTCCCAATTTTGAACATGTGTGAAAACAAGGATTCTATTCATGCCAATAGTGTGCGCCACAATTACTGCTTTTCAAATTGAGTTTATTTGACAATGGTTGTTAGAGACCAATCAAATATCGCGGAATAGCAAACGGACTGTCTGTTCAAAGTTGTTCAGGTTTTATCCAATACCACCCCCAAATCTTCCACCACTCTCCCTCTATTACACCATCTAATATAAGGAACAACTATGAACTGACCAACTGGGATGAATCTTCTATCATTTACTATGACATTACAACAGATTCATCCACATGAATTATTAATTATATTTCTTTCTTTTAGAACTTAACTTTTATTTTTTATTTAGTTACTTATATATATATATATATATATATATATTATTATTAGCCTTGTATTAGCCTTGGCCAAACGGAATGAGATAGACCCATTTCTTAAACGGATGGTGACTGGAGATGAGAAATGGATCACATACGATAACCCTGTGCGAAAACGATCGTGGTCAAAGAGCGGTGAAGCACCTCAAACGGTGGCCAAACCAGGACTAACGGCCAGGAAGGTTCTGTTATGCATTTGGTGGGACTGGAAGGGGATTATTTATTATGAGTTGCTTCCATATGGCCAAACGCTAAATTCTGATCTCTACTGTCAACAACTGGACCGTTTGAAGATAGCGATTGACCAGAAACGGCCAGAATTGGCCAACAGGAGAGGTGTCGTGTTCCACCAGGACAACGCTAGGCCACACACATCTACAGTGACTCGGCAGAAACTTCGGGAGCTTGGTTGGGAAGTTTTAATGCATCCGCCATACAGTCCGGACTTGGCACCAAGCGATTATCATCTTTTTCTTGCATTGCAAAATTTCTTTAATGATAAAAAATTGGCATCTAGGGAGGATTGTGAAAATCGACTACTAGAGTTTTTTGCAAAAAAGAGAGACCAGGACTTCTATGAGAGAGGCATTATGAAGTTACCTTTAAAATGGCAACAAATCATACAACAAAACGGTGCATATTTGACCCAAATCGGACAATCCGAAGCATGTTAAATAAAGTCCTGAAGTTCATATAAAAATAATGGATTTCTGTTTCCCCAACCTAATATATATATATATTTTATACACATTTGCTGTTCATGCATTGTATTTGCTCCTCTTCTAAAATTTTTCCAAGTTAGAAGCTCTCGGCTGTCACCATGTCAAACCATCAACATCATCAAAGCACAAGAAAGGAATCGCCAACATAAAGAAGAGCTTCCTTTTTCTACTTTGCTGTTTCATGCACTGTATATTTTTCCTCACCTGAAGTTTTTCCAAGTTAGAAGTTCTCGGCTGCCACCATGCTAAATCATCAGCATCACCAATGCTCAAGAAAGAAATCGCGACCACAAAGAACAATTTTCTTTTTCTGATTTGCTGCTTTCTCATGCACTGTATCTCCTCATCTGATGTTTTTCCCTGCTAGAAGCTTGCGGCTATCGTGTAGTCAAGGAGCTTCGTTAAATACAAATTTGTGTTGTTGTTGTGACCAACAGAATTATTATGAATTATAAAATGTTCAGTGAGACCTTATTTATTGGGGTCAGATGGAGGAGTGATAAGCGCTCGGGCTCTTGGTGCCACAGGGATCGAGTCCCGGCAGCGCTATGGATGTTTGTAGTGGTTTTATATCCACTTTAAACTATAGGTCCTTGTCTAATATGACTGTAAAGCGTTGGGCGTAGGGCTGATAACAACTACCTTGTTAAAAAGAAACATCTCACGTTTCGGAATCCTCCAGTGGGCAGACGGTCTTGGCCCATCATGGGGCTGTTGCGCCAATGCAGATGAAATGTAAGTATAGATTAGCTTATAGATAAGTATAAATTGGTGAGTATTTTGTTTCTTGTTTGATACCTTGAGTTTGGATAGAAAAATTCTCATTATTATAGATAAAATTATTCAAAATGCCATAATTACAGTGTTTTATCCAGTAATCAAAGATAGTTGATTGTTATGATAATCGTTTGTAAAGTGATTTTAAGGTATCTTGAAGGCTTTTAATAAGGTAAAGAAATCCTTAAAATCAAAGTATCTATAGAAGACATACTGTTTGAAGAGTCGTTTACAAACTTTAAAACAGGTTTATTAAGATTAATAATTCATGCGTAAGAATCTGTAATGATGGTATAAGAAATGATAGTAAGATGATTAAAAAATATCTGTCCTGGTTTGTCTAAATGTGCAAAGATACCCCAGATAAAAAAGTGATAAACTATTAGAGTTTTGTGAAATTTTGGAAATATTTTGATATAACGAAATTTGATGGAGCTGATACTGATTTTAAAGAATTTGTTAAAAGCAATGGCTTTTTTTCTAACCACTTTTAAAGTTATTTAAATAGATTTGTAAATAAAAGAATTGTTGCATATTTTGTCTAGCAAATTCAACACAATGAAGGCATTATTAGAAGTGTTATCAAATAATAAATTTTCCCTAAATTGTTTTGCCTTTATTAAAGAAATGTAATTATAGAAAGTGGTGGAACTGTAAGAACAGAACTAATTTAGAATAGTTTATTTGCTTAACTGCTCTACATTCACTCCACCTTGTATTGTTCTACATCCACTTGCAGGAAAATCAATGAAAGTGGAGAAGGAGCCAAATGTATGTTGATAAAAACAGGATTGGATATTTCTGAGTGTCATTTAACAATAATATGCTTTTTTGAGAGAAGTAAAAATTTAACATTTGTTGTGTCTAATCCACCATGTCCTACAGTGCGGGACAGACATGCTGTGAGTAGTCTACTCATTGAAGGAGGGAAAGGGGGCAGCTTCTGCCATAAGTAGATATCTGACTTGACTCCGTGACCTTCTTACAGTCATATGAATTAGGGATCTACGGCAAAAAGTGTATTCCAAACCACAACAAACATCCATGGCACCGCCGGGACTGGAACCCGAAAACTGTGGCACAGAACGCTAGACAGTTGGCCATTCAGACCCATTTAACACCTTTACGATAATAATAAAATAGGGATAAAATTGACATGGATAGAAGTCGCATCCACGTAAAAAGTTATTGACAAAGGATTAGATCTTCTAGTCTTGTAGCAAAGTAGGAAACATTGAAAATAATTTTCTAATTGTTAAATATTTACTTTTTTTATTAAACTAAAACTTGATCTTGTTCCCAGTTTTAATTTTGAAATAAAACTGACATATGATAAGGAACGTGTCAACGAGGGTGGTATTACAGAAAATCGAATAAATTAATTTTTTGGGTGATACAAATGCTGTTTTTAGGTTCAATTTCAAATACAAAGTTATTTATTTTACACTGAAATACCAAATTTTGAACTTAATGACTGTAACTGACTTTTAAATATACAAAATCTTATACAGACATGGACATTTGTTTCTATATTAAAAAGAAGAAATTGATATATTAAATGCTAAATTCTGTTTATTTATCATTTAAATTCAATTACAATTAATTATCTTGTACAAAAGAACTATATTTAAATTAAAATTCGATAATTCATTAATAAATACAAAGCTTGTAAGAGATTAAATTATTAGCTGCCTTTCAATGAGAACAAACGTATCTCATACATTTGATTGAAAGCAGAATAATTATTTATAAAATTAATTGAAATATTCAATTTAATTATCTGGCTAGTCCTCCTTTTCTGTTTACTGTCTCTTTCAAACTCTTCAGCGTCGAATGCATGAGATCATAAATAAATATACGATGCGATATTTGGACATTTGTTGCTGCATTTGTCCCTTTGTGATGAACTAGTGATGTATGCTAATTAATAGTATAGATGATTTAGAGGATTCGTATCTGGAGAATGGGGAAAGAGTTCAATTGACAAGGGAGTATTATATAGAATCCAAAGGTAAACAATTGTTATTTGTGTTGTCTGACCGAGGGAAAAAAACCCAAAATCCCTTTCACAACAGCAAGATTTTGTGCACTTTTCTTGAAAAGTTGTTTAAGAATATGTATATATTGAAATTTGTCCATATTTCTATCGTTATAAAACAAACTGTGAGACGACTCATGAAGTTGTTGTTGTTACTAATCCTCCTGGTGCAGAAAAGTCTACACCAGGTCCAACGGACCCCGTCGTAGGCGACATCCATGGCTCAGGGTAATATGCAGCTTCTCTTTTAGCGAGGAACCATAAAGGCCGAAGAATGACTAAACCTCGAGACAACGCTCTAAGATCGGGACCTAGATTAGATCAAGATACAATACTAGATATACAATACCAGAAACAATACTGATACAATACCAGATACAATACTGATACAATACCAGATACAATACTGATACAATACCAGATACAATATTAGCCGGGATGTACAGGTTAAAGTGGATTCCGAATCGCTACAAACATCCATGGGACCGCCGGGACTCGAACCCGAAACCTGTAGCACGGAGCGCTAGAATGCTAGACACTGCCATTCAGGCCCCACTCCTGAAGTACACATACCAAAGTACAAAAGGGTTTCTGTACCTCTGTGCTTTACTATAGTTGGAATATTCTTTCTGTCGTACTTTTTTTTTCGGCAAACTGGAATTCCTAAATTATTAAAAGAAGTGTTGAGTTTTCCTTCGTCGATAAATCATCATCGTCATTGGCGTAACATCCCCTTCGTGGGCAAAGATCGTCTGCCTACTGGCGGATTTTGAGACAGGAGATGTTTTCTTTTCACGGGGTAGAGTTGTCAACAGTACCCAACAGTTACATTAGTTATATTAGACCAGGATCTACACTCATGTCCATAAATTAAGGATAATGAAGTTCAGGCAAAGAAAGAGACAGAAGCAAAACAAATTTGACTTATTTGTAAAGTCTATTTATTAAACAAAAGGTAAAGAGCAAAAAAGATGTTATATGTTTGACATAACTAATAAAAATTGCGATTTTTACTCCCTGGAGCAAATTTCAAAAAAGAACCTATTTACAAAAAACAGTATAACATGGTTAATATGGAGTATGTCTCCCGGACGATGCAATACAGGCCTTACAACGCCTAGGCATGCTGAGTATCAGATTATCAATCTGATCTTGGGGAATATTACACCACTCATCAAGCAATGCCCTCCGAAGTTCCGGTTGACAGATGGGAGGGGGTTGACGGGCTGCAATTCGTCGGCCAAGCATATCCTACACATGCTCTATTGGATTCAAGTCCGGTGAGTATGCTGGCCAATCCATACGGGTGATATCCTCCAATTGAAGGCATTCGTCTACGATGTTTGCACGGTGAGGACGGGCGTTGTCATCCATAAACAGAAATTCAGCACCCATGGCGCCCCGAAACAAACGTACATGTTGTTCCAGAATGACATCCCGATAGATGTGGCCCATCATCGTTACACTCTGAACATGCAGGTCAGTTCTGGTCCGTTTTCAGTATGTAATGAAAATTGAAATCTTTATAAATTATAGATATTTTTCTTACTACACTCGCTCAATAATTAGCTCATTATGGAATCTTGTTTTGAAGACATTTTTTTTCAATCTTGACACCTGTCAACAGCAATTCAGATTTTTCAATAAGTTAAGCCTAGTTTTCTAAAACTACTATGCAGTAAAAAGTTTCCAAATTCACATGAAAAATGCAGATTCACGTTAGAACTTTGAACGCTTGAATGACTGATATTATTAGTAAATTTCGAATTTTATTTTTCTGCCGTTTTTCAAATCTAAATGAGTTTTGAAAATAAATATAAATGTTTAATAATATAATTTGTTACATCACTAACATAAATTCAGAAAAAACTGTTTGTATTAAAAAGAACTTTAAGCGAATTTGAATTCAGTGTATGAATATTTATGTCCATGTCTGCATGGCAGAATCTTAGTTTTTTAGAATAGTTTTTGTTTATATTTCCAATACATTTTGAATAGAACTGTCATGCATATTTTTACGAATTTATTCTTTATACTTTTTACTATTTTTTATCGAGCAATTGCAAACGAAATTTGAATTTATGATATCTTAATACTTTTTTCTTTTTATATGCACCTAAATTGTTAGAACAAATATTAACGCTCTAATGGCATGTTTGTATCGATGAATACTTACTAATCACCAAGACATTTACATAAATGTTTTGATTTACGGTATTTTTCTTCTTTTATTTAAAAAAAAAAACTTTATTCTTATTTGTGTTTATTTTATAAGTCATTCAAATTTGCCCTATATTTTTTAATTATATATTTTTTTCACTAAATATATTTGGCTGCAATTATAACTTCGCCGTTGTGTTATAATAAGGTTCAGGCTGCTGTACTGAACTTTTATATTTGTGCCACGTTTAAGCAAGAAATATTCTTTCGATTTTTTTCATGACAGTAACTATGATAACTTATTGAGATATGTATATTTAATTATCTACAATTTAAATCAAAATTGTGGTATTTAGAAATGTATTTATAGTTGTATTTAATCAACATTATTAAATTTCTACAGTATTCTTACAAATACTTAATACCCAACTGCAAAAATAACCAGACACTTTTATGTCTGAACGGATTATCCCGAGCATATTCGTATCTTATATTTTATCTGCCCGGAACTTCACGACTTAACTCGTGTAAAAATTAATTTTTAAAACATAACTGAAACGTGTATATTGGACTACCTTGTATTTTCTTCAAGGCTAACACGAACTCACTCGTGATATTGTTCATCTGGAAACAATCATTCAATCGCGATTCCAGGATGCTTTACAGATGTTCGATTCGATTCCTTTAGTAGCAGCTGCGTATTATTAATTGCTTTTGACCGTGCTTATTATTTACAATTATTTTTACTTATTACTTGCTTATCATTATTCTATTTATTTATTTACCATTTTTATTAATATTATTTATTACTTACCATTATCACTTATTAGCTTTTACTTACCATTATTTATTTTTATTTACTCATTTATCTTTAATTTTTACTTAGGAATATTTTTTTTCAAAATGAGTCAAAGTGATAAAATTTTTAATCATAATATCAGCAAGTTATTGTATGGTGATGAATAAGTTCTGATGAGTAATCGGAGGATTATTATTAAATGTTTATTATTATTAGAAGATTATAGTTCCAGATTAAATGTTTATTATTATTAGAAGATTATATTTTTAACTTTAATGTTTATTATTATTATTAGAGGATTATAGTTCCAGCTTTAGCGTTTATTATTATTAGAGGATTATATTTTTAACTTTAATGTTTATTATTATCATTAGAGGATTATAGTTCCAGCTTCATCGGAGGATTATAGTTACAACTTTATCATAGGATTATAGTTCCAGCTTTATCAGAGGATTATAGTTCCAGTTTTATCAGAGGATTATAGTTCCAGCTTTAACGTTTATTGTTATTAGAGGATTATAGTTCCAGTTTTATCGCAGGATTATAGTTCCAACTTTAACTTTTTTTTTTTAGTTATAGCATTTCGAAAGTCAAAATTTGTACTTGATTTACTGTAATAAAAAAATAAAACATGATAAAAGTTTATAATTTAAACAATGATTATTTTCAATTTTACTAAAAAAAAAAAAAAAAAAAAAAAAAAAAAAAAAAAAAATTCTGAGACAAAATTTTATTTGAAAAGAAACAGATATATTATTGTGCTTTACTGAGCTTTTTCTCCATACTTAAAATATAGGCTTTGAATCAAATATTCAATTTTGTTTAGAAATTTACAAAAGGTCTTAATATAAATTATGTGAATTTAATGACAGGAACATGATCAGAAAAAAATTAACAAAGAAACAAAACCTTTGTAGAAAAGAACTCATAACAATAAAATTAATCAGTAAAATGTAAATTATGCTTAAACCAGAAACGTTTAAAAAAGAACCAAACGTTTAAAGGAAAAATCGCATCGTTTCTAAAAATAATGACTGTAATGTATGCTGCCAAAGGAATGGAACTTGAGATCTTCTGCACTTTAATTGCGTACATTACTACGAGTTGGGATTATCTCAGATTCAGAGTTATATAAGGCGCCCATTAGGAGAGAGACTATTATAATAGTACACCTGAAAGAAGAGATAAATATGTTTTAATGGTATTTTTAAGACTAAGGAGCACAAACTGTTGTTATCAATAGAAAATCATGGAGAATCTACACAATGATATCAAACATTGTTAATATACTATAAATAGTTGTTGCTATCTATCACCAGAAAATATCGTGATGATTGCTGAGATTCCAGTCCATGAATTTTTATAATGCTGTTTATTATCTTAATAGAATAAGGATTTTAATTGTGAAAAAAGGTAATACATCTTTAAGCAAGAATAGTAAAAAAAAAATTTCAGAAAACTATTTAAAAAATAAAAGAGATTCATTGTAACTTAATTTTTTGAATGAATGCTTTAAAAATAAACTTCAAGAATTCAATTTTTCAAAAGAAAATTATTTTCAAAGAATTTTCTCTTAAAAACTTTCTTTCTCTGTTAATGACATGCCTTTTTTTTATGTATGTAAAATGCCATTTAATGAGATATATATATTTATGGCATTGTGTTTATTTAGTTAATGTTCATTTTTAGTCTTATCTGTTTAGTACAATTCGTCAAAATCAAATTTATTTTCGACTGCGCATATGTAAAGAACTCTGTGTTTTTTTCAAATTTGGCTGTTTGTTCAACAGAATAAAAATTCAACAGAATAAATAATATAAATCCAATACTTTTAATATTATAGTTTAAATTTAGCAATTGATTTTAAATAGCATTGATTATATATATACCCAGTTGCTTCGAATTTAAAAAATAATTCAAAACGAAAAGTTTAAAGTTATCTCTTTATAAAGAAAGAATTGTTGTTGCTGTTGTCGTATCCCCTGAAAATTACAAGAAAATCATATTTAGTGTGCTCTCGAATAATATTGGGTATGTTGATTGCCAGCTCGGAGTATAAATCCTCTTCCGACGGATCGCCCAGGCAATGTAGGCATGGATGTCCGCTTAATGTACTATAATTAGCAGTCCTAGTAAAACGCACGATAATCTACTTTGTAATCTTTCCTTCTGATTCTTCAAGCCATGATTCAATTTTCTTCGACGTACTAACTAAATTATAATTGGGGTGTGTAGCAAAAAGATTTCAAAACTTTATAAAAGCATATAAAAAAAAAAAAAATATTTCCTGAATAGAAATCTATGTTTAATAAGCTGAGATATTTCACTGACAAGCTGCGATTATATTATAAACAGAGATAATTTTTAAAAGAAGGACTAATAAAATCTTTTATTACTTGCACTGTCTAGTCCAAACAACCGATAATAAAAAAAACTTTCCAGAACACTTCCATAAGATACTGGACTCAAAAGAAAAATGATTATTGACCCAAGAGTCCTTGGGTTGTGAATGACACACCCATTATGAGTCCGGTTCCCCAGACCCACTTGGGTAAATATTTTATCGGCGTCTGTTGGCTCCCGCTCTTTGGCGAGGGCGGGGGAATCAATTTCGCGGAAGGAATATTCCGGCTAACGAGCAAATGACCCCCCAATCTGTGCGCCCCGAATGACGAAAGAGTTGGGAACTGCTTTTCGATGGGGCACTGCCCCAAAATAAACTCCTCATAAATGATGCAGATAAAAAAAATATATTTATCTATTGACCTACAGAATGGTGAGGAGATTAGTTCAACGAACTAATGAATAACTGAATAAAAATATCGTATAATATTTATGTGTTATTCTGCTGTCCTATAATATTTTATTATTAGCATATATGAGTCTGTTGTTGTCAAGTTATATACAATAAAATACTTTTAATTTTAATAATTTTTTATTAAGAAAAAAATTCTCATCAGTGGCACAACAGCCCTTTGGTGGGCCAAGGCCGTCTGCCTGCTGGTAGATTTCTAGAAAAGAAGATGTATTGTTTTTACGTGTAGGGTTATCAGCACTACGCCCAACTCTCTACATCCATATTAGACCGGGGCCTACTGTTTAAAGGTGACTCTGAACCACTACAAATATTCATGGAAGCCCCGGGACTTGAACACCAAACCTGTGGCACCGAGAGCGAGAGCCAGAGCCCTAGTCACTCGGCCATTCAGGCCTCAATTAAGAAAGAATATCAGCGCAAAAAAAAAGGCTTGTGTTTTTTAAGATCATCATCACCAGTGGCGCAACAGCCCCATGGTGGGCCGAGGCCGTCTGCCTGCTAGCAAATTTCGAGACAGTAGATGTTTCGTTTTTACGGGTAGGGTTGTCAGCCCTACGCCCAAAGCACTAAAGTGAGTTAACACCGGGAACTACGGTTTAAAGAGGATTCAAAACCAATATAAACATCCATGGCACCTCCTGACCTCTAACATGAAATCTGTGGCACCGAGCACTAGAGCGCTGATCACTCGCCAATCAGGCTCCAAGAAACTTTAGCTCATAGCGGGATTAAACCCGCGACATTCCCATTATTAACACGACGTTCCAACCAACTGTGTTAATAGGCCTATTTTTTTAATAACTGTTCTTAAATATTATAAATTGATTAATTAAACACTCATTCTAATCCAAGACTTTACAATCATTTGTTATTTCAGCTTTAATCTGTAAGTATTTGCTTTAAAAAATAAAATAACGTTAATTTCAAAATTAAATTGAAAACTAATATTATAAATTTTCTACTTCATTATTTTTACAGTAATTTAACTAATGGTTTTTTCATAAAAATTATTATTTTTAATTTTGAGGGTTTGAATGGCCGAGGGACTCGCGCTCTAGCGCGCAGTGCCTCAGATTTCGGGTTCGAATCCTGAGTCATGGATGTTTTTAAAGGTTCGGAATCCACTTTAAACTGTAGGTCCCGGTCTATTATGATCGTTGAGAGTTGTCTTGAGATTTAGTCAGTTTTCAGTCTCTGAATAAAAATGTTTAACTTTTGCATACGAACTAAATTAAACTTCATAGTGATTTTTTTCAGCGGGTTTCCTATATATATATATATTTTTTTTCTAATGCAGCTGGCAAACTCTTAGACACTTGTCTTTAATGCCTTAAGGCAAGCGCTGCACAGACGTTACTCCCTTTGCATTGCCCTGGGGACGCGTGTAGCTTGAAGATAAGCCACGGACACGGAGCAACAATGCCCCCTCAACGCTCTACGATCCTATTAGGACCGGGACCTACGGTTTAAAGTGGATTCCGAACCACAACAAACATCCATGGCATCGCCGGGATTCGAACTCGAAACCTGTGTTACAGAGCGCCAGAGCACTAGACACTCGGCCATACAGGCCCAAAAACACTTAGACAGCTTGATCTTGGATGCCTTAAGGCAAGCGCTACACAGACGTTACTCCCTTTGCATTGCCCTGGGGACGCGTGTAGCTTGAAGATAAGCCACGGACGTGGAGTAACAATGCCCCCGCAACGCTCTACGATCCGATTAGGACCGGGACCTATGGTTTAAAGTGGATTCCGAACCACTACAAACAACCATGGCAACGCCGGGACAGGTTTCCTATATATATACAAGAAATGTTATCGTTGGATGAGTAATTCCTCAATTGTGGCCGACCAGCCATATCACGACGCAATTCGCCACAAACGGCAAGAACCATAATCCCCTAAGCGCCGTCTGAATGGATTTGGAGTCCCTCCCGTACGATAAGCCTTTGTTTCATGACACTGTGATCCATCCAAACAGAAGGAAAAAAAATGTTACATATGAATCCCAAGCGATTTTAGGGTGGGCTCGAGTAACAAGACCTTGGCGGTTCGACCCCTTATCTTCTGTCATACTTCCAGAAAATGGGCGATTTTTTTTCCCTTTTCATTTCTTAGTAATATTAAAGATGACTTTCTTGGAGTTCTGTTGTGGGAATGAATTCTCGAAATTGGTTATTAAGTCCAATACATGATGGCTAAACTAGAAATCTGATCAATTACGGAATAGATTTACCTGTAAATAAGCTGTAATTGGAAGATTTCTTGGCATTAAATTAGTTCTTGGTATGAAATATTGATTCGTAGATCTTGGAAATAATATTTTAATAAAATATCAATTTGAGAATATTTTATGAATAGAAAAATGTCACTATATAGGTGAAATATAAGTTCATTAATAAAAATAAGTTAGTATATGGGGTCGTATATAATTATAATGGGTCCTGATGGTCTAGTAACCAGTGCTCTACGCCACAGGTTTCTGGTTCGAGTCCTGGCGGTGACATAACTGTTTGTAGTGGTTCGGACTACTACTATTACACCACACCACACCACACCACATCACTGTGCCTAGAGCTGAGTTGCCCCTTTATAGTTGGGGAATGTTGTAGGCGAGGAATCTGATTGGACTCTGTGACATTCTACGGTTATATGAGAGCGGGACCTACGGTTTAAAGTGGACCACTATAAACATACATGGCACCGCCGGAACTTGAACCCGAAACCTGCGGTACCGAGTGCTAGCCACTCGGTCATCAGGCCCCGGCTAGACAACCGGGCTGACAACCCTATTCCTTAAAAATAAAACATCTTCTATCTCGGAAATTTGCCAGTAGGCAGACGGCCTTTGTCCACCATGGGGCTGTTGCGCCAATGATGCTGATGATGATGATGGATTATAATAATTAAATATCCGATCAAAGAAAAAAATATCGCTTCACTAATTAGCAAAATATGTTATTTGCAAATAAAAACAAATTATTGATCAGTAAAGCTCTAATAAATATTCCTTGTCTGAGAGGAAACTAAAACTCATATATATATATATATTTGAATAAGCAATTTTTAATTTTCGTTTTAATACTTACCAGTCGTCCTTATAAAACATGTAGAGGAAAACAGCAACAATAGTTTTTGCAAACTGAAACTAGACAAGATAAATTAAAGAATAGTGCTTCCAGATTTTATATTTATATACTACCAAGAATTTATTTCACTATTTTGAAATGAAAGATCGGATAACCCATGTTTAAAGATTAAATAGGATACCTTCTTTTAAAATGCCTATCTCAACGTACCTATTTAAAAAAATTATTAAGCAATGAAATGTGATAGCAAAACTTCGATAGCTAACAAAATGTATAGTGATAAAAAAAGAATGATTAATTCCAGCATATTGAAGGCAAATAAAATATTTCGAAATAAGCAATTTAAAAAAAACGTAGAATAATAAATGTACGACGGCAAGTTACTGAAATTGGACACAAGCATTTCATTTCCAATAAATATCAAAGTTAAGGGGAACTTAATTATTCTTAACTTAGTCTTAGTAACTTGCCCTTTTGAAATTTAAGAGGTAAAAAATTTCAACTGGTTTTAATTTTATAACTCAAAATATACTTGTAAGCATAGAATATATTTAGTAAACCTTTGCTACATTTTCTTAGTTCATGGAAAGAAAAAGTATAGAAAATCATGTTTGAATGTTTTGCTTGCCAGACGCGTGATTCAATGGCAACGTGCGCCACTTCTGAGTATTATTGCTGAGATTCAATTATATACAGCGTTTCAAAAGAAAAAAAAAAAAAAAAAAGGTGGAGCCTTGAAGTCGTTTGGGATGTTCAGCATCTTGCCTCACTATTCGGACTACCTGGTGAGAGTTTTCAGGGTTTTCTTCCATACTATACTCAAATGCGGGGTAGTTTCCCATAAAAGTCCTTCCGGAACGCCTCTTTCTTTAGCGTCATGGAGCCAAGTCAGACTTCTACTAACAGGTGCTTCATCACAACAGAAGCTTTCTTTCCCTCCGTCCATGAGATGGCCGTCTCGTGCTTGTTCATGTACTGCCCTTTCAGAAACGGTTGCCTGATGGCCAATTGGGTAGCATTCTGGCCGTTGGTACCACAGGCTTCAGGTTCGAAACCATGTGGTGGCATGAATGATTGTGAGTGGTTCAGAATCCAAGTTAAACTGTAGGGCTCTGTCTAATTAACCCAAGGTGTGCAAAAAAAATGACTATAGAGCGACAAACCAAATCTTCAGAGACACGGAGCCAAGCCAGACTTCTACGTGTGTTCCATCAAAACAGAAGCTTTATTTCCCTCCGTCCATAAGTAGATTACTTATGGGACGTCCGCCCCCACTGAGGATTAGACACAACATTTTGCTTTCTGCAATTATTGTATGGAAACCGTAATTTTTTGCATATATAATTTAAAATGAATTGTATTAACAAAATGACGAGTAATGTTGTTATAATAGTTAAATCTTAAAACATTCGCGATTGTAGTTTATTCCTCATTCCTTTGCATTCGAATTATTTTAAATAAATTATATTTTAAAAAATTTTTTATTAATTGTAGAGAAAATCTTAGAGTTGGTTTGGATTTCCTTTTTTTTTAATTTATGAATATTATATTTACTGTAATTAAGCTTTTCAAAATGTAAGTTTTGTATAAAAGGTTTTTTTTCTATCATCTCCTGAGTTCAGAGAACTCCTCCGAAACTTTAGGGGACATATGGACGAGAAAGAATTTCAATCTTCAATCGTAATAAGTAGTAATGAATAGTAAGTAGTAACGTAATTTCAAATCATTGAGACCTCTGAAAGTGTTACTATTTGAAATTAATTAATACATCTTTTGGTTTTATTTTTACCTTTAAGTCATTGTTGAGTTTCTGAAATTAGTTAATAAATCTTTTTTTTATTCTTATTTTTACACTTGAGTCGTTGTTGAGTTTGTGAAATTAGTTAATAAATCTTTTTTTTATTTTTATTTTTACCCTTAAGTCATTGTTGAGTTTATGAAATTAGTTAATAAATCTTTTATTTTTATTTTTACCCTTAAGACATTGTTGAGTTTCTGAAAATAGTTAATAAATCTTTAATTTTTATTTTTACCCTTAAGTCATTGTTAAGTTTCTGAAAATAGTTAATAAATCTTTTTTATTTTTATTTTTACCCTTAAGACATTGTTGAGTTTCTGAAAATAGTTAATAAATCTTTTATTTTTATTTTTACCCTTAAGTCATTGTTGAGTTTCTGAAAATAGTTAATAAATCTTTTATTTTTATTTTTACCCTTAAGACATTGTTGAGTTTCTGAAAATAGTTAATAAATCTTTTATTTTTATTTTTACCCTTAAGTCATTGTTGAGTTTCTGAAAATAGTTAATAAATCTTTTATTTTTATTTTTACCCTTAAGTCATTGTTGAGTTTCTGAAAATAGTTAATAAATCTTTTATTTTTATTTTTACCCTTAAGACATTGTTGAGTTTCTGAAAATAGTTAATAAATCTTTTTATTTTTATTTTTACCCTTAAGTCATTGTTGAGTTTCTGAAAATAGTTAATAAATCTTTTATTTTTATTTTTACCCTTAAGTCATTGTTGAGTTTCTGAAAATAGTTAATAAATCTTTTATTTTTATTTTTACCCTTAAGACATTGTTGAGTTTCTGAAAATAGTTAATAAATCTTTTATTTTTATTTTTACCCTTAAGACATTGTTGAGTTTCTGAAAATAGTTAATAAATCTTTTATTTTTATTTTTACCCTTAAGACATTGTTGAGTTTCTGAAAATAGTTAATAAATCTTTTATTTTTATTTTTACCCTTAAGACATTGTTGAGTTTCTGAAAATAGTTAATAAATCTTTTATTTTTATTTTTACCCTTAAGACATTGTTGAGTTTCTGAAAATAGTTAATAAATCTTTTATTTTTATTTTTACCCTTAAGACATTGTTGAGTTTCTGAAAATAGTTAATAAATCTTTTATTTTTATTTTTACCCTTAAGACATTGTTGAGTTTCTGAAAATAGTTAATAAATCTTTTTATTTTTATTTTTACCCTTAAGTCATTGTTGAGTTTCTGAAAATAGTTAATAAATCTTTTATTTTTATTTTTAACCTTAAGACATTGTTGAGTTTCTGAAATTAGTTAATAAATCTTTTATTTTTATTTTTATTTTTACCCTTAAATCATTGTTGAGTTTCTGAAATTAGTTAATAAATCTTTTTTAATTTTTATTTTTATCCTTAAGACATAGTAGAGTTTCTTCACATTAAGCTTATTTTAGATTTTTATTTAGACAGATAAATGCCCTGAGAAGGAACAGAAAATACTTTTCTCACCTATTAGTAATACGCCAACGTCCTTCACACACACAGAAAAACAAATAATTAAAACCAAATTAATTTTCGACTCTATCTTCTTCAATAAGAGAGAATAATCCTTAAAGACATTGGAAAATTAAAGTAATAACAAAATAAACTTTGGCAAATAGTTTAAAAGGTTTTGAATTTAAAAGTTCTGCGTTGCATAATAGACAGAATTAAAGTTTCGAAACATGACACATTTCCACCTATTGTTGAAATATGTAAATTTTCAAACAGAAGCAAATAAATTGCCTATGGGAGAAAGCACAGCTGCAATTACTTGGAAATTTTGCGCAGGCCTGTTGTAAAATACTTTTAAATAGTTAATGTTATATAATATAATTTCTAGTAAAAGCTTCGTGGAACATAATATTCACATTTTTGCTTCCATCTATCAAAATGAGTAACTTTTATTCATGGGCATATTGATTTTCCATCTTTCGGAGTTGAAGGCTATGTCATTTTTTTACATATTTCATAATTTGAATTTTTTTAAATATGCTAGCTTGTTTTGAAAATTTTCAGCAGAAAAGATTGAGGGTTTAATTTTAAAAAGCAGATATTTGGTTTTTCTTAACACTTGAGAAGCTTATAAATTTAAATCATATATTCCCAACCTTTTGAAGGCTGTGGTAGTACAAATAAAATTGGTTTGGTTTTGTTTGTCGCTCTACTGTCATTTTATGCACACTTTAGGCTAATTAGACCAGGATCTACAGTTTAACGTGCAGTCCAAACCACTCACAGACATCCATGCCACCGCAGGATTCGAACCTGAAGCCTGTGGCACCAACGGCCAGAGCGCTAGACAATTGCAAATTTAATGCTAGTAGCACCATCTATGTGTAAGCCTACGAACTTTTCAGCTCACATGTTATGTTATTTTTTTTCACAACCTAAATTAACATAAGCTAATGAAAGATAATGAATAATTTCATCTCTTCATCTGAATTGGAAAGAATACCTTAACATTAGAATGCAGTGATTTTTGAGATCCACGGGTCACATATACTCATTGTATATTATCTGCGAACTTATTTTTTGAAAAATCATTTCACGTTTGAAGTAAATTAATAAATAAAATATTATTTTAATATATAGATGTTTATTTTTTTCAATTCCTTCTACTAGCTCACACTCTCCCTATATGTATATATCTTGTTAAAATTTTCAATCGTTCATAAAATACTTTTTTTTCATCCACTCAAGTTCAAATACATTTTTTTTAACTTGTAGTGGATGACACTTGATGTCAATACAGTTTTTTCAAATATTAATCCAGTTAATTAAATTTAATTAATTAATTTTAGGTTTTTTTTAGATTTAAGTTGCATATATCTACCAATAGATGGCGCCAGATAAACTTAAAAAAATGAATGAAAATTATTTATAAAGGACTTTTTGCAATAGAGTGAAAACAAAGTAGGAATTGACTTAAAATTTTTTTTTTTTATATTACTTGTTTATAAGCAAGAATTGGATCAGTTTTCATAATTTAACCTTCCATCAAAATCTTATTTACCAATTTTTTTTGTCAGACCGTTGATCGGTTTCATCCGCAGGTTGCTCATTTAAAGTAAGTTGCTCAAATAAGATAAGCTTCATTTTAGCCACGCTGTTTATATATATAAAGGGTAATTATAAATTAATTTCCCTTATAAACAGTTCCCCACTGTTAAAACGGGTGAACAGATTGTAACCACATTTAGTATATAAAATACACACAGACTCTAGGAATTTGGTGAAAGAATGAATAAAAATAAATAAATAATTTAAAAATATCCCCTAGGTGTCCCTTTTTCTGGAAAAACAAAATAAACGGAAAGGAATACATAAAAAAAAAAATTAATAATTCAGAACAAGATTTATAAGTATTAAAATATTTATTTCTTATCCCACTTGGTCGACATTTACATCTATACCAAGTCCATGAACCCATGTGTTCTCATGGCAAGAGGAAAGGAGGGTGCGATGGAGTACCCGTAGATAGAAGTCTGACTTGGCTTCGTGTCGCTAAAGAAGGAGAGCAGTGCCTTCCGGGGGGTTATAAATCGTTGTTGCTGTCTATCACCTGAAAATATCATCATGATTGCTGAGATTCCTGTCCATGAAATTTTATAATGCTGTTTATTATCTTAATAGAATAAGTATTTTAATTCTGAAAAAAGTTAATACATCTTTAAGCAAGAATAGTAAAAAAAAATTCAGAAACTATGTAAAAAATAAAAGAGATTCATTGTAACTTAATTTTTCGTATGAGTGCTTTAAAAGTAAACATCAAAAATTCTATTTTTCAAAAGAAAATTATTTTCAAAGAATTTTCTCTTAAAATCTTTCTTTCTCTTTTAATGACATACCTTATTTTTTTATGTATGAAAATGTCCTGATATATAAATATTAAATATATATATATATATATATATATGGAATTGTGTTCATTTAATTAATATTCATTTTTATTCTTATCTGTTTAGTACAATTCGCCAAAATCAAGTTTATTTTCGACTGCGCATATGTAAAGAACTCTGTTTTTTTTCAAATTTGGCTGTTTGTTCAACAGAATAAAAATTATTTAATATAAATCCAATACTTTTAATATTATAGTTTAAATTTAGCAATTGATTTTAAATAGCATTGATTATATATATACCCAGTTGTTTCGAATTTAAAAAATAATTCAAAAGGAAAAGTTTAAAGTTATCTCTTTATAAAGAAAGAATTGTTGTTGCTGTTGTCGTATCCCCTGAAAATTACAAGAAAATCATATTTAGTGTGCTCTCGAATAATATTGGGTATGTTGATTGCCAGCTCGGAGTATAAATCCTCTTCCGAGGGATCGCCCAGACAATGTAGGCAGGGATGTCCGCTTAATGTACTATAATTAGCAGTCCTAGTAAAACGCACGATAATCTACTTTGTAATCTTTCCTTCTGATTTTTCAAGCCATGATTCAATTTTCTTCGACGTGCTAACTAAATTATGGTTGGGGTGTGTAGCAAAAAGATTTCAAAACTTTATAAAAGTATAAAAAAAAATAATATTTCCTGAATAGAAATCTATGTTTAATAAGCTGAGATATTTTATAGATAAGCTGAGATTATATTATAAACAGAGATAATTTTTAAAAGAAGGACTAATAAAATCTTTTATTACTTGCACTGTCTAGTCCAAAAAACCGATAATAAAAAAAACTTTCCAGAACACTTCCATAAGATACTGGACTCAAAAGAAAAAATGATTATTGACCCAAGAGTCCTTGGGTAGTGAATGACACACCCATTATGAGTCCGGTTCCCCAGACCCACTTGGGTAAATATTTTATCGGCGTCTGTTGGCTCCCGCTCTTTGGTGAGGGCGGGGGAATCAATTTCGCGGAAGGAATATTCCGACTAACGAGCAAATGACCCCCAATCTGTGCGCCCCGAATGACGAAAGAGTTGGGAACTGCTTTTAGATGGGGCCCGACCAAAATAAACTCCTCATAAATGATGCAGATAAACAAAAAAGTTATTTATCTATTGACCTACAGAATGGTGAAGAGATTAGTTCAACGAACTAATGAATAACTGAATAAAAATATCATATAATATTTAAGTGATATTGTGCTGTCATATAATATAGGGCATGATGGCAGAGTGTCTGGCGCTCGGTATCACAGGTTTCGGGTTCTAGTCCCGGCGGTGACAGGGTTGTTTGTAGTGGTTTAGAATCCACTTTAAACTGAAGGTTCCGGTCTGTTTAGTCCTCGTGTGCACAAGACGACCGTAGAGCGATGAACCAAACCAATCATATAATATTTTATTATTAGCAAATATGACTCTGAATTGTCTGGTTACATAAAATAAAATACTTTTAATTTTGATAATTTTTATTAAGAAAAAATATCTGAGAAAAAAAAAGGTTTGCGTTCTTTAACATCATCATCATCGTCAGTGGCGTAGCAGCCCCATGAGGGCCCTAGGCCGTCTGCCTGTTAGCAGATTTCTAGAGAGTAGATGTTTTACTTTTGTGGGTAGAGTTGTCAGTCCTACGCCCAACGCTCTAAGGTCAGATGATAGGCAATAATATTCGACCTCGTTTGTCGCTCTACGGTCATCTTGTGCACACACGACTAAAACGACTAAACTGAGTTGTGCACACAAGGCTAAACCGACCAGGACCTACGGTTTAAAGCAGATTTCGAACAACTATAAACATCCATGGCACCGCCGGGACTCAACCCGAAACCTGCGGCACCGAGAACTAGAGCCTTATCACTCGGCAATCAGGCTCTAAGAAATATTGGCTCATAACGGGATAAAACCCGCAACCTTCGTGTTATTAGCACAATGTTCTGGCCAACTGAACTAATGGGCTTTTTTTTTTAATAAATGTTCTTAAATATTATAATTGATTAAATAAAGCAATCATTCTAATTCAAGACTTCCCAATAATTTTTTTTTTTATCTTTAATTTGTGAGTATTTATTTTTAAAAATACAATAACGTTAATTTAAAAAATAAAATGAAATTAAATATAATAAATTTTCTACCTTATTATTTTTTTGCAGTAACTAAAGTATTTTTTTCATGAAAATGATTATTTTTAATTTTGAGGGTCTGAATGACCGAGTGACTAGAGCTCTGGCGCCAAGTGCCTCAGATTTCGGGTTCGAGTCCAGGCTGAGCCATGGATGTTTGTAGGGGTTGGGAATCCACTTTAAACTGTAGGTCCCGGTCTAATATGAACATTGAGAGTTGTCTTGAGGTTTATTCAGTCTTCAGTCTCTGTTGTTTAATAAAAATGTTTAATTTTTGCACACGAATTAAATTAAACTTCATAGTGATTTTTTTCAGTGGGTTTCCAACATATATATATATATATATATTATATATATTGATTTCTTAAAAGAACACTGAACAAGAAATGCTATTGTTGGATGAGTAATTCCTCAATCGTGGCTGGCCAATCATATCACCACAGACGGCAAGAACCATAATCTCTTAAGCGCCGTCAGAATGGATTTGAAGTCCCTCCGTACGATAAGCCTTTGTTTCATGACACTCTGATCCATCCAAACAGAAGGAGAAAAAAATGTTACATATGTATCCCAAGCGATTTTAGGGTGGGCTCGAGCAACAAGACCTTGGCGGTTCGACCCCTTATCTTCTGTCATACTTCCAGAAAATGGACGAGTTTTTTTTTCCTTTTCATTTCTTAGTAATATGAAAGATAACTTTCTTGGAATTTCTTCGTTCTGTTCTGGAAATTGGTCATTAAGTCGAAGACATGATGGCTAATATAAAAATCTGATCAATTAAGGAAAAGATTAACCACTAAATAAGCTGTAATTGGAAGATTTCTTGGTATTAAATTAGTTCTTGGTATCAAATATTGATTTATAGTTGCTAGAAATAATATTTTGATAAAATATCAATTTGGCAATATTTTGTGAATAGAAAAATGTTACTATATAGGCAAAATATAAGTTCATTAATAAAAATAACTTACTATATTGGGTCCTATATAATTATAATGGGTCCTGATGGCCTAGTGACCAGCGCTCTGTGCCAGAGGTTTCTGGTTCGAGTCCTGGTGGTTCCATAGATGTTTGTAGTGGTTCACTATCCACTTTAAACTGTAGGTCCCAGTCTAATAGGACTACTACACCACACCACATCACCGTGCCTAGAGCTGAGTTGCTCTTTTACAGTTTGGGAATCTTGTGGGCGAGAAGTCTGAATGGACTCAGTGGCACTCTACGGTCATGTGAGATAGGGACCTACGGAAAGTGGATTACAAACCATAATAAACATACATGGCACCGCCGAGACTCGAATCTGAAACCTGTGGTACCGCGCAATAGAGCGCTAGTCACTCGGCCATTAGGGCCCTGTTTAATATGATTGCAAAGCGCTGGAAGTAGTGCTGGCAACCCTACTCCGTAAAAAGAAAACATCTCCTGTCTCGGAAATTTGTCAGTAGGCAGACGGCGTTGGCCCACCTTGAGGGTGTTGCGCTAATGAAGCTGCTGAATTACAATAATTAAATATCAAGAAAAAAATACCACTTCACTAATTAAATTTTTTTTTATCTGCAAATCAAAATAAATTATTGATCAGTAAATTTCTAATAAAGAATCCATGTCTGAGAGGAAATTAAAACTGATATACATATTTGAATAAGGGATTGAACCGTAGGTCCCGGTCTAATTAGCCTAAAGTGTGAGCAAAATGACCGTACAGCGACAAAAAAACCCCAATCTCCTGTCTTGGAAATCTTCCAGTAGGCAGATGGTATTGGCCGACCATGGGGCTGTTGTGCCGATATATATCCGATCTGAGAAAAAAATATTTCTTGAGTAATTAAAATATATGTTATCTGCAAATCAAAAGAAATTATTGATCAGTAAATTTCTAATAAAGAATCCATGTCTGAGAGGAAATTAACTCATATACATATTTGAATAAGCGATTTTTAATTTTCGTTTTAATCCTTTCCAGACATCCTTATAAAACATGTAGAGGAGAAGGACAACAATAGTTTTATACAAACTGAAACTAGACAAGACAAATTAATGAACAGTAATTCCAGTTTTTGCATACTATCAAGAATTTATTTCGCTATTTTGAAATGAAAGATCGGATAACCCATGTTTAAAGATTAAATAGGATACCTTCTTTTAAAATGCTCATGTCTACGTATCTATTTAAAAAAAAATATTAAGCAATGAAATGTGATAGCAAAACTTCGATAGCTAACAAAATGTATAGTGATAAAAAAAGACAGATTAATTCCAGCATATTGAAGGCAAATAAAATATTTCGAAATAAGCAATTTAAAAAAAACGTAGAATAATAAATGTACGACGGCAAGTTACTGAAATTGGACACCAGCATTTCATTTCCAATAAATATCAAAGTTAAGGGGAACTTAATTATTCTTAACTTAGTCTTAGTAACTTGCTCTTTTGAAATTGAAGAGGTAAAAAATTTCAACTGGTTTTAATTTTATAACTCAAAATATACTTGTAAGCATACAATATATTTAGTAAACCTTTGGTACATTTTCTTAGTTCATGGAAAGAAAAAGTATAGAAAATCATGTTTGAATGTTTTGCTTGCCAGACGCGTGATTCAATGGCAACGTGCGCCACTTCTGAGTATTATTGCTGAGATTCAATTATATACAGCGTTTCAAAAGAAAAAAAGAAAAAAAAAAAGGTGGAGCCTTGAAGTCGTTTGGGATGTTCAGCATCTTGCCTCACTATTCGGACTACCTGGTGAGAGTTTTCAGGGTTTTCTTCCATACTATACTCAAATGAGGGGTAGTTTCCCATAAAAGTCCTTCCAGAACGCCTCTTTCTTTAGCGTCATGGAGCCAAGTCAGATTACTACTAACAGGTGCTTCATCACAACAGAAGCTTTCTTTTCCTCGGTCCATGAGTAGATTATTCATGGGATGTCCATCTCGTGTGTTCATGTACTGTCCTTTCAAACACGGTTGCCTGATGGTCAATTGGCTAGCATTCTGACCTTTGGTACCACAGGCTTCAGGTTCGAATCCTGGCGGTGGCATGGATAATCGTGAGTTAAACTGTAGGACTCTGTCTAATTAGCCCAAGGTGTGCAAAAAAATGTCTATAGCCAAATCTTCAAATACACGGAGCCAAAAGCGACAAACCAAATCTTCAGAGACACGGAGCCAAGCCAGACTTCTACGTGTGTTCCATCACAACAGAAGCTTTATTTCCCTCCGTCCATAGGTAGATTACTTATGGGACGTCCGCCCCCACTGAGGATTAGACACAACATTTTGCTTTCTGCAATTATTGTATGGAAACCGTAATTTTTTGCATATATAATATAAAATGAATTGTATTAACAAAATGAGGAGTAATGTTGTTATAATAGTTAAATCTTAAAACATCCGCGATTGTAGTTTATTCCTCATTCCTTTGCATTCGAATTATTTTAATTAAATTAGATTTAAAAAATTATTTATTTATTGTAGAAAAAATCTGAGAGTTATTTCGTATTTCCTTTTTTTTATTTCTGAATATTATATTTGCTGTAAAAAAAAGGAAATCTGAAATAACTCTCAGATTTTCTCTACAATTTTTTTTTCTACGATTTTCTCTTTGTTTGTGTAATTAGTTAATAAATCTTTTTTAATTTTTATTTTTATCCTTAAGACATTGTTGAGTTTCTGAAAATAGTTAATAAATCTTTTATTTTTATTTTTAACCTTAAGACATTGTTGAGTTTCTGAAATTAGTTAATAAATCTTTTTATTTTTATTTTTATTTTTACCCTTAAATCATTGTTGAGTTTCTGAAATTAGTTAATAAATCTTTTTTAATTTTTATTTTTATCCTTAAGACATAGTAGAGTTTCTTCACATTAAGCTTATTTTAGATTTTTATTTAGACAGATAAATGCCCTGAGAAGGAACAGAAAATACTTTTCTCAGCTATTAGTAATACGCCAACGTCCTTCACACACACAGAAAAACAAATAATTGAAACCAAATTAATTTTCGACTCTATCTTCTTCAACAAGAGAGAATAATCCTTAACGACATTGGAAAATGAAAGTAATAATAAAATAAACTTTGGTAAATAATTTAAAAGGTTTTGAATTAAAAAGTTCTGCGTTGCATAATAGACAGAATTAAAGTTTCGAAACATGACACATTTCCAACTATATTGTTGAAATATGTAAATTTTCGAACAGAAGCAAATAAATTGCCTATGGGAGAAAGGGCAGCTGCAATTACTTGGAAATTTTGCGCAGGCCTGTTGTAAAATACTTTAAATAGTTAATGTTATATAACGTAATTTCAAGTAAAAGCTTCGTGGAACATAATATTCACATTTTTGCTTCCATCTATCAAAATGAGTAAATTTTATTCATGGGCATATTGATTTTCCATCTTTCGGAGTTGAAGGCTATGTCATTTTTTTACATATTTGATAATTTGAATTTGTCAATCTTTTTAAATATGCTAGCTTGTTTTGAAAATTTTTCAGCAGAAAAGTTGGAGGGCTAAATTTTAAAAAGCAGATATTTTGTTTTTCTTAACAATTGAGAAGCTTATAAATTTAAATCATATATTCCCAACTTTTTGAAGGCTGTGGTAGTACAAATAACATTGGTTTGGTTTCGTTTGTCGCTCTACTGTCATTTTATGCACACTTTAGGCTAATTAGACCAGGACCTACAGTTTAACGTGCAGTCCGAACCACTCACAAAAAGTCCATGCCATCGCAGGATTCGAACCTGAAGCCTGTAGTACCAAGGGCCAAAGCGCTAGCCAATTGACCATCAGGTCACACACACAAAAAAAAATCTGAAATTTATTTAGATACACACATTATATATAACATGTCATTATATATATGTTTCACAGGTTTCAGGCTCAAGTCCTGGTGGGTTCATGGATGCTTATAAGGGTTAGGAATCTATTTTAAACCGTAGGTTTCGATCTAATGTGGCTGTAGGGTGACACCCCTATGCCAAAAAAAAAAAAACATCTCCTGTTTCGAAATCTGCCATTAGGCACACTTTCTTGTCCCATTATGGGGCTGTGGCGCCAATGATGATGATGATGATGATGTATATAATTATAGAATTTGAAGGCTAATTTAAGTGTTTTAATATTTGGTTAGAATTTTGCAGTTTTTCCTTTCTTTCTAATGCAGCTGGCAAACATTTAGACAGCTTGGTCTTCGACGCCTTAAGGCAAGCGCTGCACAGACGTTACTCACTTTGCAATAATACCCAGGGGGCGCGTGTAACTTGAAGATAAACCACGGGCGTGGAGTAACAATGCCCCCGCAACGCTCTACGATCCTATTAGGACCGGGACCTGCTGTTGAAAGTGGATTCCATACCACTACAGACATCCATGCACCGCCGAGACTCGAACCCGAAACCTGAGGCATCGAGCGCCATTCACTCGGTTATCAAACCTCTGTTAAAAAATATGTTGTTCTAATGCAGCTGGCAAACACTTAGACAGCTTGGTCTTCGACGCCTTAAGGAAAGCGCTGCACAGACGTTACTCACTTTGCAATAATACCCAGGGGGCGCGTGTAACTTTAAGATAAACCACGGGCGTGGAGTAACAATGCCCCCGCAACGCTCTACGATCCTATTAGGACCAGGACCTGCTGTTGAAAGTGGATTCCATACCACTACAGACATCCATGCACCGCCGAGACTCGAACCCGAAACCTGAGGCATCGAGCGCCATTCACTCGGTTATCAAACCTCTGTAAAAAAATATGTTGTTCTAATGCAGCTGGCAAACACTTAGACAGCTTGGTCTTCGACGCCTTAAGGCAAGCGCTGCACAGACGTTACTCACTTTGCAATAATACCCAGGGGCGCGTGTAACTTGAAGATAAACCACGGGCGTGGAGTAACAATGCCCCGCAACGCTCTACGATCCTATTAGGACCAGGACCTGCTGTTGAAAGTGGATTCCATACCACTACAGACATCCATGCACCGCCGAGACTCGAACCCGAAACCTGAGGCATCGAGCGCCATTCACTCGGTTATCAAACCTCTGTTAAAAAATATGTTGTTCTAATGCAGCTGGCAAACACTTAGACAGCTTGGTCTTCGACGCCTTAAGGCAAGCGCTGCACAGACGTTACTCACTTTGCAATAATACCCAGGGGGCGCGTGTAACTTGAAGATAAACCACGGGCGTGGAGTAACAATGCCCCCGTAACGCTCTACGATCCTATTAGGACCGGGACCTGCTGTTTAAAGTGGATTCCATACCACTACAGACATCCATGCACCGCCGAGACTCGAACCCGAAACCTGTGGCCCGAGCGCCATTCACTCGGTCATCAAACCTCTGTTAAAAAAAATTAACAAAGATATTATTTGAGCAATATGAACATATGAGGCAACATAATCAAAAAAGAGTTTCGATTTGTCACTATCTGTGTATGAGTTTTGTGTGCGTGGATGAGTTTTGCTGTTCAGAAAATAAATAATTTACTCAGAAACATAAGATTTAATGCATTGAAACTATTTATTTAGAGATAAAGTAATTCATGAAATAAATTTAGTTCATTAAATAAGTGTTACTACTTAATTTATTATACAATTGTTCCAATCAATTGAGTGAGTCGCCATGCAGATCCAAAGAGTAATATCTTTTTAGTAACTTAAAATATATTACCATTTTATACTTTACAATTCAATATATTATTATTTTATTTATATTACCTTTTTATTTATTTTATTTTTAAGGGTCTTATAAATGTTCTTTTCCTTGTATGGCCTCGTAGTAGAGAATCCATTTTGAGACTAGGTGAGCAATGGCCGTTGTAAATAGTGTTTTGGATACTCCTCGTGGTTAACTCTGGCCTTTGGTATCCCAGATTTTAGGTTCGAATCCTGGCGGTGGCATGGATGTTTGTGAGTGGTTCGGAATCCACGTTAAACTGTAGGTCCTGGTCTGTTTAGCCCAAAATTTGCACAAGATGACCGTAGAGCGACAAACCAAACCAAACCAAACCTCGTGGTTAAAGGGAGCAAGCATTTCAGTTATATGCGTAATAACTCAATTATTTTTTTTATTTCTTACAAAAGAACAATTTAAATTTTATTGTTGTAAAATATTTCTGTCTTGGGAAGTTTGGTTAGTCACTCTACGGTCATGTTGTGCCCAGGAGGGCTGAACAGACCGGGACCTGCAGTTTAAAGTGGATTCCGATCCACTACAAACATCCATGGCCCCGCCGGGACTTCATCCTGAAACCTGTAGTACCGGCCCCTGTCTTAGGAATCCTTTACTCTTAAACGATAGACATGTAGAATATTTAACATTATTACCCAGGTGTAATACGCGAGACCTGCCAAACTATAATAAACCATCTTTAATAATTTAAAACATACTCCTACCAGAGAACCAGGAAAGGACTTTCCAGTGCGAATATATTTATCGTGGCAGACCCTAAAATAAAAAACTTCTTCTGCAATAACGCAATAACCCATGGTGGGCCAAGGCCGTCTGCCTATTGGCAGATTCCGAAATATGAGATGTTTTTCTTTTTAAGGGGTAGGGTCGTCAGTTCTACTTGCAACAACCATACTTGACCGGAACCTATGGAAATTAATAAAGTTAATTCCGAAGCACTACAAACATCCATGGCACCACCAAAACTCGAATCCCCAACTTGTGGCACAGAGAGACAAAGGGCTAGTTCACAAACCCTGATCTATAAGAACCACGCCCTTCATAAAGGAACTAGTACTTATTATTCAATTCCTTCTATTAGCTCACACTCTCCCTATATAGCGTTCAAATTTTCAATCGTTCATAAAATACTGTTTATTCATCCACTGAAGTTCAAATACACTTTTTTTTTTACTTGGAGTGAATGACACTTGATGATAATACAGTTTTTTTAAATATTAATTCATTAATTAAATTTAATTAATTCATTTTAGTTTTTTTTATATTTAAGTTGCATATATCTACCAATAGATGGCCCCATATAAACTTAAAAAAATGAATGAAAATTATTTATAAAGCAAGGACTTTCTGCAATAGAGTAAAAAAAAGTAGAAATTGACTTTATTTATTTTTTATTTTTTATATTACTTGTTTTTCGTACTAGAACCGGCTACTAGAAATCTAACGTTTTTAAAAGATATTTAAAAGGAAAATTTTTAAAAAGAATATATGGGAAAAAGATAAAGTAAATCTATTCAAAAGTTTTAAGGCGAAATCTTTAATTATCATATTTATACGATTTATCCACATGTTCATATATCGTTTTTTTCTGTGATTAAGAAACGACAGACGATATAAAAGTATAGCTTTCCGAAATACTTTCACTCTAAATTGACAAGTTTAGCATTTTTTCTATTATAATTAATATTAATATAGCAATAATAAGATATTAGAAGTATTTGAATATTTTTATGGATGTAAATCATTCAATATTTATTTGGCAATTAAATATATTGTTAATTTTTCATCAAAAACTAATATCAGACAAAATATATCTCTAATGTATATTTTAAAATAGATATTTATTAAAACATAGCTTATTCACGAAATTTATTTTAAATATACAAAGCATCGTCTGTATCATGAATAAATAGTTATAGAAGACAAATTTAAAAATAATTAAATTATATTTTATTTAAAGTAAATTAAAATTGTAATTAAATTAAATTTTTAATGAACATTAAATTTTAATTAAATTAAATCCAAATTTTATTTTATTAAATATTAATTATTAAATTTTAATTAAAATAAATTACATTTTTATTAATTAAATATTAAATGCATCCTCTTCATTAATTTAAGAAATTAATATACGAAATCAATAATCAGGAAGGACTATCTTCTTAAAATTCCTTATTATAATCTAAATTATATTTAATAAGTGAATAACTAAATTTTTTAAATATTTTGTTTTGTGAAAATAGTTTATGCTTCAGAATAAAGCATAATAGATATTTAATATTATTAAAATTTAAAAAAAATTGCTATAAAACTGAAGAATTTTTAGATAATTGAATTTTAGTTTTTACAAATATTTCTTATAATTAAAATTTTTAACACAGTTAATACTTTAAAATTCAATATTTTTAATTTATTAAAATTTCTTTGTCCTTAAAATATCTAGCCTTATTTAATATTATAAACAATCAGATAAATTAAATTAAATATTTCGTATCCAGGTTAACTAGACATTTCTAATTTGTAATTAAAATCTTCCTTTCCTCTAACAATGCCTCATTTCATTTGTTCACAGTGAAATCGGAAAATTCCCTAAATTCTTCATCTGAAACTGCGACTGTACCTTTTAATTCAAAATATTCGACAAAGTTTTGAAATTTTATAGGATTGTTTGAATTTTTTTCCTGTAATCTTATTTTATTATTTTCCTGAAACTTACAGAATCCAGTAAATTTTTGAAAAATATACATTTTACTGTAGTTTATTATAAAAAGTTTTAAAATTTTTAGAATTTTTATACAAGAATTTATTTAATTAATTATTAAACATTTTCTTCTTTTCTACTTAAAATATATCGTATATAGTGTGTTTGTGTCTAATCTTCAGTGGCCTGCAATGCGGAACGGACATCCCATGAGCAGTCTACTTATGAATGGAGGAAACGGGGGAAGCTTCTGTTGTCATGGGGCTCCTGCATGTAGAAGTCTGACTTGGGTCCCTGTAGTTGAAGAAGGAGGCCAGTGTCTTCTGGGAAGACTTTTTGGGAGAACTACCCCATATCTGGGTATCGTATGAGAGAAAACACGGAAATCCCACCAGGTAGCCCGACTTATGAGGCTAGATGCTGAAGATAGCAAACGTTATCGAGTCTCCTTGTTTTTAGAAACAGTATCTACAACAAAGTCTCCATAAACCTCAGCCCTAATGCTCACCAGTGGGGCACGCTGCCTGTGAGCCACGATTTGGGCAAAATATATTGCACATACAGAAGTCCGATGGCCGAAGTGGTTAGCGCCCTGGCGCTCGGTACCACAGGTTTCGAGTTCGAGTCAAGGCGGTGCCATGGATGTTTGTAGTGGTTCGAAATCCACTTTAAATTGTAGTGAGTTGTGGAGGTAGTGTTACTAGCATCAGTGGTATATCTTTAAGCTACACGTGCAAGTAAGGCTCAATGAGTAACAGCGGTGCAGCCCTTGCTTATGGCATAAAGATTAGTTGTATCTGTATTGCATTAAAACAATGTTTTATTCAACCTATTTTTCCAGACTATTCTAGATCTGTGTTCTTTTTAATCACTCTTTAATCTTTTTACTACCTTACTTTTTTGTGCTTGTAGTTATTTAGATTATTTTTTAATTTAATGTATAACCAACGTTTTAGCAAAATTAATAGAAGTAAATTTTAATGCGCGACTTATAACCCATTGATTGATCACTGAAAAGTAAAATGTCTTATCTATTCGATGTCTACATTGCAATCAGTGATTTCAAGAAAGAGTAGACTTATGGATCCTTGTGACGACATCATGTGTAAATGTCTTGCATCGACATCTTGCATACTAGGAGTTTTATCAGTTTCTGTTTCATACAAAACGTCAATAGGGGGTGTATCTCTGTACATACACCCAAAAGCAATCATACCAACTCCCCTCCTTTATGCTGTCTTTAGCTATTCATCGAAAATAGAAGCCAAACTGAAACACAAGGTGTCCTTTAAACAAAAATTACAAATAGCATTTGTATGCAGTATTCAATAAAAGTTTTCATTAAATGAAACGAAAAATAAAAAATGTAATTGAATCAATAAATATCAACAACAACAAAAAAAAAAAAAAAAAAAAAATTAAAAAAAACTCTCCCATAAATAACGTCTCGCATCGACATCTTGTAGCATGGTAGGAATTTTCTCTGTTTCTGTTTCATACGAAAACGTCAATATAGGGTGTATCTCTGTAAATTCTTCCAGAAGGGATCATAGCACTTTTGTATTTAATTGTTCATCGAATATGTAAGCAAAACAAGAACACAAGACCCTCTTTTAAAAAAATTACAAATATCATTTGCGTGCAGTTTTCAATAAGTAATTATTGAATACTGAATACAAATTCATTAATTGAAATATAATTTCATTTCAAAAACAATGTTATTGAATGTTATTTTTGCAACGTTATTTTTTCAAACAATTTAAAAAACACTGTTTTTGAATGTTATTTTCCCAATGGTATTTTCAGAAACAATTTAAAAACAATGTTATTAAATCAATGAATATCACTGAAAATAAAAATTAAAAAAAAAAAAAAAAAAAACTTTTTTCAAAAAGTAAATAAATAAAACCATTTTTTGGCGACTTTTTATATAACTATATCATAATTTTAATGTTGTTAAATAATAATAATAATAATAATAATAGTATTTTGTATTAAAAAATAAATTTTTTTAAATTAATTTGATCGGCAATTTTTTTGTGGGGATTTTTGTATACTTGTATTGACCATTTACCTTTCAGATGCTCCTATTGGATATATGGATCCCTCCTTAATTTCCAATCAGTAATCTCGTAAGCAAAGGGTTGGTGGGTTTGTTTACGTTTCTGAAATAGTACACGGCATCGACAACTGGTCCCTAATTGTACCGAATTTAAAACTTAACTTTTAAATTCTTTTATTTTTTATCTTAATTTTTTATAAATAGTATTTTTTTTTTGAGTACCTACTTAATTTGAATTTTTAGAAACATTTATCTTTTATCTTACTAACAATAATTAAGCAGCCATTTAAAATGCCAAGCATATTTATGAATTAAGATGAGGAGGTTTAAGGGGTATTTTCCCCTGTTGGTACTCCGTAAACGGTACGCCAGTTGCCAGTTGCCAGTTGCCAAATTAATTTGAACTTTATACGAATATTTATTAATCAAACAATAACAATTAAACCCATGATGTGCTTTATAAAACTGACACAATATTGATAGTATTTTGTAATTAAAAATATATTTTTAATTAATTTGAATTTATAAGAATATTTATTGTTGAAATAATAATAAATATAACTCATTGAAATATGTTGTTTATATGTTTTTATTTATTTACCTTTTTCAAATCATAAATAATTAAAAACATATATTTTTGATGATTTTTTTCCATCACTATATCATAATTTGAATGTTAATTGCATACTAAAACATCCTATGATGTGCTTTATAAATATTATTTACACGATAATATTTTGTATTAAAAAACAAATTTTTTAAAATTAATTTGAAGTTTATAAGAATATCTATTAATGAAATAATAACAATTAATCGAAATATTCTTTTTGATAACAATTATTTTATAATCATTAATTTATACCAATAAACCTCAATGATGATGAAAATGAATAACATTAATAAATATTTTCATACAAAATTGCATTAATATAAATATATAACACAATTATTAAAGGTGACATCATACTATGGTTTTTTTTCATATAGTCTCAGATACATAATAACATAGATAAAAATTCTCAGAAATTGCTTCTCTTAGAAGTCGGGGAATTGCGTAATTTTTTTTATACGCCAAGAAATATTTCTTTCTGCATCTAAATAACAACAGAGCAAACTACTCTTTACTACGCGAAAGAATAACAAAGACAATAAAAAGAGCTTTGATTAAATACTAGAATGGGAGTCATGCGCATTTCTCCCGTCAGCCACAGAGGGCGCGCTGACTGATTCTTCTTCCGAACTTTTCGGGATGAACAAAATCGTCTGCGGAACTGCACGAGCGACTAAAATGTTCCAAGATCCCCAGATGATGTGTGACTGTCTAGAGCGAAAGTAACAATTTTGTTTCGAAGTGGCACGCTATGGCATCTTCATTTCTTTTTTAGAATTTATTTATTAGTTTTCGTTAAAAAATATGAGGAAAATATTTGTTTTAAGATAAGTTTTATTTTTAATAATATATGAATTGGAATTCTGAAATTGAAACTGAAATTTTTTGGCGGCAAGTTTTGCGTCGAACTTTTTTGCAAAAGAAAACAAGGATTTAAAAGGATAATTTAATTATTTTGAACTTAAGACATCACCCATTTTAGTTTTCATTTAAAAAAGAACTAATTTATGATTTTTAAAAAAAAATCTAATACTTTTTGAAACGATGTAACATCAACCTGAAATGAATATTGACTACTATGTGACATTTAATGAAAAAGAACAGAATTGTTTTCATTCAAAAAGTAATTGATATTGTTCTATGATATTACAAATATTCAAAAATATTTGCAGATACAGTGCAGAAATCTATATATATTTATATAAAATGCGAAAGTATACGTAAAACTTCTATTATTCTGAAGATAGTGAACTTGAACAGATTCGAAAACTTTGAATCCAAATATGATGAAAATTAAATGCGATCTTTTTACAATCTTCATTGCATCTGTTTTAATTCAGGTAAGAACAATTTTTTTAAAATTATATATTTTATTAAAGTTTTTATTAAGAAAAAAAAAGATTCACAATCAGTATTGATAAAAGAACTGTCAAATTGTAAACAATAAAAATTACGATGAATTCCACTTAAAATGAATTTTATTAATTGCAAAGTTTATAACTTACAAAAACAAGATTTTTTTAATGTACGATATAGTTTCGTATATCATAGAATAGTAATTTTAAGTGATTTTTTTGAAATCATTTTTACTTTTTAGTTATTAGAAATATTACAAAAAAATTATTTTATCAGTTTTAGTTTTAAATAGAAATTTATTTTGCAGATATTCGTATTAAAAAAAAAAATCGATGTGATTTTATTTAAAATAAATATTAATGTTTTAAAATATTTTTAGAAAATGACGTTATTTTCAAATGTTTAATAAAATCGAATTGCTATTTATGTAATATTGCATAACATTATTTTTGAATAGAAAATTTTTTAATTTTAATACTTATATGTAACATTTTCTCATTTCCATATATATCAAACGATAGTTCTTAAAATTTGACAGGTAAAGTTAACACACATTAATCAATTTGATAGATATTGTGAATATGAAATATTATTTTTAAAAAATAAAAACATTTTCATATTCTCTTTTTTTATTATAGAAGGTTTAACTTACTAAAATAATATTGTAGTACATTGTTTTAAAACTGTATTTGAAACTTGTCTGAAAAGAGAAATGTTGTTACGCATTCAATGTTAAAAATATTTTTATTGTTGATATTTAATGTATTTAATTTAATTTTAAGTATATTTTGTAATCCTGAATTTATAAGAAAATATGGACAGGCAAACGTTAATCTGAAGTATCAAAAATAAATCTTGCAAATAAGAGATTTTGAAACTCTTTTTGGAAAGTTTCAGTAATTCAAATTTTCAACTATTGAGAAATTTGAACCAAAATCAACATGTAATATTCCTACTACACACATTACAATTAGCATTTTAATTTTTATTAGAGATTTTATAATTTTAGTGGATTAAATCGCAATTCAATAGAAAGCATTTTAAATACTAGAACATTATAGTTTCAATATTAATGAACTTTCCTTTCATAACATTTTTTATGAATCCTCGTGTTCGTTAAAAGTTACCACTAAAAGATTTATTCAATTTTTATTTAATAAAATTTAAAATTAATTTTTAGAGTGGATATGAAGCAAATAATTTTATATCTAGTAATTCTTTTATATTGGGAAATAAATTATAATTTTGTTTTTAAATATACGTTAATTTCAACTATGTTGGAGAAAAAAATTTTAAATTTTTTAAAAATTTAATTACAAAATTCTTTTACGATTAAAAATAAATTAAAATTGTTTGTTTTGAACAAAATGTAAGAGTTGAATTAATTTGTTACTTTTGTTTAACTAAACCGTTTTTGCGTAATTACAGGCGAAATTTATTTATTTGTAATTGCAGATTTATACAATTTTTTAAAATAATTTTGAATGAAAAGGCTTTTAAATTTGAGCTGATTCGAATTGAAAAATAAAAATAATAAAAAAAATTTTAATTTTAAAATGAGTAGCTTAGAATGAGTTGCTTATTTCTGTGACGAAAAATTCTTTAACTGCAAACTGTGGGAAATTTTTTATGGGAAGGGTTTTCAATTTATTGAGGTTCGCGACTTCGGAAAATCTTTCTTTCTCATTTTCTAAAATTGAATTTATGACTAGATATTTGTAGCTTGTTAAAAAGAAAAAAAAATTAACGAGAAAAAGAATCTATAGTGTCGAATTTTTAAATTTTGTTCTTAATAATAAAAGTAAATTCCTTTTCTAAATTATTTAAGAGTTTAATGTATTTCTTCAGTAATTTTAGATTCTTTTAGAAGATTTTGAAAATATTGTTTTCCTAGTGGTAAACTTTTTTTTATTATATATATACGCACTATTTTAGACATAGACAAGAATACTAAGCTCGCTTAGATAAGAAATCTAATTATATGATTAAACATTTATATAAAAACATAATATAACTTTTAAAATCTGACTTTTTAAAACTTTTCAAATCGTGAGATGAACAGCACACTTAACATACGACTGTTTGAAGAACTTTTTATGTGTTATTAATTCAGAATTTTTTGTTTTTAATTATAAGGAAGCACTTTCATTATCAGTTTGATTTATTCTAAGTGCTTACTAGAGTGTTCGACTATTATAAAGGACTTCAGTTTGACGCCTTTTGAACTTGTACCTACGTCTTAATTCTTTCACACTTTTGAAGTTGGACATGTTTTAACTGCGTCGTGATGGGGATGCTAATGGTTCTTTCGCATGTTTTAAATGCCGTGTGTGTGATTGATGTCATTACTAAGATTGAAGATTCATTATTTCTCAGGATTCAACAAAAGAAAACGACAATTTCACTCCATCCACGAAAGGGAAAAAGGTTTTAAATGACATGCTGGTTCTACTGTTTTTGTGGAAATGCATTCTGCACATGAAAACGTTACGTATACTGAAAACAGAGGATAAAAAAAAACTTAAACCAATCGGATAATAGCAAAAGGTATTGCCAAACAGCGTGTTTAATGTCTTATTTATTACAGATATTTTTCTGACCACAGGAAAGAATCCATAATTTATTTAGATCCATGTTCGTCTAACTACTATAAAATGGTTGCAATACTGTTTCAAAAATCAATTACTTTTAATTATTTTATTTAATATAATTTATCTGAATTGATTTTATAATTCTTATTACGTTTTAGAAACTTTTCTCTAAATAGACGTTATTATCAAGAAACTGGTGCATATAATCGCTTACTATTTTTCAGCATTTTATCAATTGTTGCATTGTTCAAATAGATAGTAATAATAAGAGATGTTAGAGCATTTATTATTATTAAGGAATTTTGTAATGCCAATCCAATTTTGTGATGCCAAGCTATAAAATTCTAATGTATGCAAATAGTACAATGTAATGCATTACATGCAAATGAAAGATTAAAAGAAAATTAATTTGTTATAGCCTCAGTTTTGACACACGTGCGAGTTAGTTATCTTTAATAACGTGAAGTATTCATTATTTTTAAAGGAAGCAACTTTGCACGCAGATTGCAATTTTGATGTTCTTTAGTGATGATGTTTCGTGAGTTTGCGTTGGTTTGTTTAAGTATATAAATATTTAGTTGCGTAAGTTTGCGTACTGAGTTTATTTAAATTTATAAATATTTTAATGTTACAATCGTAGTAAATTTCAATTACACACGGTGTCTCATGATCAGGTTTACAAATTTATATTGTGGAATGGTAGGGTTTAATATCACATAGTAATACAAGGTCGGAAATACTTTCTTGATGTGGTACTTTAAACACACAAAATTTATCACTTTTTAAAGTTCCCCACGGGAATAGGCGGTTTTTTAAGTAACGTATTTCAACAAAAGTAACATAGATGAACTACAATATGGATACATAGTTTCTCGCAGAATCATCCAAATGACACTCCAATATGTGACTCTGTATCTCGCGTATTGGAATTCGGATTGACCTGTACGTAAGGACAGTATCCTGTTTGGAGTCCGTATAGTTAGTTTACAATTTATGGCGGTTCGCTAGAAAGAATCTTTCACATAACCGTTGATAGAGGCATCAAAAGTGACAAAGATTTTTACTCTTAACACACATGCTTAGTTACAAACTCACTAACCATGTGTGTTAAAAGTACACCTCTTCAGATATCGTTGCATGTATAAGCTCTGTGAGGTTGTCCTACATCCATAGCCCGCGGCCTGGTGGCCAATTGGCTAATGCTCTAGCGTTTGGTACCACGGGCTTTTGGTTCGAATCCTGGTGGTGACATGGATGTTTGTGAGTGGTTCGGAATCCTTGTTAAATTGCAAGTCCCGGTATAGTTAGCCTAAAGTGTGCACAAGATGACCGTAGAGCGACAAACCATACCAATCTACATCCATAGCCCCTTAAAGCAGGTGCATCTTCGTTTGTTCCGTGTTCATGTTGTTGCTTGTCTGAGTTATCCTCCTACCATTGCATCAGAATGAGAATGAAAATGGTGCTGAAATATCCTGTATAAAAAGTGCTTTTATCAAGTTTTAAAATCAATTTCGTATAAATAATCAATACGGACATAGAGTAATAATTTAAAATTCTTAGCAATACTCGTATAATGATTGTTTTAGATTTAACCTGTTGTAAGTAACTGAAAATGGTTTCGTTCATTCGTAAAACTGTTTCCTAAGAAGGTACATGTAACAATTTCAGTAATTTCTATATTACAATCAATCAATCAATTAATTACTGTTTAAGAACTGGCCTTTTACATGTTGTTTTTAACATACATTAATTTGAAAGAGTAAATGGGAAATGTATTCAGTATGGGAAATGTATTCAGTATGGGAAATTATATTCCACAAATAATAATATAACAATTTTAAAAATATTTAAAATAGTTTCTTGAAGGATTGGATATTGATTTAGCAAAATCCAATATTTTTTTTTTTTTTTTTTGAAGTAGCATTAAACGATTACGATTATTACGATTATTTGTTAAAACGATAACCAGTTAAAGTTAAAATAATTAGAACATGTTAAAACAAAAACACTAAATAATAATAAAATATTTAAAAAAAATGTTAAAAAGTTAAAACAAAAATTGTTAAAACATTTTTAATTCAAATGTTGAGGTAAAAATGTATTTATTTAACTTTATTTTCTGCTTGAATATAAAAGATAAGTTTTGCAATGAAAGTTCTAAGGTAAAATTTTAATGGATTTTACTAAAATTTAAAAATATTCTTAATGTAATTACCAGAATGTAGTATTTTGATGAAAAATGCCGAAATTTTCATGTTTGAATTTGCATAATTTGAAAGTTAGAAATTACTTTACGCGATTTAAAAATTTATTATAGAAAATTCCAGAATGATATATTCCTTTCAGTGAAGCATATTAGTTAAAATAAAATGACGAAATTTGAGATGTTTGGTCAAGAATAGTTAGACTAGTAATATTCCTCCTCCTTGACAAGCTCATATAACTGTTTGATTTACTCTTTGGTAACGTTAATAATTATTTTCCAGTCAGTTTTATTACTTTTCTCAAGACTTGATTTAGAATAGGAAGCGGACTTTTAAATATATGATCTCATCGAATACTCTATTTTAAATAAGCGATATCAATAATGTATCTTGTTAATTATTCATTGGAAGTTATATTCTTAAGATAAGCATACATTGATAAAATATTCAAAGAAATAAATGTCCAAACGCGTTGAAACGCATAAAATAAATGAAAGTAAAGAAATAAATGTCCAAACGCGTTGAAACGAATAAAATAAATGAAAGTAAAGAAATAAATGTTCAAGCGTGTTAAAACGCATAAAATAAATGGAAGTAATGAAATAAATGTCCAAGCGTGTTAAAACGAATAAAATAAATGAAAGTAATGAAATAAATGTCCAAGCGTGTTAAAACGCATAAAATAAATGGAAGTAAAGAAATAAATGTCCAAACGCGTTGAAACGAATAAAATAAATGTCCAAGCGTGTTAAAACGAATGAAATAAATGTCCAAGCGTGTTAAAACGAATAAAATAAATGAAAGTAATGAAATAAATGTCCAAGCGTGTTAAAACGAATAAAATAAATGAAAGTAATGAAATAAATGTCCAAGCGTGTTAAAACGAATAAAATAAATGAAAGTAATGAAATAAATGTCCAAGCGTGTTAAAACGAATAAAATAAATGAAAGTAATGAAATAAATGTCCAAGCGTGTTAAAACGAATAAAATAAATGAAAGTAATGAAATAAATGTCCAAGCGTGTTAAAACGAATAAAATAAATGAAAGTAATGAAATAAATGTCCAAGCGTGTTAAAACGAATAAAATAAATGAAAGTAATGAAATAAATGTCCAAGCGTGTTAAAACGAATAAAATAAATGAAAGTAATGAAATAAATGTCCAAGCGTGTTAAAACGAATAAAATAAATGAAAGTAATGAAATAAATGTCCAAGCGTGTTAAAACGAATAAAATAAATGAAAGTAATGAAATAAATGTCCAAGCGTGTTAAAACGAATGAAAGCAATGAAATAAATGTCCAAGCGTGTTAAAACGAATAAAATAAATGAAAGTAAAGAAATAAATGTCCAAGCGTGTTAAAACGAATAAAATAAATGAAAGTAATGCAATAAATGTCCAAGCGTGTTAAAACGAATAAAATAAATGAAAGTAAAGAAATAAATGTCCAAGCGTGTTAAAACGAATAAAATAAATGAAAGTAATGCAATAAATGTCCAAGCGTGTTAAAACGAATAAAATAAATGAAAGTAATGAAATAAATGTCCAAGCGTGTTAAAACGAATGAAAGTAATGAAATAAATGTCCAAGCGTGTTAAAACGAATGAAAGTAATGAAATAAATGTCCAAGCGTGTTAAAACGAATGAAAGTAATGAAATAAATGTCCAAGCGTGTTAAAACGAATGAAAGCAATGAAATAAATGTCCAAGCGTGTTAAAACGAATAAAATAAATGAAAGTAAAGAAATAAATGTCCAAGCGTGTTAAAACGAATAAAATAAATGAAAGTAATGCAATAAATGTCCAAGCGTGTTAAAACGAATAAAATAAATGAAAGTAAAGAAATAAATGTCCAAGCGTGTTAAAACGAATAAAATAAATGAAAGTAATGCAATAAATGTCCAAGCGTGTTAAAACGAATAAAATAAATGAAAGTAATGAAATAAATGTCCAAGCGTGTTAAAACGAATGAAAGTAATGAAATAAATGTCCAAGCGTGTTAAAACGAATGAAAGTAATGAAATAAATGTCCAAGCGTGTTAAAACGAATGAAAGTAATGAAAATAATGAAAACTTTAAAAATTTCTTTTTTCCAAAAGAAATTGAAAAAAAAAAAATGATGAAAATGTATATTTTTCAAATGTCTGACTATGCAAATTTTATTTGAGATTTTGATTTTTTGCTTTTGCTAACGAAATTCTACTTTTGGAAAAGTTGTTGTGTTCATTTTCACTTGATGAAAAAGGTGAAAATGATCAACATTCGTTAACTGCTTTGCATCGGGGGAGATCGATGCCTGAATGAAGTATTAGAGTTGATGGTGGTTTAGGAGGAAATGGAACACAATTGGTAGCAACGTGTTAAAACGTATAAAATAAATAAAAATAACGGAATAAACTTTGACACGAATTTCAGAAAAAAAATAATAAAATGATAAAATTGCATATTTTCAAATGTCTGACTATGCAAATTTTATTTGCGATTTTGCAATCTTGGCATTTGGTATACTTGGTGAAAATGATCATTCGTTGACTGCTTTGCATCGGAGAGATCGATGTCTGAATGAAGTATTAGAATGGATTGCGGCTGAAGAAGAAGTGGATCACAATTCGTAGCAACTTGTTAAATGAATAAAATAAATGAAAATAAAGAAATAAATGTTCAAACGAACTTGAAGAAAAGAAAAAGAGTGATAAAAATTTATATTTTAAAATGTCTGATTACGCAAATTTTATTTGTGATTTTAAATATCGCGTTTTGACTTTTGCGAACGAAATTCGGCTTTTGGCTTACTTGATGAAAAAGCTAGAAATGATCGACTTTGCATCGGGGGATCGATTCCAGATTGGAGTTCATGAGGATTTAGGAGGAGGTGGAACACAATTCGTAGTAGTGGAAGCCATAGGAGTGCGGCCAAGTGGCTACCACTCTGGCTATTGGTACCCAGGATCGAATCCTGGCGGTGGCATGGATGTTTGTGAGTAGTAGTTCGGAATCCACTTTAAACTGTAGGTTCGAGTCTAATTAGCTTAAAGTGTGCGCAAAATGACTGTCGAGCGGCAAACGCAAACCAAGCCATAGGAGTGTTACAAAGTGGGATTTCTAAAATCTGGAGTCATTTGGCACGCATCTCAGTTCTCTACCAAACAAAAAAAAATATCACTATGATAAACAACTGAATAAGAGTGGATACTCCACGCTGTATGTCAGGAAAATCGAAAATATAAATCACATTCTTCTCAAACACCACTGTCTTCCAGGTACAGGCAACAAAGTTTTGGTTTAAACTGTCTACAACCAACTCCACGCTGTAGGTATAAACTCGCGAATCTATGTTGTGTGTTCCTTTGGCCGCAAGTCACCGTTCTTGCATGCAGAAAGTTGGTAGAAGGGCATGCGTGTTAGGGGAGAAATAAATGGAATAATGCTGTCTCCAGTAAGACCCACTTTACGCTCCCTCCTAAAAAAGTACAATTTTTCATTCAAAGGAAAAATAGGAATTGGAACAATCCTGTTTTTGTGCAGGAGAGTGTCAGATTTGGAATAAAGTTGGGCAATGCCGGTGTTCCACGAATCTCTACGCCACTGGTAATGGATCTCTGACGGCAGAGAAATATAGGGGTGACATTCAAAGATAGACCAACTCGGTTGACTAATGGCAGAAAAAATATACTGATTTATATCCATAAATATATAGTCGACACTTAGATTTGATCAGTTGGTTTAAAATTTTCGAAAGTAAAAATATTTCGATATTTATTTTTAAAATATTTGATTCCTCAAGCTCATAAAGTTATCGCATTTTTTAAGAAACTTTTCAAATATGCACTTTGTATAGACTATAATAATACAGTTTAATTTTTTAACCATTTCTATAATAGTTAGTATCGACTAGGTGGAACAATGTTGTTTCTACTGTGTAGATGGGGCAGTAATTGACATCCAGTAAGATTGGCAGAAGAAATTGCCTTACATTTTGTGTTGTATTAGAGAAAACAGAAAAGGATCGGAGATTTTCAGATTTTTAATCGGAGATTTTCTATGTGAAATGTTTTATAACACTCATCGCGTCTTCTTATTTTTCAGAACAGTAATTGTAGGTTTTAAAGCGCTTGACAAATATAAATCGAATCACCTAAAATGGGCCAATTAGCGTGACAAATGTTTCAGAATATCGTGTTAAAAACCATTTAATTGTTTTCTAAAATATTTTATACTTAATTGTTGAAAAACATAAAAAAAATTAAATGTTTTGAATCTGTATAAAAATATAATGTATACTAATTTATTATTTCTATTTCAAAGAACTAAACATACATTTGAAAAGTCTATTTATGTTCAAAAACAATCATCTAGGACACCAATTTCAAAATTCTTTCATACCAAAAAATATGTAAAAGAAATATTTACTTTTTTTTATAAACAATTAATTATTAAAAATACATTTATATTTTATAGAACTTATAAGGAGTATTAAATCCATATTGAAATATCATTTTGTTGTTAATTTTTTTCAGGAAGATTAAGAGTTGCCAAGTTATTTTTTTATTTCAACTATAGAAATGTTAGAATATTATAAATGAGTATTGTTAATAGAAATGCCTTTAGAATTTTTAGAATATTTAAATTCAACTTACTTTAACAACTAAATAATTTAAATATTGTCATCAAATATTACTTAAGAAATAATACTGTATTTTTCGTTATTTCGAATCAGACTTCTTATAAGAATAGAATTTTATAATATGTACTAACTAAATATATCATCTCCTTAATCTCTTTAGCGGCGATTTTTTATAGTGAGAAAAAAGTAGTTTGATTTTTTTATTTTTTTTATTACGATTTATGAATTTTTTGTTGATAAAAAAAATCAAAAGGGCAATAAAAAAAAAAGCAAAATAATAGAAATGTACAAAAAACCTGTAATCGCTGGGCTTTAAAAATAAATTATATGTGAAATGATCTCGTATATTTCGAGCATACCGGATCTCACACAAAATGCCAAATTTATGTAATAACCGTTATTTAAATATAACCACTACTATAACTGTGATAACCAAATCCGAATTGTAACTGTACACATATGTGTATGTATTTAATTTCTTATAAAATAATCGAACAGCATATTTCTTTTCTTAAGCCTCTAAAAATTGTTGAAACTAAATATATTTAAGTTATGTGGTAACTTTTTTATCAAATATTTGCACAAACAATCCAACAACACAGATTGTTGAAAAACTTTTCTTTTTTTTTTTTTACCGTTTTCAGTACAGCCAAATCATGAGATTTGTGTTTTTCTTGTTAACAGATTCAGTGAAAAATTTATTATCAAATTTTTGTTCTTTTTATGTGATAGTTATAATAATTAAGCTCACATGTGTGGCTAATGACATCAAGAGGTTAAACGGGAATCTTGAAATCATTATTTTAAATGAGCATAATATATTACTTTGAAAACTATATTTGGTTTTCGTTAAAAAGAATTACATGTTATTTCTTATAAAACTAAAAGTATTGGAAAGATTTAATGAAATAATAGTATCATCTTATAACTTTATGACAATAACGACCTTGCTTTTTTATTCTATAGTTAATGATAGTTCAAATTTTTCTGATGTTTTAATTAAATTGTTCAAATTAAATGTTAAATTAATTGATCAATGTTAAATTAATTATTCAGTTATTTTAATTAAATGTTCATAATTCAAATGTTTTTATTTCCTTAAAATGAGTTCTTCGCAATAAATATTTTCAGTGATTGTAATGTACTACTGTGCCCAAAAAGTAAAACCAATTATTTTTTTTCAGAAACTCTTTATTTATTCTTCCAAATTTATTTCCTCACCTTCAAAGTAATCCTCTCCGAACTCAATGCACGTATGCCAACTTTTTTTCTTGTCCTCAATGCATGCTAAAAAGTCATTGGCAGGGATGGCCTTCAAAGCGCGCGGCGATTCACGTTGAATCTTTTCAGTCGACTCAAAACAGTGTCACGGAGTGGTCTTTTGAGTTTAGGGAATAGCCAGAAGTCGCACGGTGGGAATACGGTGGTAGTGGAACGATAAATGTTTCCTTTTTGGCAAAAAGTCACGAAGAATCAATGCAGTGTGAGCTGGGGCATTCAGTGTTTTCGGTACCAATCGCGTTTGAGGCCCAAAAGGGAATTGACCGATTATTTTGAAGTTCCAACATTATCAGCAACGTCTGTCTCTAATTGTAAATCAACGATTTGCAAGCACCAAATCTTTAATTGTTTGGATGTGACCTTCGTTGGTTGAGGTAGATGGTTAACCAGAGGGCTCTTTGTCTTCAACGTGTTCTTTGCCTTCTTTGAACTATTTATACCAATTTTTACAAAGCTAAACGTATCTCAAACACTAATGAATATTTTAATGTCAAATTCACATAGATGTCAAAGACAATGTCAGCAACCTAAAAAGAACAAAAATTGAAATTCCATAAGCCCCGGGAATTTTAAATTGAAAATTGTTCTTACCCAATTTGGACATAGTAGTATTTAGTTATATTTAAGTAAATGCCCCACCTGGAACGATAACTGTACACATATGAGTAATGTAAATTCCTTATAAAATAACAAAAATTACAAAGGGTTTTTAATTTCTACAAATTATTGAAACTAAATATATTTAATATATCTGGTATTATTTTCATCAAATGTAAAAGATTTGTTCAAATAATCCAACTACACAGATTGTCGAAATACTATTTTTTTACCTTTATCGTTACAGTAAAACCATCAGATTAAAATTTTTCTTGTTAAGAGCTTCAGTAGTGAATAATTTATTAAAATATTGTTCTTTTTATTAGTGATAGTAATAATAATTAAATCCACATATGTGGCTAATGACGTCAATAGATTAAAACGGAAAGTTGAAATTGTTATTTGATATGAGCATAATATATTAGTTTGAAAAGAATATTTGGTTTTAATTAAAAGAAATTGCATATTATTTCTTATAAAACTAAAAATATTGTCAAGATTTAATGAAACATTAATATCATCTTATAACTTGATGACAATAACGAATTATTTTTTGTTTCTTTTCTATAGTTAATAATAATTAAAATTGTTTTTATTTCATTAAATGGATTTCTTCAACATTTTCAGAGATTACAGTATATGAAACTAATTTTATGACGAGTACATGAAAGTATAATAATTTTCTTTACAGAATTTTTAAAAAGCGTACCGCATATTAAATTCTGATTCAAAGAAATTTTTCCTATAATAAAAATCAAACCATCGAAATATATATATATATGGGCCTGAATGGCAGAGTGGCTCGCTACCACAGGTTTCGGGTTCGAGTCCCGGCGGTGCCATGGATATTTGTAGTGGTTCGGAATCCACTATAAACCGTAGGTCCCGGTCTAGTAGGATCGTAGAGCGTTGCGGGGGCATTGTTACTGCGCGTCCGTGACTTATCTTCAAGTTACACGCGACCCCTGGGAAATGCAAAGTGAGTAACGTCTGTGTAGCACTTGCCTTAAGGCATCCAAGACCAATCTGTCTAAGTGTTTGCCAGCTGCATTAGAAAGAAAATATATATATATATATATATAGCATATAGAAACATTGTTATCCATAAAACCGTTTTATGAAACCTTTCTTGCTTTTGAAAGTGAATAAACACAAATCTCAATCAACCGGCTGAAATGTGTCCAAGAGTAATTTCTGGCGTAAATGAAATCTCCATGTTTATCTTGGCAAAATATTGTGAATGAAAACCATACGAATTCCAATTTTCCAGTCCGTTGCATCACACGCTTTGCGAGCTCTTTTAGAGAGGAGATTGAGTCCTCTAACAAGAGCCTCCATCGAACACTGTATTTTATTGCAGTTCGTTTTATGGCTTTTAAAACGTATCGTTCGTAATCTGATGAAATGCGCCAGGAGAGAGGTTTTCAGATTTCAACCGTTTGTCGTCGTGGGCGTGGATTGATCGGTTTGAAATTGTGTAAGTTATGGATAGATTGTTATCTTAATTGAGATTGGTAGTAAAAATATGGGTAAGAGACACTTAAAAAAATAAACTGCAATTGTTTTATTGTATTTTTTCTTGGTGAGATTGTGAAGAAATTAAAGACAGTCTAATGCCAAAATATATTTTTTAATTCTGTGTATAAACTAAAGTCAATATTCTCGCAGTAGATATAATTAAACAGTGTAGATATAATCGTTGTAGATATAATTATTTTTGTTGTTAGTTGTATCTAATGTTGTAGATATAATTATTAGTTTTTAATTTAAACGCTGTTATTTTCAGTATTTTGAAATATCTATTAAGTTCTAAATATATCTTTTATTGAATTCTATACATGTATATTGAGGTGGTTATCACAATAATGAAAACACCTGTGAATAAGAGTAACATTTAAGAATGCTCTTCGTAAGCATTAAAATGCAATCTTATCTATCGGTTTCCTTAATATTTTAAATTTTTTTTATTTTATTTTATCCAATGCAGCTGGCAAACAGACATGGACGTCTTGGATGCCTTAAGGCAAGCGTTGCACAGGCGTTACTCACTTTGCATTACCTAGGGGGCGCGTGTAACTTGAAGATAAGCCCCGGACGCGGAGTAACAATGCCCCCGCAACACTCTATGATCCTGTTAGACCGGGAGCTACGGTTTAAAGTGGATTCAGAACCACTACACACATCCATGGCACCGCCGGGACTCGAACCCGAAACCTGTGGTAATGAGTGCCAGAGCGCTAGCCACCCGGTCATTCAGGCCCCGGTTTCTTTAATATAAAAATATATATATCATGGTAGTATGAGGAAGCTTTAGTGAAGTTGTATACGTCTTTGATTTTTGTCAAAAGCGTATCAGACTTCCAAAGAGCCCAAATTGTTGGAGCCTGATTAGCTGGAGCAACTTTGATTGAAACATCCCAGCTCTTAGACATTTCTAGAAGTAAAGTGATAACAGTATATACACAGCGCGGCAAAAAGAAACAGTGGACGGAATAAGAAGCTGAGTGAAAGTGAGCGATGGGTACTGAAACGAATTGCCATGTCTAATAAAAAAATAACTGCAGCCAATGAGCTCATTCAGCATCTGGATTCTCCTGTGACAATAATTACAGGCACCTTCATAAACAGGACATTTACGGCAGATCAACAATTCCCAAGCCACCTGTCACGTCTGTTAATGCGAAACATCGTTTACAGTTGCTACAGCTAAAAAATTGGTCGATTGATAAGTGGAAGACAGTTATAGGGTAAAAAATATAAACTTTCATACTTTTCCCCACAACAGGACGGGTGAACATTTGGATGTACCTACACAAGCGTATGATCGGGATTGTCTCCTTCCAACTGTCAAGAATGGAAGGGGATCTATCATGGTATGTGTAACCCAGAACCAGTCGTGGTTTTATGCTGGCACAATCGTAACCCCTGAAAGGAAGGATTACTGGGGAGAAGTTTTAGCTGACCAGGCCCATCCTATTATGTAAACTTTGCTTCCTGTAAGAGATGGAATTTTCCAGGATGATAATGCTCCTATTCATGCAACGGGACCTGTCCTGTCATGGTTTGATGAGTACGGGGATGAAGAGAAACATCTACCCTGGCCCGCGCAGTCCCCCGACCTCAATATCATCGAACCATTATGGTATATTTAAGAGCGATCAATCAGGAATCGATGTCTTCCCCCGCCATCTTTCCCGGAACCTTCACAATATCTCCATAAATAATGGTTCAATATTCCTATAAACACTATTCGGTATCTGTATGACTCTATTCCCAATTTGAATCCCTGCCAAGGGCGGTGCTACCATATTAGTAAAGGATTCCTTAAAACTTTAGGGTGTTTCCATTATTTTGATAACCACGATATACACTCAAGAGCCAAAACATTATGACCACCCATCAATAACGAGTTGACCCACCTTTGGCGTGCAACACAGCTTCAACCCGCCTTGGCATGGATTCCACAAGTCCTTGATAGATGGCCGGAGACAGATTGTACCAGATGTTTAAGCAACGGTCACGCAAATCCGAGATATTGCGAATTGGTGGTTTTTGAACTCTGAGTTGCCGTCCCAGCACATCCCAAATGTGTTCTATCGGATTGCGATCCGGTGAGTTAGGCGGCCAGGACATTAACTGGAATTCAGCATCATGCTCCTGGAACTACTCCAACACAATTTTAGCCTTAAGACAAGGGGCGTTGTCCTGTTGGAACATTCCATTTTCTGCTGGAAAAACAGAGGCCATGTAAGGGTGCAACTGGTCCGCAATGATGTTCAGATGCCCTGTAGCATTCATGGTCTGCTCTACCACAACCACGGGTCCCAGAGACGCCCAAGAGAATGTCCCCCAAAACATATTACCGCTACCACCGGCCTGTGTATGACCTAATGTACATTGAGGGAGCTACTGTTCGCCTGGAAGACGGCGTATCCTGACCCTGCCATCGGCGTGATGAATGACAAACCGTGATCCATCTGACCAGGCAACTCTCTCCCACTGATCCATGGACCAGTCACGATGTTCCCAGGCCCAGCGCAGGCGCAGTTGGCGGTGACGCTTGGTCAACAAAGGCACACGAGTGGGACTTTGCTGCGTAACCTCATATCCAACAGTGTCCGCTGAACAGTGTGCTCCGATACTATTCAATTTGGCCTTGCATTGTCTAGGGTTGTCAGCTGAGCCACTGTCTGGCACCGGTTTTGCTTCACCATGCGAGACAGTCTCCGACGACCTTTTTTTTTGATAGCGTGTGGACGTCCAACACCATGTCGTCTATTGCTGGTTTCACCGTCATTCATCCACTTTGCATAAGTACTAACAACTGTAGATCGCGAACAACCCACGAGTCGTGCAGTTTCGGAAATACTTGTTCCGAACCTCCGAGCCATTACAATATGCCCTCTGTCAAAGTCGCTTAGCTCCGCAGCCTTTCCCATCACATACAGAAGTAAGTGAAAGAATGATTCTTCAGACTCTCCATCAGCAGTTAAATACAATTTCCACCTGATCACGTGCCTTCCACGTCATCCAGGCGAGTTCATTGCAAAATGTAGGGGTGGTCATATTGTTTTGGCTCTTGCGTGTGTGTGTGTGTGTGTGTGTATATATATATATATAATATATATATATAATTAGTTTGCCTTTATATATTTTTGAATCAAATGCTTATATTATTATAATTACTTTATAATTTAAAAGTATCAAATTCAAATTTTAAGAAATTACTTATTTAACATTAATCAAATAGTTTATTAGATAGTGAAATTAATTTTTTTTTCTCATTTTCATTTCATAATACGAAACATTTCTTTTAAGGCAGAAGATACAAATCTATTCATAATGATGGAAATATTTAAGTTCCGGTTTTTAAAATATGAACACGATTATAGATAAAAATGAATAGTTATCTATGAAATAAAAAAATATATATATGAAGACAGATAATTAATGGTTTGAACAATTTTCAAGGGCAAAATATCATCACGAATATGCAGGTGCATCAAATTAGTACGGAAATACATAAATCTTAGTTTTTCCTATTTGAATAAAACGTATTATTTTTTTCCCAACATGTTAGATGAAGTTTAAGTTTCTAAAAACGTGCATATATAAAAATAAAGCACATACAAAAATTAAAAATTTCTTTTAGTATGAAGTGTATAATTATAGCGTTGTGGAATAGTTTACTTAATGTATTATTATTATTTGAAAAATAAAAATGCTTTTGTTACACAATATAATATATATTATTAATAAATAATGGATTTACTAAGTGGTCCGTTAATTTATTGTTAATTTTCAGGACAATAGATATTATATAAATTATATATTTATCTTAACAAAAACAATATGTTTAGATAAAAAAATTTCAGTTTAAAATAAATTCTTTTTTAAAAAATATAAGTAGTAAGTTAATTAAATTTATGAATTACTCATCTCTTTTCAAACTTCTATTATTTTGAACTGCACAGTAGTCGAATCTAACCGTGCCAATTAAACTAGTTACAAATTTTATTCAAACTAACCAATTTTATTATGGTAGAGTTAAGCATGTGAATCTTATAAAATATATGAAAACACATTTAGTTTAATACTCAAGTAAAACACCTTTAAAAACATGTGAAATTTTTGTCAGTAAGAATATTCATTTGCTTACTATCGAAATGCCTTTTGAAGATTTTCTTTTTTCAGAATTCTGAAAGTAAATAAAAATAATAAATACGCATAAGTAAAAATATTAATTATTAATAACGTTTTATTGAATTATGAACTAATTCAATTAGGTAATACATACATAGATACTAATTCAATTACGCTTAGGTAAAAATATTAATTAATAATAACGTTTTATTCAATTATGAACTCATTCAATTTCAATGAAATTAAAAATGTGCCAAAACATTAATATCTTTCATCAAATAACATTCGTTACAATAGGTGCGGGGAGGGGGGTGGGGCAATATTTTTATAACAGCTTCAGAATTGAATGGGAGATAATTAAAGGATAACAGCATTTTTCCCAAAGTGGTTTCATATGCAAATGCGTCACCGAACAATTTCTATGTAAATTTGAAGGGAAAAATATCTTTCCAAAGACTCATTGGACCCGAAATTTGAAAATTAATTTCGAGAATAGGATCAATGAGAAAGTAAAAAACGCGTCAATAAGCAATAAAAAGGAAAATGGACAGTATGAGAAAAAAATGAATTAGTTAAGAAAGGGTATAGTCGCATGAAAACATAATTGAAAGTATTCACAACTAGACAAAGACTTTGGTTCTTGTGGTATTTTTAATCTTTCCTGATATCGTAATTGTTTAAAATCCGTTGCATATATTCATTTAAAGAGAACTCATTCAATTTTTTGTGACAAATTAAATATATATGCTTTTATTACTTGACTCGAAATTCTATATCTTCAGAAAGACAGATTTTGAACGACAGATACAACGTTACTCAGGATATATCACAAGAGGCCTACTATTACCGACATTTTGATTCGCAAATTTTAATAAAACCTCCAAAAATGACTCTAGAAAGTTCGTATTCTCCTTTATTGTTCTCTTCGTATTTGTGTAACACAAGGATCATCAGCACTACAGATTTAACGTACCCACCCTCCATCGTATACAAGGAAATTCTCGAGCCCTGCTTCCCTAGTCCAAAAATACCGCTCTATATTCATCAGGTCCCCATTTTTGATATTGTACTTTCATTTATTTTTAATTAATGGGCCTGAATGGTCGAGTGGCTAGCGCTCTGACGCTCGGTACCACAGGTTTCAGGTTCGAGTCCCGGCGGTGCCATGGATGTTTGTAGTGGTTCGGAATCCACTTTAAGCCGTAGGTCCCGGTCTCATATGACTGCAAGAGCATCACGGAGCAAAAGTCAGACTTCTACCTACGGATGCTCCATCACAACAGAAGAGCCCCCTTTCCCTCCAACCATGAGTAGATCACTCATGGGATGTCCGTCCCGCACTGCAGGACATTGAGTATTAGTCACAAACAATTTTTAATTAATGAATTTATTAATGCACTTTTATAATTGATTTAAATAATAAAAGCACATGAGTTCTCCTATATAAATATGTATCACCAATACAATGTAAGCAATAAATCAATACTTTTATTTGATAATCATTGGCGGTAACTTTGGTTAAATATTGGTGACTAAAAAGGTTTTGCGATTTTGTTTATACATATAACTCCAACGAAAATATTAAAAAAAAAATTTAATGTCATGCAAAAAATAAAGATTTTCTTTAGATTTCTATTATAAAAGGAACAAAATATAATTGACCACAGATTAACGAAAATAATTCAAATACTATAAAAAAAATATTTAAAAAATCTCATTTATGTAGCATTATTCTTGTATTCATTAGTGCGTTATCCAATTCGGAATTTACTTTAAACCGCAGGTCCCGGACCAACATGATCTTAGAGATTTGAGCAGGTATTGCTATTCCACGTCCGTAGCTCATCTTCAAATTACACATCACCTCCCGGGTAGTGCTAAGTGAGTAACGTCGGTGCGACGTTTGCATTAAGGCATAAAAAGACAACTGTCTAAGTTGTTTGTCAGCTGCATTAGAAAAAAAAGTAGCCTACTCTACTGAACGCTAAATTAAATTGGAGAAAATCGGTTCGAATCCTGTCGATTCAAGCCAAACAGAAATATCTGTCTTATGCTTGCGATAAACATGATAAATCTATAGTCCAGAACATCTCTTGTTTCTCTCGAGGAGAGTGGATGTGGAACTACTAGGTGTTCTAGGTCTTTATTTCGAATGGCATTGGCAGAACGTAGTAGTTTTGGCATCAGGCTCTTCATTAATGCACTCTACATTTTCTGAATCTATAAAATATCTGCTCTTGCAATAATGAATGATCCAATAATGATTATTTGAAATTAACAAAAATGCATTCGCTATAAATGCATTATGTTATAAAATATCTGCTATTCCAATGATGAATGAATGAACAATGATCATCATTTGAAATTAACAAAAATGTATTTGCTTTTTCGCTCGTGTGTACTTTCACGATTAAATTTAAAAAACAAAATTTTATTACAACATTTGAATAACCAGCGTAAGCAAAATTGAACAGCAAAAAATACGAGAGGACCAATGAAACTGGCACTCAAATTCTAGAATCGATAAATAACTAGATTACGTTTAAACGTAATCCTGAAAAGACCTACCTCTTCGGGTGCTTGAAAATTGCTAACATACATAAATAATAATTTAAAAATTCTGAAAAGTTAAAATGGAAGTGAATGAGATGCGGAATGAGACTGATTGCCTAGAGGCAGGTTGAAATCAAGATTTATTTAAATCACGAGCAAATCGCACGCGAGTTGATCATATTTAGATCAGTGGGAAGGTGCATTATCTCCAACATTAAAATTGACTGAACGAAGCCACGCTAGAATCGCTCTAGGACTTTTATAAAGACTGAATCAAGTACGGGCTTCAATGGAGATGTTAATTGGTTTGTTGCAGGAGATTATTGTAAAATCTATTTGAGGTATTTTTGAATTTGGTTGAGGTTAGAGGCGCTTCCAACTTAATATATCTCATGAATAATGCACAATAAATTTCCATATTTCTTATATAATCTCTGGTTTTTAATAATTGAAATGCACTTAATAAATTCAGATGAGGTTTTTCAACTTAAGCACTGACAATCAAAGTGTCTCAAATAATGTGGATGCATGTTTTTTTTATATGAAAACATGTTTTTTGCTATCTCAATTCATTATGGAGTTTACTCCTGGTTAGAAGTAAGGTGAAAAGTTCTCGGCCTGACAATGAAAGGCTGCGACTTTCAGTTAAAAATTATTTTATTTTTCTACATAATCTCCCTTGACTTCAACATACTTGGTATCAACATCAGTATTCCTTCCCAGAAGTGAGAGTCTGGAAAGTTATGAAAATATTCATCAACGGCCCTCTCAACTTCTTCATTGGATGCGAAGCGCTTCCCAGAAAAAAATTTCTTTAAGTTTGAGACAAATGGAAGTCTGAGGGGGCCAAATCAGGAAAATAGGGGGGATGGCCGAGTAAATCGTACCCCAAATCCCACCGATAACGCACCCTTGTGCACAGGTGCGCTGCCCTGGTGAAAGAAGACTTTTTCTTCTTCAATCCAGGCTCTTCTCTCGAATTTTTCCCATCTAGTTGGTCAAGAAGGTTGGAGTAATATTCGCCCGTAATTGGTAATCAATTAACATGATCCCTTTCGCATCCCAAAACACGCTGGCCGTGACCTTTCCGGCAGATGCGATCGACTTCGCTCGTAATAGAAGAAATCCTGGCGGCGGCATGGATGTTTGTGAGTGGTTCGGAATCCACTTTAAATTGTAGGTCCCGGTCTGTTTACCCCTCGCGTGCACAAGATGACCTTAGAAAAACAAATCAAACCAATCTAACAAAAGAAATTACTTAACTTATTATATTAGTTAACTTTTATTTTATTACAACTTTTGTAAGAATTCCTGGTTAAATATTCCTTCAGAATTGGTAGATTGGTAGTCGATCCTTTTATTCCATTTGTTGCGTGTGACGTTGTATAGAGTTGCTTAAACAATCTTTTGTATTTGCTGCTGCGGTCGTCCTGTTTGTCTGATTTTTATTTATGTTCAAAACTACTTTAGAAACCTGTTCTTAAGTTCAGCAATATGTTTAAGGACTGCAGTAATGTTATTTGCATTTGATTCTTATAAATAAGTTATTTGTGTATATGCAAAGCTTTGTTTCATAATAGTAAGGAACGACAGAGTACAAATTATGGCCGCATATGGGCATAATATATTCCGCATTTTTTCGACGTTGACCAACGTAATGGAGTTAGTTAAATTCTGTAATCTGCTGCTTTGAAATTTTCACGAAATAATTTTTAGTTTTCAAAAAATGGCGTACATAAGATGAATAGGATTATTATGCTAGAATGAGAAGACATTGACACAAATAAATAATTTATTTTATACAAAGCAAAGCAGACTACTAACTAACTAAGCAAACACTACACCGAGAAGCCTAAACTGCAACTCAGCAGTTCCATGACGGACTAACTTCTAATTTTTTTTAAACGATGGAACATTCTACGGTTGCCACACATCTCGAGTAAAATTCATTAAAACATTTTTCTTTTTATCTTTGCACGCGGTCAATATTGTTCTCGTGATAATTCATGGTGGATCCAATTTATTTAAACATTTTTTTTCTCCACGTGCTGTCCATTATAGTCCTCGTGGATAGTGGATTCTACAGTGAGTTTCCAAAAAAGTAAATTATATTGATTTAATAGGACTTTCTAGCAGATCTCCTGCCGAGATGAAGATATAAAATTATAAAGAATTTTCAATCTTCATTGTAAAGAGGTTTCTGTACATTTAAGAACCTAATAACTTCGACTAAATGTTCAGGAAAAAGGTAAACTTTGTAGAGAATAAGTTTATAGATGAAGTTTGATCAAAGTAGGGTATCGAGAAAGCCTGCTCTTGCGTTTTGTTTTGGAAGAAATGTAGGGTGCTTTAGCCAAAGTTACAGTTCTTCTATTTTAGATATCGATTAATTCTGTTGAGAAGAGCGATTTCAATGTTTAAGAGTTGGCCTGCTAAGGAGGGCCAGCAACTATCATGAAAAACAGAATCTTTTCCAGATTCCATTTTTAGAATGATCAAATAGCTATGATAAAGAGTAACTTTTTATGAATCTTCAGAAGATGTTAAATATTAGATTCATGTAAAATTAGGAAATATTAGATTTATGCTAAATACAAAATTTCATAAATTTTCTCTAAATCATTCACTAACATCTCCCCCATATTAATTTTTTTCGCAAAGTATTTACCTATTGTGCAGTGTATTCTTGGGTATTTATCGAAATAAAAAAATGAAGCAAAATATAACGCTTTAGGATAAATAATTATAGAAAATCCAAATTCATTAAAATTGACTGATCATTTATATATATATATATATACCATTAAACATTAAGTGAATTTGTCATGATCTTATCCCCGATTTGGTACTATGTCAAGAGCTATGCAGGGACTGTTGAGAGAAATATTTACTGAGTCGGTTTCACCTCGCCCAACTAGAGCTTCTTGAAATTGTAGGTTTATGTGGACTTTACAACTCGCATATAAGCAATCGAGATTGCAATGATTTGTTTTTCCTGGTTTTTCTTATAACTCCAATCTGTCCGTAGACTTTAACTGTAACCTTTCATTACTCTTATGGATTAACTGTAACCTTTCATATCTTATGGATTTTGTATTTAGCATAAAAGTTCCTTCCCTAACTCCTATGATGCTCCTAGGTAAAGCTACATGTACTACAAGAAGATCTTCATGCTCATAATTAATGAAATTAAATCAGGCACCTTTAATTTGAATTCAATAAACTTCATTTAGTAAAAAATATCTTAAACTTCACATTTTCAATTAAAAAAATAACTATTTCTTCATTTCCTTAATTTAGATTTCAAATTATTATCCATCATATTAACTAATTAAATAAAATAATTTTTCCACAAAAAATCAAGTGAAATATATATATATTAAACAACGTAAAGAAATATTTCCTGTCAATATGGCCATCTTTCGTTGGCTTAGGTACGAATTCTATATTATTTTAAAACTTCTAGTATCAAAAGCGATCTCACATCACGTATAGATTTAAATGAAATCGATTGAATACCTCATATGACCCTTATTGCGGTACAGGAGTAAATGGAACACATAAATCAATTGTAGTTCATTTAAATTCAGCAATGATTCTTTAAATACATGTTTAAGAATGGAGGTTAGCCATTTGTAAGTGTTCGTGTTATTTGGTGCCAGTGAAAGATCTATATTTAATATTGGCCATTAAATGCCCCATTTAATTTTTAAAGGAAATATAGTTTGACAAGATTTTAAAATAAGTAGGATTTAAAGATAAAAATAATGGATGCCACTAATCAAATAGTGCAGTTTCTTAAAACGCAGAAGATTGAGGTAATGGTAAATTAAGAAATTCTTGAAACTTCGCTGGAAAGATATTAGTTCAGTATTTCAAAAGGCCCCCCAAGGGCATTTTTTTTTTGAATTTATAATACATTCACGTTATTTCGTACAACGTTTTATTAATGGCAAAAGAAAAATATCTACTTAAATTTTTCAAGAAAAGAAAATCATTTGGAATTCTACAGATTTTTTAAAATTTTTTTTAAGATTGCTGTTATGTCCTTGCGTTAAAATCTAAATTTTATAGATAACCTGCATATCGGCCCAACCGATTATTATTTGCTTTCTTTGGTTTGGGTTTTGAAATTTTTATTGGCCACGAGTATATTCAAAGATGGTACAAAAAAATAAAGCCAATAATGTCTCTGCAATCATAATCCAAGCGATAGCCCATCACTGGAACTATGAAACACCGATATGTGTCGTGTATGACATTTGCATCACAATGGAACAGGATTAGTAAGAGATACCACAGGCAGACTGTTAATCGTTCGATGTTAGGCCTCGCCGTGTACTTCACCTATTATTTCATCAATGTTATGCCTCGCCATATGTCCTTATTTGTTACTGATTAAATAGGTGTGCATTGCATTTTTTTTTCAATTGTCATGAAACAATGATCTTGTTTAATCATGATTTCCGTTTTGAGAAGTGCATTTCCATAAAAATGTCACAAAAATACAAGATTGTAGCAATGAAAGATATTGAGTTTTTTAATAGCAAATCTATTTCAAACATATTTTTAATGTTTAATTTTACGTAAATTTTTAAGTAAAAAATGGTCTTGCCTTATCATAAATATGATTTAAAGACAGGAAAAGGGAGTAATTATTCTAAGAGATAACCTTAAAAACCATCATGGTAACTAAGTGGCTGATGTGACATATTCTGTCACTATCTCCATTTTAAAATTTTATCCAAAATTAACAAAATGACATGCCCATATCGAATTTTGCCTCATCACATTTTTCAATGTCATTATATGTTCCTTTTTTAAGAATGCTGCCGGCGGCAGGGATGTTTGAGTGGTTCGGAATCCCCGTTAAACTGTAGGTCCCCGTCTAATTAGTTTAAAGCAGAGGTAGTCAACCCAAATGATCTTGCGGGCCACTTTGGAAATGTATCATAACTCCGCGGATTGCATATAAAATCATATATCCCCCTATTATATTCCGATCCACAATAGATATTTTTTGGAGTGGAATAATTGAAACATAATGAGTTATTATTTTTGTGTTTAGTATTATTCTTGCATGTAAACATATAATCATAATGATGCTAAATGCACATTGTTAAGAAATATATAATACTAAAAATGAAATATAAAAAATACATAAATAGAAATGAAATCATAATAATAAATGAAAATAAAATGAATAAAAATAAATAAGAATGAAAAATGAAATCATAATAATAAATGAAAATAAAATGAATAAAAATAAATAAGAATGAAAAATGAAATCATAATAATAAATGAAAATAAAATGAATAAAAATTAATAAGAATGAAAAATGAAATCATAATAATAAATGAAAATAAAATGAATAAAAATTAATAAGAATGAAAAATGAAATCATAATAATAAATGAAATAAAAATGACAAATATTTATTTTATTAGTGCGATATTTGTTTCTCCAATCATTAAGAGTTCGCAGAATATAATTTAATTATATTGCGAATTCATAACAGTAAACTCATAAATAGACAGACATAATAACAGACAATATCTATTATATTTTCGCAAGAATATTATTTAACATTAAAGTTATTTTTTTCTCATAATTTCTTAGTTAATTTTTGAATATATGAATGCACAAATGCTATTTTTTAATACATTAGTTTTCACTACTTTGGCCATTGTAAAATAAAAAGTTTGATACATCTCACGGGCAGGAAAAATGTTCATAGCCGGGGGGTCGAGGGTTGGCCACCCGTGACCTAAAGAGGTCACAAAATGATCGTAGAGCGACAAACCGAACCAAAAGTCTTTTTTAAACTAGTGACTTTAGCACATGTCAACAATTGATTTGAATTTTCACCCTTTTTATTTCACTCTCGACACACACTTAGCCATGAACGAAGTAATATTATAATATAAAACTGTATTCAATAAATTTGATTGGAAAACATTACACTTTAAAAAAAAACTATAATCCCCCTTTTATCTTTTTCCGTTCTTTCGGAAAAACTATTTTCAAACTATTTGTCTCTGTAAGGCATATTTTTTACACACATGTGTTTTTATGGAAAAAAAAAGATATGATAAATGCGCCGTAGCAGTCGCTGAATTATTCACGAATCGTATAATGTAGTGCAACGTTTTTTATTCCTCAGTCGAGAAAGTGTTTGTTGCTTTGAATGCGAAATATACATCTGCGAAGTTTGGCTTGGAGCTGTCATGCCTTCAATTCTGCCGCCACTTAAAGACGCCTCTTTTGCGTATACCTATTCTCCGAGGGTTGAGACAAAACTCCCTTCCCTATAACATTTCCCCCCGCATTCAAAAAGGTATCTTCTTATTCCATTTGGGGATTCCATGGTAAGTGTTAAAGCGACCGTTGGCACTGAATAATTCAGCGAATAGCATTCAGTTCTAGGTTTGTATAGGATGGTTGGCGAACAAAGAAGGAAGGTTGGAAAAATGGGCATGTACGGAACTGCTTATTTTGTATATGCTGAATATGGCTCGTTTACCATAAAATTAATTTTACATTTTTAGGAAAATTGATCGGATGCTTAAATTTTATCCGGTTTAAACAATATTATGGCTTTTTCCATCAAGGTAACTGAAGAAATAAAACACTTAAAAGGTTAAACCCAACTGTAAATGAGTTCTCTAAATGATAGATCTTCTTAAAAATCACAAAATAGGTATTATGAATTTTCTTAAGTAAATAATTAATTAAAATAGTTTCATATTTTATGAATTTATGATAATTTATGCAAAAAAGGATATCCATGTTAAAGTAGGCAAATTTTTTTATTAACATTACAGTGTCTGTCTGTTATGTATATAAAATAATTTAAATTTGTCTACAATCATTTAAATTAAATTCGTCTACAATCATTTAAATTAAACTCGTCTACAATCATTTAAATGAAACTCGTCAACAATCATTTAAATTAAACTCGTCTACAACCATTCAAATTACATTTAGTGAAAGTAGAAGAAACTCAGAACTCGTAGATTAATTTTACTACAAATTATGATTCCAGAACTTATTTATGAATAATACAAAAAATTTTCAATGAAATTTTAATCCGAATTGTTTGCGCAATGATTTTCTAATTGAAAATTGGAATTCCAATAAATAAAGTATTTTTAAATTCTTATAATAGACATTTATTAATTTTATGCAAATTCTGGGAGTCGAAATCCTTGTGAATTTATCTAATGCTCAATTTTTTTTTCGTTTAAAGAGCGTCCTTGAAGTTGGTCTTCTTAGCTACTCGAACATAGTTCAAAACCTGGCAAGTTACGATGTATCGAAAGTTTTCGTGTCTATCCATGATGGCATGATAAATCTGTAAGTCGTTAAGTCTTTCTGTTGGGCTCGAGCAGGAGGGAAGGAATCTTCCAGATATGATATTTGATGGAGTTCTCTATAAATTGCGGTAGCCAAAATGTAGGTGCTGTGGTCCTTGTGGTCCCAATGGTGCAATACGAGATCCACTGAATCTGCTACATATCTTAGTTTAGTGATGATCACAGGTCGCTATGTCCGGTATATATGACACAATGTATAATTACAATGCCCCCAAAATATTCATATATTATTTGAAGAGTAAACAATATATGAAAATAAATTTAAACTAATATTTTTTTCAGTAATTATTCAGGCTATAGCGTGTTTTACTGATTTTTATATTTTGTTTGTTTGTTTGTAATTGATTAATTACTATATTTCAAACAATTAATATGTTAAATTCTAACTTGGTATGTTTAGAAAAATTATTGTGATGAAATCTTCAGTTTTCTAAAATTATTGCAGTTTCATAAAAAGTGGTTAGTGTTAAAGGTTTATAGTATAATAATGCATTTTATCCAATAATGAACCTAACGCTTACTTCAATTTGTCAATCACGTTTGAATTTTCAGTTTAATTAGCCATTAGAAATTTGGAGGGAAATGAAAATCCATCAAATTCTGTCATAGACTTTAACCACTTATAATATAATAATAAATACATTATATGAGCATCGATTAATTATATTCATGGAGAATGTTAGCAACTGCATAAAAGTTTAAAGAAAAAAATTTTTTTCCCTAAATTAAATTCCGAATATATGCTTAAAATTAAGAATTCTTTCAAGAATATATCAAGAAATATACTAGCTCTTCAATAACAAAATGTCTTATTTTTTAATATCGCAAAAATAACATATTTTAACACAGCTTTTTTATACACAATTCAAACATTTGAGTACAAAAATTTATGAAACTGTTTATCTAACGACTCTCAAACAGTCTTAATCTATTGTTATTCTTAATGTAATCTTATTCCTTAATGGAAACGCGACATATATTTTGTATGAATAAAACTAAACTACTTTAGCAATTAAAATATTAATAAAAATGAAGATAAAAAACTAGTGCTCATAATTTTATTATTTCAATTTGAAAATTTTCAAGCATTTACTAATTGCAATTCTTTTAGATCGGCAAGAATATCAGATTACCTCAATTCATTACACAAATTTTTCTTCACTAGCGTTTTCATCTTTTTACTACTTTGGATACTTCTAAGTCGTCAATTATTTTTTCAAAAATGAATTAATTATCGCTATATTTCATTAAAAATATTAGTAAATTGGAGAAAAAAGTGCCAAAGCTAACAATTTTAATTTCATTTTAATTCAGTGAAAATGCAGCTGACTCGACACATAAGAGTTGTTGATTACATTTTAAGATGCGCCCACAGGTGCGTGTGAAGTTTTGAGCACAGCACATGAAACAGGTATGTTAAAATTTGGATGGGAATCAGAATCTCATTTGTCAGTTTTCGTGAGAGCAGAATTATCACTAAATTCGGTTTCCATTTTTGGCAACAGTTCAAAGGATTTACAGTTTTCTGAAAACGACTGGAAATTCTTTCGAAAGATCTCGAATATAATGTGATATTTTTCGAATTCAATTTGCAAGGCCTCGGATTAGATGAGATCTCCTAAATATTTCAAATCTGCACAGTGGTTTAACCACATTGAAGCCACAAACATCACTAGCGGTGAATGGAAGTGAAGAGACGAGTGTTTCGCAAACTCCTCCTTCTTCCTCGAACCCAACTGGGATACTTCAAAAGCCTTGTTTTCGTGGCAAGATATGGGAAATTTCTATTTAGCTCACTTGCTTGGCTTTGAAGTCCTCAGATTCTCAACGAGTTAGTTGCTAGACTACTCTAGACTATGTTAAATTAAAACTAATAAAACTGATTTCTTTGAAGTATCATACGTAAAATACTGTAATAGTAAACTCATTACGTAGATTTAGTGCATTGCTAACAGAAATAACAGTGGAAGTCGGCCAAAGCCTTTTCAATTGATAAGGATTTTTTTTAATACCAATTTTCGATTCTTTCCCATAATTTTATGAACTATGACCTTTATAAATGAATTCTAAAAATTTGAAGTAAATTCAATGAATTTTATTGAACTCGGATATCTAATAAAAACAGGTTTTTAATAACAAAATATATTTGCAATTTTAAATAGGTAGTATTTGTACTCACTTAAAAGAAATCTTGCACTCTAAATTAGTTTACAAAAATATATTTATTCTATAAAAACAGCAGTACAAATTAACAAGTACAAAGTATTATAGTGTAGCTGTAGAAAAGTACAAGAAAATTGCACATTTTAAGTGCAAAAATATTATATATGTAATGCATTTATTTTTTCCTTAACATCTGTGGGCTTCCTGCACCACTTATGTACATTATGATCAGCACATCGACGGGAAGATAGTGCCTACCGTGAGGACTTTTAAAGATAACAGCATCACATTTCTGTCCGTGAAAAAAAAACCACCAGTGCCTGATAAGAGACCAATTTGCACATATTGAATTTATATTTTCGCTCCTAGTTTCTGAAGAAAGCGGCCTGGCAGCCAAGTGGCTAGCGCTCTGGTTTTTGGTATACCAGGCTTCAGGTTCGAATCCTGGCGGTGGCATGGATGTTTGCTAGTGGTTTGGAATCCACTTTAAACTGTTAGCCCCGGTCTGTTTAGCCTAAAGTGTGCACAAGATGACCGTAGAGCGACAAACCAAACCTAGTTTCTGAAAGCAAGTACTACAACAACGCAGGGGATGTAACAATGTTATAGGGGTGAAGGCAGGAACATGTTCAGTATGCGTAAGATCGCATGTACCCTGTTATGGGTTAACATTTAATTCTAACATGAATTACTAGAATTTTTGAAAATTAAGAATTATTTTTATGAAAGTGTCGTGAAATGGATTTTTAAAAAGACTCCTAACTCCTTTATAAAGGTCCGACTCTCCCTCCTCCCTCTGCAAAATACTAGACAAAATAAACGCCAAAGAGGTGATTAAATTTATTTTTTATAATAGGAAAAGAGAAAATATTATTGTTTGAAAGAGGGAAGATGAAATGAAAAATAAAATAAAATTAAGAATCACTATATTAATCGTTTGTATTTTATACTTTGTACTCCTAAATCAAAACAAGTAATATAAAAAAAAAAAAACTTTTTTTCACGATATTGCAGAGAGTCCTTTATAAATAATTTTCATTAATTTTTTTAAGTTTATCTGGCGCCATCTATTGGTAGATATAGGCAACTTGCATCTAAAAAAAACTGCAATTAATTAATTAAATTAAATTACAGAATTAATATTTGAAAAAACTGTATTAACATCCAGTGGCATCCACTACAAGTTCGAAAAAAAAAGGAATTGAACTTGAGTGGATGAATAAAAAGTATTTTATTGAACGATTGAAAATTTGAACAAGATATATATAGGGAGAGTGTGCGCTAATAGAATCAATTGAAAAATAAAATTAAGAATCTTTATATTAATAGTTTGTAATTTATAGTTTGAACACTCAAATCAGTATGAATTAAAAAAAAATAAACGTCCCGTGTTATTCACATTATTTAATCATTAGAACATGAAATATAATTGCACTTTATAACAAAAAAAATTGCGGCCATTTGTCTGCAATCTGGGGCGATGAAGAAGATGATTGATTGAACCCTAAGGAGACGGTATCGATCAGCGGTTCGCTTTTATGCTTCTCTTGGCTTGGAGGAATTCCTACTGCTGCCTCCAAGGTGAATATCTCTATTACGGGAATGATTGATTTGTTAAACTATCAAAATAGCACATAACTAAAAGCTCCCGTGGCTGAAATTTATTGTTTTTAAACTATCAAACTCTATTTAACTGTAATTTGGCTTTTTTTTCTAAAACTAATGATATATTTTTATACAACAAATGTTTTTGATGAGGTTGTTTCCCTTTTTTGAGTTTGTTATACCATTTTACATCTTATCATTTATATTTTATCCTTTTGGACGATGTAGAGAAGATAGTGTCTTCAGATGAGGACGGTTAATGTAGACGGCCACACCTTTGTATGTTATATTGAAGAGAATCCGGAAACTGTCACCAGATATCTATCACTACACCACATGACACCCCGCCACACCATATCGCATGACACCCCGCCACATCATATCGCATGTCACCACACCACACCACATCACATCATACAACAACACTACACCATACCACATGACACCAAACTACACCATACCACATGACACCAAACTACACCATACCACATGACACCAAACTACACCATACCACATGTCACCAAACTACACCACACCACATCATATCATGGCACATGACACTATACCCACACCACATCAAACCCCACCCCACCACATCACACCATACCACGTGATATCAGGCCACACCGCATTACTGTAACTAGGAGCGGATATGTTTATTTAAAGTTTTTGGAATGATAAGGAAGTGGCTCTACCAGCAATTTTAGACATCTGTGAGGTATCATATTCCTGGAACCCAACCCTAGGTCATTACGGCCAACAGATTGGTCATCCTCAGAAAACACAATCAAAATCTTAATTGAAATCGTTTGTTGTTTAAGAAAGCATCCTTTGCTCGGAAATCCAACGCACTGACTAACAATGCGAGACTGACATGAAATCATAATTGCTATCCTCGTTCGTCAAATCGGGGAACTACATATGCAGCTAGGAGATTTAAACCTAATCCTCCATCAATTTTATTCGCGCACGTTGTTACTAAGCTAAATTTAAATTTATAATTATTGGAATTGTCCTCTCGCTAACGTACGTAAAGTAACCTTAAGCAACATAGAAAAAAACGCACCTTTACAACCCAACGGCGTTAGAGCAAGACCCTTCACAAATCAATGTCACGTAATTGGATCTCTAGTGACACTATTCCCGAATGGAAGTTTATGCAAATGAGTTCTAATGACGAGCGATATTCTCTCGGCTAATTGCCTTCATTGGTGCTAATGAATGTCTCGTACAGTGAGGTTAGAGGGTTCGACTTCTCACTGGTTGACAGATCATTCCGTATTCAGGTCCCTTTTCCGATGTATCATTAAAGCGTTACTTGCTTTTTTGTGTGTAAGTGTGGGAAGACGATCGATGTAAACGAGAATTTTAGTGCATGGATCAGATGTCAATTTAGAGGATTGACATTTCAATATAACGATTTATCTCATGTTGAGTATTTAGGGATTTAATAACTTTTTCCACGAGAATTGGCTACAGTTGAATAAGTTTTTTTTTCAATTGAAATAAATTAATCGATAGATCTGAATTTATTTTCTTAATTTCTAAAACTTTTAACAAAATACATTATATTTATTATTAATTACAAAATACATTATAATAATTAATTATTATTATAATTAAAATTCCATTGTCATTCGTATCTGTCATGTTCTTTGCATTTTTTTCATATATATTGTACTGTAAATTTGCCATTGGTAATAAAACATTATAAACATTTTTTCATTTCTAGGAGTTAAATGTAGTACCTCAATATTTATATATAGTAGTACCTCAAAATATTTTTTTAATTAAACCTACTTAGCACCATTCTTTTTCTGGCGCTCTGTGACACAGGTTTTGGGTTCAAATGCCGGCAGAGCCCCCGATAATTTTAGTAGTTCGGAATCCACCTTAAATCGTAGGTGACGGCCCAATATGACTGTTGGGCGTAGAGCTGTCAACCCTATCCTGTAACAAGAAACCATCTATTTTGATATCTGCAAGTAGACAGACGGCCCTGGCTCACCACGGGCTGTAGTATCAGGGAGTAAATTAGTACTATTAATTGTTGTATTAATTTTCTGGGGTCTTTTTAATTTAAAAAAATTGAAAATTTTAATATCTGTATCAATTGTATGTAAATAAAATGTACTTTTCAGAATAATCATTGATTAAATTTACCTTTACTAATTAGTAGTATTTTGTCTGTTTACCAAGGCCCAAAATATATATTGCACAGTTTCTTGCAATGCTATTTCTTGTATAGTGTAAAATACTTTTTATGTTATGCAGTACAGTATGCATATTTATAGTACAGATGTGATGTCTCATTTAGTGTATTGTATTTGGTATGAAAAAGCTCTCGTTTATTTCAGAACAATAAAAATAAATTAATTACAATTTTATGCTGAAAACAATCACTACAAATGAAAATGCCTTATTTAAAGAGGGCTATAAAAGTACTATTTATACTTGAATTTTAATTTGACATAATTTATTTCAATTGATTTGGATTTATCATGTCTCTTTGCTAGTTTCCTATTAAAATATTTCCTAATTTTATAATAATAATAATTTATAAAATTTTAAGATATTAATAAAAATTTAATCTCTCATTTAAAAATAAATACCAAGATTTTTATTTATTATGTTTTAGATAACAAAAATTACTATCAATTACGATATATAAATAATTAAAATTTATTATCGTTTTAGATAGATAAATAAAACCTATATTTATTTATTATCGTTTTAGAGAGATAAATAAAACCTATATTTATTTATTATCGTTTTAGAAAGATAAATAAAACCTATATTTATTTATTATCGTTTTAAAGAGATAAATAAAATCTATATTTATTTATTATCGTTTTAAAGAGATGAATAAAATCTATATTTATTTATTATCGTTTTACACAGATAAATAAAATCTATATTTATTTATCATCGTTTTACAGAGATAAATAAAATCTATATTTATTTATTATCGTTTTACAGAGATAAATAAAATCTATATTTATTATGGTTTTAGAGAGATAAATAAATAAAATCTACATTTATTTATTATCGTTTTAAATAAAGAAAGAAAATCTATATTTATTTATTATCGTTTTAGAGAAATAAATAAATAAAATCTATATTTATTTATTATTGTTTTAGAGAAATAAATAAAAAATCTATATTTATTTATTATCGTTTTAGGCAGAAAAATAAAATCTATATTATCATTTTAAATAGACAAATAAAATCTATATTATCATTTTAAATAGACAAATAAATAAAATCTATATTCATTTCTTATCATTTTAGATAAATAAAAAATAAAATCTATTTTTTTTTATCTATCATTTTAGACAGATTTACTGTGGCATTTACTACAAAATGTTTAGAGAAAAATTTTAGAATTATAGTGATGTCTAGCCAGACTGTGAAATAAAATTTGTGCGCCAAATGAACAACAGTTGCCCATATATTTCACTCAACAAGGAATCAACAAGCGATCATAAAACACGAGCATTTCTTCTTATTCAAAATGTTGTTAAAGACATCCATGCGTGTAAAACTGGGAACACATAAAATCTTTTGATCTTCACCCGTGATATTTTTCGTCAAGCTGGAGAATATGAAAGATTTTATTGCCCAAACAAAGATGCCGGGGAAGTTATTGACGAATTTTTTTTCCCTTCGAATATCTGGAACAAAATAGCGAATCTTTAGAAACTAAACATTAAAAAGTCGTAAACCAAAGTTTGCGATGCTCTGAGAAGAAAACAAACAAGTTAAGTGCACCAGGAAGAGAACGCCAAGATTTTTGTCGTAAAAGTCTGTGGCCTTTTAAATAAATAAAGAAAAAAAATATACCTCTCGGATTTTCTGAAAAAAAATGAATTGTTAGCAATCTACGTACATATGTATTCTAGTATATCTCATTTTTTATAGAGAGCAATTTGGGGGTTTTGTACATAGTAAGAAAAAAATGCCTATTTTTTATATTTCCTTTTTTACACGAAAAAAAAAACCGTATAAGAGAATAAATTAAAAAACAACAAAAAACAACAACAACAACCCAAGAGTGGTAACTAGTAAAATAGTTTCTACTCCGTTTCTTCTCTAATCTTACGGAAGAGCTTTCCGAACCACAAATTTATCATGGCCATTCCAGCAAAGGCACGGAAATTTTTATTTCAGCATTACTGGTTGAATTTCTTACGAAGCACCTTTAATTCCAAAATGCTGCTAGTTTCCATCTAATCCTACAATTCTGCCTTATAAGTTTAATATAAATTTGATACTTATCGTCTAATTTCTTTAAGCAATATAATCAAAAGATTTTGCGCAAACAGAGTGTTTATACATTTGTTTTAGATTTGTTGTAATATCAAAATCGACATGTACTATTTAAATAGGTATGGAATCTTGATCATTGCCGAGACTACTGCACTTTCATTCAGGATTAAGTGCCTTAACCTCTCTGAAGAAATCTTATGTAAGGCGCAATGTAAAATTTTCAAAGCCTGCATTAGCCTCTACATGCTAAGCATTTGTAAAATTGTCAAATGGGGCCTGATGACGAAGTGTCTAGCGCTCGGTGCCACAGGTTTCGAATTATGGGGGTGACATGGATGTTCGTAGTGATTCGTAATCCGCCCTAAACCTTAGCTCCCTGTCTAATATGACCACTACACTACACCACTTCACTGTGCTTAGAGCTGAGTTGTCCCTTTACAGTTTGAAAAAGATATCGGTGAGAGAGAAGTCTAACTGTACTCTGTGACGCGCAGAGACCGACATCTACTGTTTAAAGTGCATTCCAAACCACTACAAACATCTATGGCCCCGCCGGTGGAAACCGAAACCTGTGGTACAGCGGGTATAATAATTTTTATTATATATTTTATTTGCGTAATATATAATTTTTTTTTATATTAATGGGTAACTAATTTTATAATATTTTAAAAATGAATTCAATAATTGATACCTATAACTTCTAATTTAAGAATAAATACCAAGATTTTATTTTTTTAGATCGATAAATAAAATGCATATTTATTTATTTTCACTTCAGATAATTTTACTGGGTCATTTACTACAAAATATTTAGAGAAAATTTTTAGAATTATAGTGATGTCTAGCCAGACAAAGAAATAAAACTCGTGAAATGTGCACCAAATTAACAACAGTTGCACATCGATTTCACGCAGCAAGGAATGAACAAGCAATCATAAAACATGAGCATCTCTTCTTATTCAAAATGTTGTTAAAGGCATCCATGCGTATAAAACTGGGAACACATAAAATCTTTTGATCTTCACTTGTGATATTTTGTAAGTCAAGCTGAAGAATATGAAAGAGTTTATTGCCCAAATATAGATGCCGGGGAAATTATTGACGAATGATAAATTTTTTTCCCTTCGAATATCTCGAACAAAATGGCGATTCTTTAGAAACTAAACATTAAAAAGTCGTAAACCAAAGTTTGCGACGCTCTGAGAAGAAAATGAACAAGTTAAGTGCACCAGGAAAGATTTTTGTCGTAAAAGTCTGTGGCCTTTTAAAGAAATATTAAAAAAAATACCTCTCGGATTTTCTGGAAAAAAAAAGGGATTGTTAGCAATCTACGTACATATAATGTATTCTAGTATATCTCACTTTTTATAGAGTGCAATTTGGGGTTTTTGCACCCGATAAGAAATGAAACCTTTATTATATTTTCTTTTTTACAGCAAAAAAAATTGTAGGAGAATAAATCTAAAAAGAAAAACGCATTCCGAACTACAAAATTATCATGGCCACCCCAACAAAGCAACTGAAGTTTTTATTTCAGCATCACTGGTTTAATTTCTTACCAAGCACCTTTAATTCCAAAATGCTGCTAGACTCCATCTAATGTTACATTTTTGCTTAATAAGTTTATTATTAATTTAATACGTCTAATTACGTCTAATTTCTTTAAGCAATATAACCAAAAAATTTTCCTTAAACAGGGTGTTATACATTTGTTTTAGATTGTAACATCAAAATCAATATGTACTATTTAAATAAGCATAGAATCTTGGTAATTGTCAAAACTACTGCATTTTCATTCAGGATTAAGTGCCTTAACCTCGCTGAAGAGATCTTGTGTAAGGCGCGATGTTATATCTTCAAAAGCAAGCATTTGTAAAATTGTCAAATGGGGCTTGACGGCGAAGTGTGTCGGGGCCACAGGTTTCGGGTTCGAGTCCCGGCGATGACATGGATGTTTGTAGTAGTTCGTAATCCTTCCTAAAACGTAGCTCCCTGTTTAATATGACTACTACTTCCACCACTACCACACCACACCATATCACTGTGCGTAGAGCTGAGTTGTCCATTTACAGTTTGGGAATGGTATGGGTGAGAAGAATTTTGATTGCGCTCTGTGACGCTCTACGATCATTTGAGACTGAGACCTACTGCTTAAAGTAGATGCAGAACCACTACAAACATCTATGACACCGCCGGGATACGAACCCAAAACCTGTGGTACAGTGTGTTGGGCATAAAGCTGACAATTCTACGCCGTTAAAAGAAAAGCATCTTCTTTCTCGAAATCTTGTAGTTGGTCTTAGCCCACGATGGAGCTGTTGCGCTAATGAAGAAGAATATTTTTTAAAGATTAATATATAAATTTTTATATATTAATCTTTAATATAGTATTAATAGTAAATTATAGTATTATTAAGTAACTAACTAATTTTATAATATGTTAGAAATGAAATTAATAATTGATACTTATAACTTCACATTTAAGAATAAATACCGCGATTTTATTTATCTCTTTAAATCGATAAATAAAATGTAGTATATTTATTATCAGTTCAGATAAAATTACTGGGCGATTTACTACAAAATGTTTAGAGAATATTTTAAAATTATAGCGATGTCTAGCCAGACTGTGAAATAAAATCTGTGAAATGTGCGCCAAATTAACAAAAGTTGCACATCTATTTCACTCAAGGAATCAACAAGCAATCATAAAACATGGTCATTTCTTCTTATTCAAAATGCTGTTAAAGGCATCCATGCGTATGAAACTGGGAACACATAAAATCTTTTGATCTTCACCCGTGATATTTTCTTCGTCAAGCTGAAGAATATGAAAGATTTTTATTGCCCAAACATAGATGCCGTGGAAGTTATTGACAAATGATGAATTTTTTCCCCTTCGAATATCTCGAACAAAATAGCGATTCTTTAGAAACTAAACATTAAAAAGTCGTAGACCGAAGTTTGCGACGCTCTGAGAAGAAAATAAACAAGTTAAATGCACCAGGAAGAGAACGGCAAGATTTTTGCCGTAAAAGTCTGTGGCCTTTTAAACAAATATAAAAAGAAATACTTTTCGGATTTTCTGAAAAAAAATGAATTGTTAGCAATATACGTACATGTCATGTATTCTAGTGTATCTCACTTTTTATAGAGAGTAATTTGGGGCTTTTGCACCCGATAAGAAATGATGGCTTTATTATATTTTCTTTTTTACAGCAAAAAACATAAAAGAGAATAAATTTAAAAAGTACATACCCCAAGAGTGGCAACTGGTAAAATAGTTCCTACTCCAACTGGTAAATAGTTCCTTTTCTTTTCGAGAGTTACGGAAGAACTTTTCGATCTACAAATTTATCGTGACCACCTCAGCAAATACACGAAAATATTTATTTCAGCATCATTGGTCAAGTTTCTTACCATTATCATCATCAGTGGCGCAACAGCCCATGGTGGGCCAAGGCCGTCTGCCTGTTGGCGGACATGTTTTCTTTTTAAGCGTTAGGGTTGTCAGCACTACGGCTCTACAGCCATATTAGATGGGGACCCGAAACCTGTGGCACCCAGCGCTAGAGCGCTAATCACTCGGCCATCAGGCCCCTGAGTTTCTTACCAAACACCCTTAATTCAGAAAAGCTGCTTGGCACCATCTAATAATCCACAAAGCTGGTTCAGCTGAATGAGTATAAACAAAATAATATAAATAATATATGAGTATAATATAAAATAATACATATAAATTTAATAGTTATCGTCTAATTTGTTTAAACAAAATAATAAGCAGAATTTTTTCCATAAAAAAAAGTGTTATAAATTTTGTTTTTATTGTAATATGAAAATTAATATGTACAATTCAAATGCATGTAAATTCATAATAATTGTCAAAACTACTTCACTTTCAATCATAACATCGCAGAGGAGACCCTGAACTATATTCCAATATTCCATTCTCACCTTACATACGGATCTTGCATGATTACTCTTTGGAATATTGCAAAATTTATCGTGAAGATTACTGTTTGTCAAGTCACTGTGCTGCAAGGCATATTTGCCACAAAACTGCGAAATAAAATCATTTTTCATAAATTATGAGAACTAGATATTTTTCACAAAAGTAGTTATAAAAACTAAAAACTAAAATTATGCAATTATTTGCAAATCTACAAGACGGTATCAATATCATATACCCATCTATTGAAATTTAGCAAATAAAGGTTGAAGAGTCATTCCGAGGAGGTTTATTTTGAATCTTTAAAAAAATTTTTTTCAATCCAAAGAATTTGTACTTTTTGTGTGTTTTGTGTGGCTTGATGGTCGAGTTACTAGGGCTCGGGCCCACGGCGCCACAGGTTTCGGGTTCGAGTCCAGGCAGTGTCATGGATGTTTTTTAGTAGTTCGTAATCCATTTTAAACTGTAGGTCCCGGTCTCATGTGATTGTTGAGTGTGGAGCTGACAGCCCTACCCCCGTATCTAGTATCTAGAAATCTTCCAGCGAACAGACGGCTTTGGCCCACCATAGGGCTGTTGCGCCGATGATTATATATATATAAATTGTCAGGCATCTTTGATTGTGGACACCATTTCAGTTTGTCAACGTTGCTAAAATACTGAATAATCGTAAAGGCTTTAAAAATATATTGGAAAATATCTAGAAAACTTCAACCAGATAAATTTGTCTGGCGGAATCGAAAACTTCTATCAGGATTGCCACGAAGTTCATTCACTTCTTATAACAGCTAATATACATCGAGTTTCCTTGAAGCACTTCTAATTGCAGATACTGCAATGCACCTCACCAGCGGATTTCAACCTGTTGCCTACTGCATACTAGCTGGGAAATTTGCATCGTTGTATAGGGAATTTATCTCCCTTAAATACGCACGGCCTTGATAAAAGTACAATAAAAGTTGAGGTAATGATTACATATATGTATACTAATTTCTACGAAAATTGCCAACAAAAGATGTACTTTCAAAACCCACTAAAAGATTTCAGGAGTTTTCTAACGTTGATACACGTAGGTGATTGCAAAAGAATAATTTATTGCAAGAAAACAATTTTCGCAAACTTGTAAAGAGATAGAGGGAAAGTTACTTTTTTTACAAGGTTTCATATTAATATCATTTTCTTGAAAGTTTAAATGTTAAATTCTGTAAACTTCAACAAAATTATTTACACGTAATTAATACATGACTAAATCCAGTTCAGAAATCTACAACTGATGCAGCAACGAAATTACGAATGATTCTTGGGAAAAAAATTCGAATTTTCCCCTTTTTTCGTAATTATTTCGATTTATGTCAAAATGTCCTGACCTTGTTAAGATTGTCGCTAAGCGATGGGAAAAATAAATTCTAATTGGGTCATTACTTCTAAAACTTGCGCTGGATAAAACAAATAAGGGGAAACCTCATTACAGGAAAATCCCGATATGTATTGAGTTTTAAAACATTGATCCCTCTTAATTGCAGCTAAAAATTAAATTTAAAACATATTATTTAGTAGGAGGTAGATAATTGTATTTCGCACGTATTTAATGAGGACTAATTTTGTTCGTGAATCAAATCAACCATCCTAATAATCGTGTTTAAATATCCGCAATAATAAATTCTTTGCTATGTTAATAATTCTTAGAGAATGCTAAAATATAGAAGAAAAATACGAAATGCCCCCCAGAATGAGTTTTCTCATAATAATTATTGTTTTGAAGCAATGCATACACGTAATCTCAAACACTCTAACTCGCCTGCTACTTTGTAATCTAGTTTAAACATTTTCCTTTGTCGTTTAATATTAGTGGTCATCGTTTTCCATTAATGCATGCAACGAACAGTCCACTGACGAACAATGAGAGGATGACATTGTTTTAAGAGAGGACTTTTATGAGTAACTGCCCGCAACTGCATGTTGGATTGGAGAAAACCGGAAAAATTCCCATGAGGTTTTGTTTGTTGTTCTACGATTATTTTTTGTATACTTAGGCAAATTAGACCAGGATCTACAGTTTACCGTGGATTCCAAACCACTCACAAACATCTATGCCACCGCCAGGATTCGAATCTGAAGCCTGTGGTACCAAAGACCAGACCGCTAGCCAATTGGCCATCAGACGTTACACACATTGTTCCAATATCCATCGAATCTTCTAATTTCTGAAACCAATGACTGCAACAGTCGTCGCCATCAAATTAGGTCCTAAGTTCTTCTGACATCTATCTGTGAACGTTACCACTGGGTCACAATCGTAGTTAATATTTGTTTTTATTATTATTTGATTTAAAGTGATCCATTTTTTTGTTATTTACTACAATACAAATTTTTTACTCAAATGTAGAAGAAAAGAAATTCATGTTTTTACATGTCAATTGAAAAATATTTTATTACGAATTTTGATTTTGTTTTCCTAAACATATGCATATCGATGATAACAAAAATATACCACTAAACCAAAATTAAACCAGCTTTCACAGAAATAAAGAACAAGTAAAGAATTTTTCAATTTATATATGCTAATTAGCGAAACTTTATTCCATTAATTACCCAAATTTATTCCATTATTATTTATCCCCCCATCCCATATTTAGTAACTGTGAATTGTCACGACTTTCCAGTGCCCTTTAACTAAACATCTCTTGTTCACTGCAATTTCCGTTGACATAAGAGGATGCGACAGGTGAGTGCCGGTTCTTCATAAATCGCTGCAGCATGTCATCTTCCAGTTGCCCTTAAGTCGTTAAAAAAATTATATGACGTTTTGCTTTATCGCAATAAAATCAGTAACCTCAAAAGAATGACACTAAAATCATTGTGACATGATTTTTGACGTCTTTCTATTATTATTATTATTATTTTCTGAATTGGTATGGGGATGTGTATTGAAAATGTAAAAAAGAAATCGACAAAATCTTGATGATAGTATTGGAAACCTATCATCAAAACTAGTACTTTGTAATACATGAAACGAGATGTCAGTTGATTTACTTATTAAAAGTTAATAATATTTTTATAGTTATTATTAATAATATTTTTATGCATATTATTAAGGAGAAAAAATGTAGGCGTGTTTTATTATTGAATGGTACATCGGATTACTGAATGTGTTCATGTTTTATGGAAGTTAGATTTTAATTACCCATGTTTGCAATGACACATATGACAGTTGCAAGGAGGTAAAAATTCTATTAAAAAATAAGGCATTTCCTGACCAAAAGACATTAATAGCAGAATTAATTTATTGAACTAGACTTATTGCGATGTCATTGCATTACATTACATTGCATTTAATTGCGGTAACGCTCCGCGGCTTTGCATTCCCTTGGATAGAAATCCAAGGGAGAGCAAAGCCTTATTGCCATTTATATGCGTGTGTTAAATGGAATTCTTTGCCATACACTCCTACTATGTGAATAAGTTAGATATGAACTGTTGAATCCTTTGTCAAATTAGAATTTATTTCCTTCCAGTGCCGCCTTCTCTTGATATGTGATAATCATTGAAGGAGAGACATCTTAAAATATGGCATACACTTAAAATGTAAATTTTAAGTGGTCATAACTGATGCATGTGTATTATGGAGGGGAACATTGTCATGTTGCAAAATGACACAACTGTTAAAGTCATTTTGTTTTTATTACAAGCCTAAGATGATTGTTAAGAAAGCATTTCCCGTAGGCCGGTAAATGCCTTTTTAATTCCAGAATACATATACTTAACCTTTTCTGCGATTTAAACCAGATGAGAAGCTTTTCCTGCACACCATTTTTGAATTTTTTCCCCATTCATATATAAATCTAATGATCTCACATATATATGTGAAAAACGTGCATTAACATACTCTGCATTCAGTTTATATTTTAATTTTTAAACTTGTAGGAATTACATCAGTACGGTGTTTTCGTTGGTACACGTTGTGAATCAGGCGGCCATATTTATCCAACTGCTGTAAAACGTCTTCCACTTCTCTTCTGGCAATTACTAGACAAGTTTAATATTACTAGCAACAATGCTGTCAATTTATAGGATAATGGTAGTTCATTTCGGAATTGTATTATTGTTTTATTTGCTTGACTCTGATATTATAATTTCGCAGAAAACGGGAAAATTTTTATGTAAATTATGATATACCAAAACAAACCCTATTGCTTATCAATTAAAAAGTCTATATGTAAATTTATGCTGTAACTAGTACACGTAGTAGTATTATGTAGTCCTATGTAACAATTTCAAGTGAATAAATTTGTGCCCTGTAAGCAATGTTTTAATAAAATATGTCTAAAATATTTACAAATTTTAAATATCATTAGTTCATCCTAATATTTTTAAACTTTTATAAAAATAATATCAAAGCAACCAAGCTAAAATTAAAGATATTTCTTCATTCAGCAATGTATTAACCAGCATAATTTTTGGGATGCCTCTTATTTTTTTTTTCAACCTTGTATCGAAACGCATTGAGCTTTTAACAAAACATCAATATTTAACTTCAGTTTTGGAATTTTTTTCTAAGGTTGTCGTGAAATTTCCTTTTCTTTTTCTTTTTTTTTTAAATCGTCGAAGCTCAAGGATCTGTGTCCTCCTGTGTTGGACCTAACTGCTTTCATCTGCTCTAATCGATTCAGAAGAGAGAAAAGGTCCAGAGGTGCTTACTCAGGTTTTCCTTTTCTTTTTTTCTCTTTGTTTCCTTTCTTTTTATTAGTCGATGCCCAACATTACTCAGGCCCTCCTTTCATCTCTTTAGAAAGCCTTTTAGAAGAATTTCGTAACTTCGTTTATTGAGTTAAATCGTTGCTGAGAATTTTTTTTTTCTCTTAATCTTTTCAAAAAACCTATTTTGTTGTATGAAAAAGAATTGCTGGAATTCAGTTTTTCTTTTTTGAAGATATAATGTTTTTAATTTTGCTTCTTTTTATATTTGACTAATAACTGATGCGTTTAAAAGAATTATTAAAATGAGAAATGATTTTTGAAAGTAAAATACTTAAATTTAGTCATCAAAGCAGTTAACTTATCATATATTTAAATATTTAGTACCCTATATTTATAATGGAGGTGTTTTATACAAAACATCTACCGAATACCTTAGCGATGAAATAAATAAGATTTTTTTCATGAAGAATTAATATTACAATTTTCAAAGTTAATGCTTGCTTATAAAATATAAGAATCCTAGAGTTCGTGAAAATAAATGAATCCTAGAGAAATTTGTAGTTCTATGAGCAATGTTTTAATAAAATCTGTCTGAAATACTTTAAATATCACATTGCTCCTCCTAATTTTTTTAAAACTTTTATAAAAAAAAAAACGCAACTAAACTAAAATTTTATCTTACAATACATAAGATATTTCTTCATTCAGCAAGATATTAACGAGCGTAATCTTTGGGATGCCTCCTATTTGTTTTTTTCAACCTTGTATCGTAACGCATTGAGCTTTTAACAAAACATCAATATTTAACTTCAGTTTTGGAATTTTTTTCTAAGGTTGTCTTCATTTTTTTCTTTCATTTTTTTTAAATCGTCGAAGCACAAGGATCCGTGTCTCCTGTGTTGGACCTAACTGCTTTCATCTGCCCTAATCGATTCACAAGAGAAAAGGTCCAGAGGTGCTTACTCAGGTTTTCCTTTTTCTTTTTTTCTCTTTGTTTCCTTTCTTTTTATTATTAGATGTCCAACATTTTCTCGTGCCCCCTTTTATTTCTTTAGAAAGCCTTTTAAGAAGAATTTTGTAACTTCGTTTACTGAGTTAAATCGTTGCTGAGAATTTTTTTTTTCTCTTAATCTTTTCAAAAACCTATTTTGTTGTACGAAAAAGAAGTGTTGGAATTCAGTTTTTTTTTGTGAAGATATAATATTTTTAATTTCCCTTCTTTTTATATTTAACTAATAAGTGATGCATTTAAAAGAATTAAAAATATGAGAAATTATTTTGGAAAAAAAAATTTAAGTTAGTTGTTTTTATGACTAAATTTATCATAGATTTAAGCATTTATTACCCTAATAAATGAGGTATTTTATACGAAACATCTACCGAATAATTTAGTGATGAAATACATACCTCTTTTTTTGACGAATTTGTATTACAATTTTCAAAGTTAATACTTGTTTATAAAATAAATGAATCCTAGACTTTAAACGATGAATTGTAAAATAAAAAATCTATTCTCAACAGCAACAAATGTATATACTTTATATGCAGTTTTCATTCTCGCTTAGCAGATTACGAAATTCATATTTTCGTTAGTTGTAAAAAAATCTGTCTGTAACATGTAACTTTATATGCAAGACTATTAATTCTAGTTCTTTACTAAAATGATTTGGTATGACGATACTGTTTATAAATACATTGAGTAATATGATATTCAGTGAAATTCAAACTTCTACAACGAAATTTTTATAAAATTTATTAATTAATTTGTGATATAAATAATGCACGATGCAAATGTTAGCTAGGATTACATATTTAATTTTCGAGTTATTCTTAAAACCGATGAATAATGTTAAGTAATGTATCATAACAAACGATAAATTATGTATTAATGCAACAAATAATTTAATTGGAGGATAATAATAAAAGAATTTTTTTGTTTTAGAAAGTGAAAGAATTAAGGACAGTGAATGTTAGTAGGTTGAGGAATCATATCGACACATTTTGATTTCTTTTCGACTACTTTACTTTTGTTATGTATACTCATCTTAACATAACCATTATGAAATAAAAAATATAACTTAAAAATCGGTTGAATGAGGCATAGGTTAAAGAAAACAAATTTTTAGCAATTATTTAATACAAGTTGGTTTTAAGGTATCTTACGTAATAAAAATAAGGATGTCTTGCATATAATATGTTAAATTCATAATATGTTACATACTTAAAATACGATAAACAATTAAAATATCTTACATAATTAAAATACGTTAATAATTATCTTAAATAATAACAATTTCTTACATAATTTAATACAAGCCTTAATAATTTAAATAATAAAATTATAATTAATGAATAAACATCAATTACTTGCCAGTTGTAATTTAAATTAAAATTTTATTGTCAGAACTAAGCAAAAATTTTATTATAGATTAAAATGATTTAGTTAAAATTGCAAATATAACATTATTAACTAATTAAGTTTTTCGAGAAATGCTTTTATACAGGTGATAGATAACGTCTTGTTTCGGATAGCACGAATTTTTTAAAAAGTATTCCTGTAGAAAAATATTAATGCATACCTGGCACTTATATCGAATTCAAAAATTTGGTGGGAAAATTACTATTTTCACTTTCATCAATCATTGAATCAATTGATTTATATATTCTGTCCTCGCCAAGAATCTTGTTCTAGAATTTTTAAATTAATGTAGTCAACTACTTCATTACAAAAAATGCCGCTAAAATGGCTCTATCAAATAATCAATTTGAATTTGTAAGTTTCAACAATATTCAAATAAGCTTTATATATTAATTCGTCCGGTCTGTAGACTATATTACAGAAATCTTTCGTAAGTGCAATTTGGCCATTTGCACCATCAATAGGGTGAGTGCCTTCATCAATCAGTAAAAGCGTTACGACAAACTGTTATGCTTCATGTTTCTTCATCATTAGAAAGTTGAACTCTCATATTTGTTTTTAATTACACTTTCTCTACTCGAGGTGAGAGAAATAATTGCTTCAAACAAATAGTACATCGATTTCATCTGCTGGAGTTGATTTTGGAATAACTGGAAGCGTTTGCCAAAAGTGTCCGGAGAGTATAACTAATGCACATTCCCTGAATTCTCAGTTACCTCGGAGATCTTGTAGTGTCCTGTCTAATGATTCGGGTGACTTGTTATGCGCCGCTGTACATATATTACCAAATAATTATTGTACGCTGTTTCAAAAGTTTATTTCGTTCAGATGTACCTGATGCAGAACAAGAATGACCAACTTGTAATGTAACATTTAATGGCAGTTTCAAAGCAGAATAATCAGTTTGTTACTCTCGTATTAATGCTGCCACATTTCCAGATTATGCCAATAAAAGAGCTGTTATTCTTTGCGCGTTATTTCGGCCAATATTAAACATTATAGCACCCAACGTTCCTCGGATAGCTAAAATTTCTTTTTGCAAGATTAAAAATTAAAAAATTAGTATTATTTAAATTTTTAATCTTCGCAAGAAATTTTTAATTTCAACAGGACTATATGTTACTTGGGAGTTGAATACTGAAGTTGAACTAACTAATATTTATTTACATAATGACATTTAGGATGATCACAGGAACACAACACACAATTCTAATGTAAATCACAGCTATTAACAATTTGCCGCAATACATTTTTGGGCAAAACACGTTATGCTTCTACACGCTTGGAGCGACAGCAGCCAGACCAGACCATACCTGCAGGAAACCAATGTTCAGACTGAAATTGAAACGACTCTCATGGGATGGAGAAATCATGTGAGCTATTGCATAGAATATGACGTTTCAGTGCTTTGCAGCGAAAAAGGAATTTAAAATGATTTGAGCCAGGGTTTCTTATAAATAGTTCGTTGAAATTTATGAAAGTAGTCTTACCGTGACTCTTAGTGCAACCAAATAGATTACTCCACCAATATCTTACGGCCTGATGACAAATTGGCTAGCGCAGGGCCATTGGCTTCGGATTCGAATCTTGGCTGTGGCATGGATGTTTGTGAGTGGTTCGGAATCCACGTTAAACTGTAAGTCCCAGTATAATTAGTCTAAATTGTGCACAAAATGACTTTAGAGCGACAAGCCAAACCAAATCACCCATATCTCTGTTCGCATGATCCCTGATGAAATCATAAGACTTTTTGACTTTTTATAAACAATGGTTTGTTTTGAACCCTGTATTGCAATAATTCATCAATATAATAAATTTTTTTCTTTCAATATTTCGGAATTCCATGCATCGATCCCCTCTCTTCGTGATGCTGGCATTACAAGTTCAATTTGATTGCTTATGGATAAGCATTTGTCTCCCAAACGAATAAGTACTTGTTTAAAAATCTTTTTATTGAACACTATTTTTAATTTCGAAGCAAATCACCTGATGCAATAAATTATCTCCTATACTTTCTTTAATAATATTTCCTGTTAATATTTTATTCATGGATTCTTTTTTATACATTCACTCTTTTCACTTCATACATTCACGTTTTGCTTGTCGCGCTACGATTTGGTTTATAGCTCTGCGGTCATTTTTTGCACACTTTAGGCTAATTAGACCGGGATCTACAGTTTAAGGTGAATTCCGAACCACTCACAAACATCCATGACACCGCCAGGATTCAAACCTGAAGCCTATGGTACCAAAGGCCAGAGCGATAGCGAATTGACCATCAGGCCGCTGCGAAATCTGAAACGTTTAGTACAGATTATGGTCGGATATTGCTGTATTTGCCGTTGAGGACGTAATGGTGTTAGTTTAATTTTGTGTAATCTGCAACTTTAAAACTGTAACAAAAAGATAATTTTTAGCTTCCAAAAGATGGAATGTGATTATGTTACAATTGAGAGGATACACTGACACAAATAATTTATTTTCTCTAAAGCAAAACGGACTACTAACTAACAAAGCAATCACTACAACGTGAAGCCTAAACTGCAAATAACAACGCCATGACTAACTTTCAATTTTTTTTTTACCGATGGAACACTCTACGGTTGCCACATCTCTTCAGTAAAATTTATTTAAAACATTTTTCCCTCCGCACACGATCTGCTATATAGTTAGCGTGCAAATTCATGGTGGATCTCTTTTATTTAAACATCAAGTCTCCACGTGCCGTTCTCTCTATAATTCTCGTGGATGTTGGAATCTTACTCGCTTCACATCAGTTCAGTTTAAAACACAATAAACTCAGATTGGTAGCGAACGAGTTCTTACACGCATACATATTTAATAAAAATAAATTTTAATATTCTCTGAAAACTTCCTAAATGTAAGCTTGGTTTGTACGTGCTTATAGCTATATCTCCGAACGCAACCTCCGTAGTTCCAAACCGAATTCTTCTTCATTAATGGGGAGGAAGGATATGTACCACCATGGGGGTACGAGAGTGAGGTATGGAGTTATAGCTGCACGCAGGCACAAACCACGCTTACGCTTATTATATGTATATTGATTAAATTATAATATAATATATTAATATATAAATTTATTATCATGGTATTATTTGATTGATATAATGGAATACTAATGTAATATTCAATAATAATTAAAAAATTAACAGAATTTTTGTTAAATTATGTATGATCTGAATAACAACTGCAGTTAATATTTTTTACAATTATCATGCAATTAATTACAATTATTATGTAACAAAAATTACATTAATTACAATTAGCACAATTACCATGTTTTAAAAATTAACCTTCCTATTTTGGTATAATTGCTATTGTAATATTATAAGTCCAGTTCCGTAACAACTTGAAGATTCATCCAAACCATTAAAAAAAATCAATTCTCTATTTATTTATTCAACCATTTTAACATTATTCTTTTATGTAGTGTTTGTTCTGATAACTTTCTGAAAGTAATCTTCAAAGTTTGCTCAAACTTTTATCGCTCAACTTGGAATAGCTCGAAAATCAATCACTGTCTCCTATAAGGGGGATCTTGATTCTCCTCTTAAAAATGAGGTAATTACAGTTCTCTCTCAAGGCAAGAAATTTGCTGGTTATCACTGGACTTCCAATAAGTCTTTTTTCATTTCTTCTTACAGTTTTTTTTCTTCTGAAATTGGACTGTTTACGCTTCGCTTATAATTTCCGTTTATTTTTAGCTTATGGTTATTGTTTTTATTGAACATTGCACATACCATCATTCGTTACTTGGTAGAAAATTTTTTTTTCTTTTATTTTATTTTAAAAATGAAGCTATTATAAACTTTTTATCTTTGAAAAAAATCTTATTTAAATTCTTTTTTTATATAATTATACTTGTTGCTTGTAATTTATTTTTAAAGGACAATCCAAACTTTTTGCAATATTTAAAAGAATAATGAAGTTTTGACAATAATATACGAGTCAAAGAAGTTTAATGACAGTTTAATTTATTTCTTCGATCACGATAAAGCAAATAAATAAAAATCGTAATTGTTGATTAGCCATTTAAGTAAAAAAATTATTTATGGGTTAAATATTATTCGTTCTCAGTTTCATTTACAATTTAGCTTTCTTTTTAAATCGCTTGCAAGAAAACGAGTTGCAGGGAGAAAATACGGGAAGCTTAAAGCAGTATATCAGTTTAATATAAAAATATGGCATTTTCATTAGCACAACAGCTCTAGGGTGGGCCAAGGCCGTCTGCCTACTGACAGATTTCGAGACAGCAGTGTTTTCTTTTTTACGGGGTAGGTTTGTCAGTCCTATGCCCAACGTTCTTACATTCATAGTAGACCGTGGAGCCTGATGACCGAGTGGCTAGCGCTCTGGCGCTCGATACCACAGGTTTCGGATTTGAACCCCGGCTGTGCCATGTATGTTTGTAGTGGTTCGGAATTCAATTTAAGCCGTAGGTCCCGGCCTCATATGACTACTACTACACTACACCACACCACATCACTGGATAATCATCTAGAGCATCGTTTATATAATGAATAAACAGTTATAGACTATAAGGACTATCTTCTTAAAATTACTAGTCTATAAAATAATTTATTTATGAGTTAAATATCATTCGTTTTCAGTTTCATTTACAATTTAACTTTCATTCGAAATCGCTTCCAAGAAAACGAGTTGATCAGAGAAAACACACAGAAAGCTAAAAACAGTATACCAGTTTAATATGATAAAAACAGGGCATTTTCCCCACATAAAGGCAATCGCAAAATGATGCAACATCTATCTATCTTAACTTCACTAATCGACGTTTGAAGTCTAGGAGCTGGAAAATGACTATGTACTACACAAATGTCCAAATTTTACGTGTGTTATAATAATTATTAAAATTCCTGAAGCCAAAAGTGGACTGGGCAATAACTGGTCCCATGGAAATGTTTCGGATCTCGTTATCAGCTACATCAACTGATATGCTGTTTGCTCTTCCACAGATAGTGTTAGATTGTGATGAATTTTGCTACAATTCAGAATGTTAATGGTCTTTATCTTTACAATGCTATTGTATTACGATAGCGGAAAAAGTAAAGTAATCTTTAAAAAAAATTAGTTTTCTTAATGCCATTAAGTATCTACTCGTTTTACAAAATTTAATTCATTTTATTAATTAACATGAATTCTTCAGATGCCCTCTTAAAAGTGAATCTTCCAAACTGTGGTGGCATTTTGTGAGTGCAATATAACAGATCATTGATGCATCCTGGTTAACTCTGAATTTACTCCATCCTAAGGACAAAAACTAATAGAAAACTTTATAGTATTAATAACGATGATTACTTAATATGTTAAATTTTTAAACAACATTGCCCAGACTACAAATAATATCAAAGCTTTTGAACTTTACAATATTTTCCTTTGTTATTTAAATTTATATATTCTTTAATCACGTGTTTCTAAATTTATTCGGATTACTTTTTATATTAATTCTATTTTCAAACTAAAACAGAAAAAAAAGGTTTAAAATGTTAAAATTATTTTATGCAATATAAATTGTTTTTTGAACATATTAATTTCTTAAATTTAACTGATTAAAAACCATTCAATAAGTTTCTGAAAGATTTTTTTTCCTTAAAAATTCACTTATAGAATCTGGAAAAGATATCCAAGTAAAATACAAAGTAATTTGGCTGTTCCATTTCTTTGTCTGTGAAAAATGCATTTAATTTCAGAGCATTCTTTTTCTAGAATTTCAATTTATGTCTGACTGCTAATTACATCCTTCAATAATCTGGAATGCCAATTTTTTCCAGGAAGTCAGAATATTTTTAAACGGCTTTTATCGCTTCAATGACACATACCCAAACCTCTGGCTCTGTCTGCTTCTTTTCCCAGACCAAAAATCATGTAATTTTTCAGGGAGTATGGAATAAGAAGAATTAATCTTTTCTAATCCGAGGAAGAACTAATCTTTTCTAGCCCAAGGAAGAATTAGTCTTTTGCTGATTTATTTATCTTTTGTAACTATCACATTAAGAATCAATCTTTTATTTTTTAAACTTGAGCAGAATCGTTAAACTGGGAATGGTTTATCATAATCAATATTCAAAATATCAGGTGTCTTAATACGCAGTAAACGGCATAAAAATTGACTAATTTGCATATAAATATAATGATATAAAAAGGCCACATCAATGATTTGAGAGATTAAAAAATATCTGATAGGTGCTTATTTTATAAAAAAATCCTCCCCATTCATTCCATTTTAATAAACAGCCAATTTTATTTAAATCCTGACATTTTAAATCATTCTGTATTTATAATTAAAAATAAATTTAGATAGGTTTTAACCTATTTATTTTATCATTCATAATTATTTTCTTTGTTGGCGCAGCTGCCTGATGGCCAATTGGCTAGTGCTCTTGCCTTTGGTATCTCAGGCTTTAGATTTGAATCCTGGAGGTGCCATTGATGTTTATTAGTGGTTAAAATCCACGTTAAACTGTAGCGTCCGGTCTAATTAGCCTAAAGTGTGCACAAAATGACCATAGAGCGACAAACTAAACCATCTTCATTGGCGCAACAGCTCTGGGGTGGGCCAAGGCCTTCTGCCTACTGGCAGATTTCAAGACAGGTTAAGTTAGTCGCTCTACGGTCATTTGGTGCACACGAGGGAAAAACAGACCGGGACCTACAGTTTAAAGTGGATTTCGAACCACTACAAACATTCATAGTATCGCCGGTACTCGAGCCTGAACCTGTTGCACTGAGAGCCAGAGCGCTTTCGGGCCATATAATTATTTTAGAATATTTTATTGTTCTGAAACGAATAGAAAATTTCTGATCAATCTTATTAATGCATGTAGCTCTACTCTTTTAGAAAAAGATTTATTTTCCAGTTTTGTTTTAAATGGGATATTTAGGATAAGGAAAACTTTTAATGATTCTAGTTATTTTTCTCAGGTAAGTGTTGTTTTTACCTGATTATAAACGCTGACTCTAAATTCTTATTCTTTTATTTCTGAGGAAAGAATGTCTTGAAATACTTGGTATGCTTTTGTTTAGGATATAATTTGAATAACAAAGAAAAATAAACGTCAGGAGCAGTTTCACCATTTTTCTATCAAAATGGAACAAATAAATCGGAAGCTGATATCGATATCTATTATGTTTATCGATATTTGCAGTTCTCCTTAAACTTTTCTGAAAAGGAATAACATTTGTAAAGATTGCAAAAGCTGAGCACGGATACATTTGGGGAAAGAACCATCACTCAATACTGCGGCTTCAATTCCTGCGTAATAGATTTCTCTTCCCTCAGAAGAAGAATCTGAAATATAAATGCTATTTTTTCAACGAAAAAAGAAATAAAATCTGTGCACCATGTAAGAAATCGTAATCGTATAACGCTATGCGCTTTAGTTTCATTCGCAGAGGAGGAGACAAATTGGATTTTACTCTGGAAACGTTTTTGTGGGGAAAAATTTCAAGGTAGTAAGATTTCAGTTTCCTTTTTTTTTTTTTTTTTTTTTTTTAATTCTGAATTTATTTGTTTGCGAATGAGAGTGGCGAAGTGTTTATTCTCGTATATCTCTATTCGGGAGATCTGAAAGTAATTTATGAATTGAATTTCAAAAGATCTGAAAATGGAACGCGGAGCCGTGTGCAGTCAAAATAATAATAATAAAAATCTGGAAAACTATAGGTTTAAGTAAATTTCGGATGTTAGCTGAGAATAAATATTTTGATTTCTTTAAATTTTAATGCTCTATCGACTCTTTTCCGCGAACTAAAATAGTTTTAGAAACCCTTTTTGCTTCTGTTGAATTTTGTGAAACTCATTTTTTTTTTTTATTGATCCAACATTGAATTCGATATAACTTTATCGCATATAATTTATAAAAATATTTAGTTGTATTCTTAATCAATAATCACTTGTATAAATTAAAAGTAAGAATTATTGTCTATTTAAATTTTACTAAATAAATGGACTGATAGTCCTAAACTCATGACTTTTTTTTCCTGTTATGTAATTAATGCAATTTATTGGGATTTTTTTCTTTATTTCGTAATAACAGTTATATATTTCTTTGAACAGGATTTTCGATTTGTGCAAAGACCGCGGATTTCAGGAGGAAAAAAAAGAATTAAATGAGCATTCTTTTTTTTTTTTATCCAATTTAAGGGAAATAGTAAAACGAAGATAATGACATTATAGTATTTATCACACACACACACACATATATATATATACGATAATATTTCATATAAATAATCAAAATAATCAAGGTTCATCAAAGTCGGAAACGTGCTGGTACGCATTTCTACTTCTTACACGAGGCATCACAACAACTTTTCACCCGACAACAAAGTTCAAATGCAATTTATGTATGAGAAATCGGCTGAACAATTTCCTTATTTAAACTCTAGGTGTCGCTACCGGCGCCTGCTTTGTCTGAATGCCCTGAAAAGCGAATCATTTGCATATCACAGAACCTTCTTCCTGTCGTTTAAATTTCAACTCTGTAGCATGTCGCCTTCTAGGTGTAGCAATTTTAATAACCAGTAGTGTTTATAAAAAATTGTTCACCCTAAAACATAATATGGGCAAACAGTAAGACAATTAACGATTATACTCTATTCTACTTTTAAAAATTTTCAATGCCGTTCATTTTTCTTATGAGTTCATTTACAATTCCATATAGTATATTCCACTTCTTGTTGAGTAACTATTCCATTTCTCAACTCGTGGTCTATCACCAATCACGATGGAACAACTCATGGTATAGTATTCAATCCGTAGTTGTTTTGTGTTTGTCCGTAGTTGTTCCTCCCTATTCAATCTGTAGTTGTTTTGACCTGTAAAGGTCGCACAGACATTCGTTAATTTCCACATTATACATGATACCGCATATCTGCTACCGGTTTTGAGTGACCGGGTTGTTCTCATTAATATAAAACACTAATTGCATGTAATATATCTACCCACACTACTGCTTGTCTGCTGTCAAATTTGAGTGATAGGTTGTTATTATATGCTTGTTAAATGACATACATACTTCTCTCATGGGAATGAAATATCTAAACTCTTCCCGAAAGAAACAAATGATACAATGTAAGTAACTGATTAGTGTCGCTCTGCATGGTTTACTAGGTTGACTTCCACTAGCATTTTGCCACCATGACCCTCTTTCCGTGGTCAGAAAAAATTATTATTAAAATTATTATGGTATATTATATTCATTATGTTCTTTTTTTTTTCATTTTATTCATGACAGAAGATTAGAACCTTTGAAAATAATGCACTAATATGAATACAGGATTTACTGTCCGACACAGTACATACAACATTTTCCATTTAAGGATTCTTAATTTAAATTAACTATTAAATATTATGAACGTTTTCCTAAGTAATGCATTTTATCCGAGCACAATGAAAGGAATTTTCGATAAGCTTAGAATCCCCCTGCTTAGCCCAAACCCATCATAGACATCAAGCTCAGGAATACACAGAGCGTGGTCCGCTTCATCATGTATCCATTTAAATAAAATATATGTAACTGGTAATTTTTTTCTGATAAGATTTTCAAATTTTTATGAAAGATTATGTTCCCTGTTTTAATTTAATAAATATGTAAACGTTTAATTAATATAAAAATATTCATTAATTTTTTATTTTATTCATGAAAGAAATTAGAACCTTTGAAAATAATGCACTAGTAGGAATACAGGATTTACTGTCTGATACAGTACGTACAACGTTTTTCATTTAAGGATTCTTAATTTAAATTTACTATTAAATATTCTGAATGTTTTCCTAAGTAATACAGCTGTATTTATAATAAAGGTTTATTATTTTATATAAAGTTTTATACCATATATTTATTTTTAATTAAATTGAAATAATATTTCAAATTTTTGCTTTGAAATGTTACTAAATTCCTTTCATCAACAAAAAGAAAAAAATGATAAATTCTGTCGCGTCTACATGTCGAATGAATTTCAGTTCCTTGCACTTTATCACTTTTTAGTTCTGCCACAGGAGACATAATTTATGAAGCAATATACAAATTTCGAATTTCTAGGTTTCGTGAAAATTTCGCTACAATATATTTTGTAGCTATCTTCCTAGATATTGTAAGCTTTTACAATCTCATTTGGGCTTTTATTTGTGTGGGTGTATGTGTGTGGTAGTCGTATACCCACATATATAAGGAACTAGGAGGAATTGTATGGATTATATAAAATTGATTGTAGAAAGTAGAACACATATCTTCTTAGGTTTAAAGAAATTCCAAAGAAATATTTGTTTCTGAAAACCTTTTTGTATTTGCCATTTTGACACTTTGCCAAAATAGCAACTTTCAGTAAACCACACTTTTTTCTGAAATGGTTATGTATTTTTTTCTTTTGGATAAGAATACTGTTTATTTTACTAGTATAACTTTTTTTTTGAGAAATGTTTGGCCTCAAAGAAGGAATATTTAACTGTACTAACATAAATGTAGTATTTTCAACGATAAAGTATTTTCCGACATAAAGTGTGTGTTTAATATTTAGTATGCATAAAAATAATAGTATGCATTTTAATATTTATTATGCATAAAAATAATAGTATGCATTTTAATATTTAGTATGCATAAAAATAATAGTATGCATTTTAATATTTAGTATGCATAAAAATAATAGTATACATTTTAATATTTAGTATGCATAAAAATAATAGTATGCATTTCAATATTTAGTATGCATAAAAATTATATTTTTTAGGATAATATATTATATAATTTTTTTAAATTATTCCCTAAATAATTCGTGGTAGAAATTTAATATCCTGTATGTATTATTGCTCGAATTTATAATTTATCCTATTTTTTACACTACATAGTTTATAGAATCTAGAAATTAATAAATTGAGAACTAATTAATTCCTGACCCAATGGTAAGTGTGCATAGATAGAGAATGAGCCAATTCGTATTTTTCAACTAATGGAAAGTATTATAATTTTTATAATGAAAAATGAATAGAATTCATGCATATTGTGAGGTAACTACATAGATTAATGGGTGTTACTTTAGTTATTATGCTCAACAACATATAAGTTGATCTGAAATACATCTAAGATGGCAGTACTCGCACATAGGCAAAGTGCAGTGGTGTTTTGTTTCTGAAATTACCAGTATTTCATTGGCCAGATTCTTACAATGAAAATGCCCATATTACAGTAGAAAATGTTTTAATAAATATTTCAAATATTTTCTTCAATATTTATTAGAATACTAATGAGTTGCTTTATTTCACTTTCCATGAAAGAATTCTTAGCGAAAAAAACATATGTAACTTTTAGAAGGTTTATTTTAAATATCTTTGGAAAATTTGAAAATCTCTACTAACTATGCTAACATCGTCAAACGTGACTGCAGCATCTAATAAAATCAGAATGAACAGATAATTGCAAAAAAAAAAAAAAAATTTTAGAAATTATTTTAATGCCATGAATAACTCCAGTGCCTTTCTAATTTATTTGGAAATAACTTTTTATAAATTTCGGAAAAATCAATTTTTAGAAAGACATTGTTGGGCTTTCGTTGTAAAATCTCTGCAAACTAAATACTCTGCTTGTCTCTATAAAGAAATTTAGAATGCAAATTTTATTTTGTATGCTGTCTCATCATTAAATACGTTTCTTGTTATAAATATATTTGTTGTAAGGATGCATACATCATTAGCATGTATAAATTAAGCTGAAATGTTTGCAAAGATTGCTTTCTCTACTATTGCTTTCAAACATTTATTACTTTCATTCAATTGTTAATGTGCTTCTACATACTCGTATAATAATAATAATATATTATAATAATAATTAACAATTTAATAATATTTCTGTCAGTCTAAACACAAAAAAGTTGTACCTAAGGAAATGGTGTTAAATCATGGTACATGTTATTTCAAATATACAGTATGTTTGGACATAAACTGTGCTGAACAAGAATCCTCTTTTGTAATGACATAAGTTGTCCATGGAACCATATCTCTATGATATATAGTTTTTGAGAAAAGGGAGAATGTGAAGTCGTATCTGATGTAGGCAAAATGAGCTTTGTTGGAATCGTATGAAACTGCAGAACATATGAAAAAAAAAATTTAGGAAAATAAAAATTGTATCCCTTGTATTACGGAAACAGACTGTTGATAGACGCGTATCTATTAAAAGATAATTAAAAGATTATTAAAAATAATATTAAAATATTTAATATTATTTTTAATAATATTAAATAAATAACTTTTCAATTATCTATTAAAAGATAATTGAAAACCCATCACTGGGTTCAGGTTTCTTGTAAATTTCATTAATCTTTGCATAGAAATTGCTATTTCGTTTCTGTAGATTGCGATATGCATTTATTTATTTACTAGTAAATAAATAGATATCGCAATTATTTATGTTAAATTGCGATATGTATTTTATTTATCTTCGGCAGATTGGATGGCAAGGTCTCATTGTGTTGCCCTCACGATAACCATATTTGACGCTTTGGACCCATTTCCATGACTAAAGCTGGAGGAATTGATGTAATAAACCTCGGTTACTTCAGAACAATTGCTCGTCTGCAAGTTGCTTTCCTTTTTTGGGGTGGGGGACGTACAGCCACCATAGTATCGTGTATAGTTAGTCACTATACAGTGTCCATGTGCGGGCTTCGATATACAAGGTGGCCATTTTTAGCATCACCCTATATAAATTTCCTATCATATTCACTCACTCGGGTTTCTGTTTCTATTTCTATTCATTTTTCATTACCCTATGAAACATCATACTTTTGCTTTCTCACTTTTCTCGTATCGTATATGCATGGTTCCACAAGCAAATTTTAATTACTGCGAGTGGGAATTCGTAATCTTCAAAGTTCGTGCGGTATTGCTTTAATAGCTTGTATTTTTTTCGACAAACGTTAGTCAATTGAGTGTCAACAGTTTCAACTTTTTTCTTAAATACTGGTAGGGGTTACTTGTGCAAACACATATTTAAACTTTTACGATACCTAAACTGTGCAGATTCAATTTGATACCAGTTGGAGAATTATTTAAAACCAATTCTGTAGAAATATACTCTGGGATTGCCATGACCATTAATTTTGCTCCAAGTATTGATACCATATTTGCATGATAACCAACCAAGAATTTGTAATAATACTCGTCTTCATTTATCCAAGTTGTAAGATATACAATTAAAATCTGGGAACAGTAGCGTGCATTGTTTTGACAATGTGATGCTGAATCTTATATTGACAATTTTCCATCTAAGATGTTTTGAATACTTCTGTTAAAATACTCGTCCTTCAATAACCTTTAACTATTTGGAGTGTTTAAAACTTGTAAACAATAAATCATAAATTTAATGCTTCTGTTTTAACTATATTGATATGTGAAATCTTGAAATACGTAGTTTAAATATCTCAGTCATATATCATCCTTCCTATTAAATCGTGGCTTAAGCGCCGTATCTATGTATTCTAAACACGAACATTTCTCATCAGCTCATTTTAATGAAATTTCTCACCAGAACGTTTATTTACTCAACGATAAACGACTCAAACCTGCAGACAACCCGAACTGCCCCATATTAAATGCAAATTCATAATCAAAGCATATAATTGCGATTTATTGCGCAATAAAGTGTCTACATACCGTTTGAATCTTCGGCTGAGTCTGTGTGCTAGGAAGCGTCTGGTTGCCAAATACCAGTATTAAATGTCATCTCGAAAATACGATACCGCCAATTCGTGACCTGAACCGTGACCAAGTGGCTATATGGAAATCGAGGTTCGAATGACAACTTGCGAAATATGATGCCACAGGTGTGAAATTGATATTGCTGAAGGTCAAACGTTAGAGTTACTGGTTTCGAAACATGGCGATAGTTGGTGCACAACATATTTTGATATTCATGTCATTCAAGCCATTTAATCAAAGATTGCACATGGAAAGTTTTAAAGTTTAGACTAATGTGTTTCTATTTTATCTTTTTCTTACATTTCTTTCGTAACACAGATGCTAAAAGGTTTTTTTATCAGTAGTTGGCTTTCTACTTTGTTACGCACTTTATTTTCTTATATTCATTTATTCAATAAAGCGTCATTTCTAAAATAAATTTAAAATGGGTGCACGTAATTTTCACTAGATAGAGATTAATGTGAAGCATGTCATTTCTTATTTTGTTCATGTTAGCAGAATTTTAAAAACATGGTTCGATTCTTTTGTATTTTATAGACATTTAAACATGCATATATAATAATTTCAAAGCGGTTACAGAATAAAATATTTTTAATATTTAAAACTTTTTATATTCCATCATTACAACAAATATTTTGATTGGGGCCTGATGGCCGAATAATTAACGCTCTGGTGCTCGGGGCCACAGGTCTCGGGTTCGAGTCTCGGCGGTGCCATCGATGTTTGCAGTAGTTCGGAATCCATTTTAAAGAAGATTTAAATATTTTTGAATCCACTTTCAATTCAAAAGTCAACGTCATGGAGCCAAGTCCGACTTCTACCTACGGGGGCTCGAGCACAACAGAAGCTGCTCCCCTTTCACTCCTTCCATGAAATCACACGAGATTTTGGACTTGATCTAGATGTTTCTGCCTACCAAGTGGGATAAAAAAAAACCAATATTTAGATTATACAATTTTAAAATAATAATATATGTAAGTATGCATACTTTAATTAGAAATACTAAAGTAATAATATTAAAGTAATAATTTAATATTTTGAAAAGTAACTTGAATTGTCACATTTCTGAAACTTATTTATTTAAAACTTTAAATTGACTAGTTTCATTTTTATTAAGTAGTTTGAATCAATATTTTTACAAATTAAAACTATAAAGCATTGTAAATTAATCTAATGGCCAATTAAATTAATGGTCAAAATTAATGGCCAAAATTAATCTAATAGCCAATGTGGCAAATAAAACAAAATTGATAAGTCACATTTAAAAAGAGTGATATTTTTTTTTTAAATCTTTTACTCATATTTAAAAGTAAAAACTGTTTTACGCGCAGCGTGATACGTGTACGCCATTTATTATGGAATTTCTTTTTCAATTAAAAGATTTAACATTTGATAAACCTTTCTTCAACATGTTCTAAACGTTTTGATTGTTTCATGACATTAAAACTAATTTTTGGACAACAAAATGAACTCTGATGTGCGGGGTGCAAATTTGAGCATGAAAAAAAAAATACTTTTTCAATTCCATCTATTATCTCACGCTCTCCCTATATATATCTTGTTCAAATTTTAAATCGGTAATAAAATACTTTTTATTCATCCACTCAAGTTCAAACACATTTTTTTTTAACTTGTAGTGGATGACACTTGATGTTAATTCAGTTTTTTTAATTATTAATTCAATAATTGTATTTAATTAATTAATTTGAGGTTTTTTTTTTTTTTTTTTTTTTTTTTAGATTTAAGTTGCATATATCTACCAATAGATGGCGCCAAATAAACCTAAAAAAATGAATTAAATTATTTATAAAGAACTTTCTGCAATATAGTAAAAAAAAAAAATTTTTTTGTTACTTGTTTTAATACTTAAATTTAGTTTGATACAGATGTTAAGTTTATATCATCCCCTCGTTTGCTACTTTATTTGTATTTTATTTATTTTGATACATTTAACTATTAAATAAACCATCATTGTTTTGTATAATTTTGTAAAACTTAAAATTAATGTGGGAATTTTTAATTAGCAGATAATTATAATCTAAACAAGGACATTTCTTATTTTGTTTAAAAAAATATGGGATTTTAAATACAATAGTGATAGCCACAATCAAACCTTTTTGTCATTAAAAGAATTGATATTTTTATAATACCTTGTAAGATATAAAACAATTAATATTAAATGAAGAAGAATTTACTATAAAATTTTACTCTCTACTGTAATTATGACTATTTTTAATTTTACAACTAAAAATTTCAAATTATAAATTTATTGATATTGTATAAATGAAATAAAAACACACTCGTCTACTGTAAATTTATTATGCTACATACAATAAAGTGTTTCATGAGTCATAGTTGAAATAAATTAATATATTTTAACTTAATTCTGAAAGATTCTTAACAGAGTATAAGCCAAAGATAATTAAAAAGTTCTAAATGATAATATTTATTAATCTTAAAATTCAAATTTTTCGGGGGTCCAACCTAACAAAAAAATATTTTTAAAGTACATCAGTATATAAATGCATTTATTAGATAATGTAGAAGTGCATCTTCGTTCAACTTATTAATTTATTAATCTTTCCAAAAATTAATTTAAGCAGCTGTCTAAAAAATTATTTTTAAAATAGTTTATATTTTTTGCATAATATCTAAAGTGAAAGATTTACTCTAAAACATAATGCAATATTTATTGTAACATTTTATGTAATTAAACAGCTACAAAATAGTTAAAGTTTTAACACTGAAATGTATGTAAAATAAAATATCATTTCATAATAAAAGCTTTTGTTAAATTTATTTTTTTGCCACTGAGTCTGCATTTTTCATTAATTAGGAAGTTATTATTAATATTTGCTATAAAAAATTTTATATAATTTTTAAGCTTCTAATTAATTAAGTAAATATTTGCTGAAAAGCAATTTTAAGTTTTATTTTATGCAATTAAAAAGTTCTTATTCGAAATATCTTTAAAGATTTTTGTCTCATTAGTTTGCTCATTTTTTAAGCAACAATTAGGTGGTTAAAATATAAATCCAACTCAGAAATTGATAGATGCATAAAAGGTGGGCTGAAAAGTTCGTAGGCTGACACATAGATGGCGCTACTAGTATTAAATGCATATGAATTTTAGTTAGCCCTAACCTTCAAAAGACACGTGTATAAATTTGACAGCTGTTGCCCTATTAGTATGTGAATTATAGCATTTTTAGTGAAGCAACTTTTGTTAGTTTCAAAAAATGGATAAAAAGGAATTTCGTGCGTTAATAAAGCATTGCTTTTTGGCGAAAGAAAAATACTATTGAAGCCAAGGCTTGGCTTGATAAACATTATTCGGACTTTGCACCAGGAAAATCAACCGGCTTGCTAAATTTAAACGAGGCGAAATGATCACCGAGGGCGATGCACGCAGTGGGCGCCCCAAAGAGGCTGTTACCGACAAAAACATCAAAAAAGTCCACAAAATAATTTCTGATAACCGTAAAGTGAAGTTGATTGAGATAGCTGAGACCCTAAAGATATCAAAGGAACGTGTTGGATATATCGTGAATGAATATTTGGATATGCGAAAGCTCTGTTCAAAGTGGGTGCCGCGCGAGCTCACAATCCACCAAAAATAACAACGGATTGATGATTCTAAGCAATGTTTGGAGCTGTTCAATCATAATAAACCCTAATTTTTGCTTCGATATGTAACAATGGATGAAACATGACTCCATCATTTCCCACCGGAGTCCAATCGACAGTCAGCCGAGTGGACTGCACGTGATGAACACTAAAAATACTATAACTTCACTAAAAATGCTATAACTCACATACTAATAGTACAACAGCTGTCAAATTTATACACGTGTCTTTTGAAGGTTAGGGCTAACTAAAACTCACATGGATTTAATACTAGTTGCGCTATCTATGTGTCCGCCTACGAATCTTTCAGCCCACCTGATATTTTATAATGTTCTTTATATGTAGGTAAACAACATCCATAATGAATATGAATCATCAGTTATTTTCTGAAATTTAGTAAATTTTCAAATTTAAATTAGACATGGAACTCTAATGTTTAAGGAAGTATAGTCTTTCAAGGATAGAAGTTTGCGAACGCTAAGAAAGGAATGAAACAGATTCCGAAAAAAAAAATATCGTTTCTTTAAAAGTAAATGGTAGCATTTCTGGTTTCATAAAGTTACTATTATCACTAAAATCTTTGATCACTGCAACAAACTAGCAGAACTATTTTCCAGGGCTAGTTTCCGAAATTGCAGATAACGAGTTCCTTTCGGAGAAAATTTTATAAAACTTCCGGTTTTCTGGCGAAGGAACTAGGAACTCTTTTTTTTTTATTTCCTGTGTACCCCTCATTTAATACTTTTGAACTTAACAAGAAATGGAAGAAGAAAGAAAAGATGTGGGGATAAAAAGAAAGGAATATCTAAAGGTTAAATGGTTATGTAAATAAAAATTATTTAAAATCTTTATATTATTGTGATCTACAATATGAATTTTTAAAAAAAGCATTTTTTCGTGAATCTTGCTTTGCATCTTAAAAACCTTTTCAATGTTATTTTAAAGAAAAAGCATCTACCAGTTTGAATTGTTAATGCTTACTAATTCGATATCTATTAATGTTAAATACTATAATATGAAATATTTTCAATTTATTTTACAATAAAATATAATAGAGACCATATCATTAAACAACCTGTTTTTTTTTAATTATAAATTTTCAACTCATAGACTTAAAGGTAAGTCTGATTTTTTTTTAATTTTAATTTTATCTTGCAATTATAGGATGATCTAAAATTGTGAAACCTGTACAAAAATCTAAAAATGAATCAAACTTCATTCATGAAGTAAACTGAAAGATCAATTATTTTGGGAAATAAAAATGACAAAGCTTTGAACTTCGTCGCATTGCATGTTCAATATATGACCTTTTCTCGAATACATACATTAATAAGTTTTCCAAAATTTGGCGTCACTTTTTTCAACACGCAAATGTTTTTTTTTTTAATCTCATTTTCCATCTTTGCTTTCAGTTCATTAATAGATCATGAGTTGTACTTTTAGCCAAACCCACATAGACCTATAGCCGGTTGTTTCATATTGCTCAGATCAGCAAAAGAGATCATCTTCTTCAAGTAATATAATAAATCGTTGATGTCGCTATATATGGCTCTATCCAATGTCAGATTAAAAAACGGACCTAATATCATTACGTGATATACAATTTCAGAGACCAATTTTTGATGAATGTAAAGTACACTTGTGAAACTCATGCAAATTTTCTGTTGACTATATTTAGATATTATAGATGTTCTTCATATTAGAGTTCAACATATTGAGTAATTGGCGTATGCTTTTAGCTTAAATCAAGCCTCATCCTTAAAAAAACATAAAATCAAGTTTTTCTATTCCATTGATGTCAATAACTTATTTAAACCACCGACCTTCATACGAAGCAACATGTTTAATTTTAATTTAACCCTTTCAGATCCGACTTTAATGCTATAAGTAAAAAAAAAAAAAAATAATTACTTTGTTTAAATATATATGATTCTAATAAACTAAAACATTAAGAAAAAGCATAATAGAAAAAAAGTTTTATAAAAAAAAATAGACAAATGTCCATTGGAATAGATAAATGGTCAATGAGGTTGTAAAAGTCAAATATTAAGCGCTTTAACTTGTAATAGGTTTCTTACTTTATATAACAATTTATTTTTGTAAAAGAATCTAGAGGAAGAAGTTTCTAAGCTAAATAAGTTTCAAAAAGTCTATTATAGTAATTTTATTCCATAATAGAATGTACATGAGCATTATACAACATTTCACAAAGTATTTCCACATGTTTTGGTTTTTATATACCAAAATAGATCATTTGCATGGAAATAATAATAAAAAAATTCTATTCGCAGTGAATCAAATGTACTGCGCATTTAGCATTAATTTTAGCACATAATGCATTGCAGATTTAGTGCAATAGATGTGCGTTTTACCATTGCAATCGTAATTTTTACATTGCATTGCTTCCCGTTTATCAGTATCCTGGCGGTGGAATGGATGTCTGTTAGTGGTTTGGATTCCATGTTAAACTGCAGGTCCAGGTTTAATTAGCCTAAATTGTGCACAGAATAACCGTAGATCTACAAATCAAATCGAATCAAACCAATACCGTTTATCATCGAGTTTTGGCAAATGATCTCCACAGTCATTAATAACCTTTAGAATTATTTCAGCAACTTTTGGCGTATTTTTTTTATTTTGCTCAATAAGCGATGATGATCTCCCCTTTTTATTTATTTTTTGCTAAATCTACCATACATAGATCTGAAGATAGATCGCGATATAATAAATTTGATTGATCTTGTTTCAAATTTTCGTCTGTTTTTTTCAATTCCTTCTATTATCTCACACTCTTCCTATATATATCTTGTTCAAATTTTCAATCGTTAATAAAATACTTTTTATTCCTCCACTCACGTTCAAATACATTTTTTTGAACTTGCAGTGGATGTCACTTGGTGTTAATATAGATTTTTCAAATATTAATTCAGTAATTAAATTCAATTAATTAATTTTTTAGATTTAAGTTGCATATATCTACCAATAAATGGCACCAGATAAACTTATAAAAATGGCTGAAAATTATTTATAAAGGACTTTCTGCAATATAGTGAAAAAAAAGTAGGAATTGACTTAATTTTTTTTTTTTTTTTATATTACTTGTTTATTTTGCACAATAAGCGATGAGCTCTTTTATTTATTTTTTGCTAAATCTACCGCACATAGAGCGGAAGATGGATAATGATATAATAAATTTGATTGATCTTGTTCCAAATTTTCACCATTTTTTTTCATTAGTAAACTCTAAATCTTTTGTTTCTAATGACTTCTCTGTAACTAATCTCTGTTATCTGTTATCTGTAACTAATATCTGTTTTGGTTGTAAGACGAAATGATGTATCAGAACACTCATCAGAAACTTCATAGTTAGATATTTCAGACGAAACGTCAGCACCTATGTACATATAAGTCAGTTTTCAATAACCATAATAATTTTGTATAATATGAAGCTTAAATTTTAATTACTAAAAAAAATTTCCAAGAATTTTACTAAATCTGTTACAAAAAGTAAATTTTGTTATCACCATCAATAAAACAACCCTCATCAGAATCCCAAATAAATGATACTAGCAATGTCGTCCAAATCTTTTTTTTTAATCTTTACAATTCTTCAGATTATATTTTCATATAATAAAAAATAAGTATTTTATCCAACTGATCACTTGTTATTGATTTTAAAATAATTTAAATACTTCAATAAATTAGGTAACAAATACATTAATAAATGGACTGTCTAAAGAATCACAACCACCTGGATCTTACGTTACGTTAATTGACATGTGATTCGGCTCGCATTTTGCCTAAATTGCAACAAATAATAAAATAAAACTACTTCCAATACCAAGATAAAGATTGCATAAAAAAGACGTTGATTCATTATTATGTTTATAATTAATTCATCATTATATAAATAAAATCTTATTATGGAATTATTCATATAAATCAAAACAAATAGATTACTACATTTTTACAGATCTCAGCATGATGCCATTTTTAAGAAAGCAAACTGCAACAAATTGATGACTGTTGCCAAACCAAGAAATGCAAAAATATCAAGAATTTCTGCAGTCAATGAATTAAAAAAAATTAAATTTTAAAATGAATGTCCATTGTAATAGACACCTGGTCTGCAAAGGTTAAAATTTAGGTTGGAGAAGTCTCCTTAAATTCTTTTTTTTAAAAAAAAAAAAAAAGAACAACATTTAACTTAAAAGGAGAGATCATAAACTGTTCACCACCTATTTAATTGAAATTTAAGCTGTGTGTTGGTTATGACCAGGATGTTAATTGGCCAAAATGGCAGGACCCACCTATCAAAAGTTTGATGAAAAATCGAATTTGAAATATTCAAAATATTTTAATAATCTCTCTAAAACTCTCTTCAAATCTATCTCTAAATCTTTTGTTAAAATGATGCGTTTTCAATGGGTTTCATAGCATAGTGATGATAGCGCAGCTAATACCCATGCTATTTGCTACTACGTGCTATTTCAAATGTACGTGGGCTTATGCGGAGTATACTTAAATTTTTTTTTTTTAAATATATAATAATGCAAAACTAGTACTTTCTATTAGGAACATACTTTTAGAAAATTTATTCATACTTTTATTTTACCTTATGAAAAGCCTTGTTAAACATTTATTTTTAGGTTTGCCTGGTTTCATTTTTCAAATGAAAGTATTTTTTCTATTCCTGATCATTTCTATTGCTATTCATGATCATTGCAGTCAAAATAAAATATTTAATTGTATTTTACAAGAACAGAAATATTTTTTTCTTGAATTGTCAGTGAATACACTATTTGAATAGAAAACACAATTAGAATTCTCTTTGAAATTTTGTCTTTTCGTAGGAATTTCAGAAATGATAAACAAAAATTTCGAGAATGGGAACAGAAATAAATAAAATAGGAAATAAATGAACATAAAAATTGCGGAATTTAGAAAGTTGAAGAGAAAGTGAGTGAGAAACGAAAAATCAAGTGAACTAAGTTCTGTTTTCTTAGTCGATGCAATAAATTTACGTATTTCGAATATGTTTTGACCGATTTTTTTTTAATTGATAACATTTCAAAGCTTGATAATTAAATATGTTCCTAATATGGATCATAAATTTATAGTGATATATGGAGTACAACGTATATTTTATTTTCCTATAATACAAAAACAAATGCCTAGATGCACAATTTCCCACAAAATGCATGCATTTGAAAAAAAAATTAACTTAACGACAATGGAAAGGTAATATTTTTAAAGTATACTTTTAATAGAAAATACTTAGTAATATAGGTTTATTATAAACGTGTTTCTAATGGAAAACACTCACTAATAGAGGTTTATCATACGTATGTTTCTAATGGAAAATACTTATTAATTTTTCTGTATTACTCTAAGAGTGTAAATTAGAATTAAAACAAGTAATATAAAAAAAATTCCTTCTTTTGCAATTCAATTCCTTCTTTTGCAATTCAATTCCTTCTTTTGCAATTCAATTCCCTTTTTTTTTTCACTATATTGCAGAAAGTTCTTTATAAATAATTTTCATTTATTTTTTTAAGTTTATCTGGAGGCATCTATTGGTAGATATAAGCAACTTACATCTAAAAGAAACTAAAATTGATTAATTAAATTTAATTACTGAATTAATATTTGAAAAAACAGTATTAACATCCACTACAAGTTAAAAAAAATGTATCTGAACTTGAGTGGATGAATAAAAAGTATTTTATGAACGATTAGAAATTTGAACAAGATATATATAGGGAGAGTGTGAGCTAATAGAATGAAATAAAAAAAAGAACACCAATCTCAAATTACAGCAAAATAATAAAAGCAAATATATTAGGCTGTATTTCAAATTTAGTTAAAATCTTTTTGATCATTTAAAATTAAAAAATATAGAATGCATTAACAAGAATACTCAAACACGATCGTTTCAAATTTTAAACGTAAAAAATTAAGAATAATAATATCCAGAAAAATAGGCTAAAATAAAATCAGACGATTTTTTATATTATTGCCAATGTGTAGTTACATTATCTTAAAAATCGAATTATATATTAAATGAATAATAAAAATATTTGATAATAAAATAATAATAATTAATAATTAAATAAATAAAAATAATTAATAATTGAATGAATAAAATAATTAATAATCATTAGTAATAAATAATTAGTTATCAGAAAAAAAAATTATTAACTAATTATTAATTAATTAATGATGAGCAAATGAGAAGAAAGTGCAGCGTGAATATATGAATATTTCTCCCATATAAGACTAAAATTAATTAATTGATTGAATTTAATTACTGAATTAATATTTGAAAAAACTGTATTAACATCCAGTGTCATCCACTACAACTTCAAAAAAATTTTATTTGAACTTGAGTGGATGAATAAAAAGTATTTTTGAACGATTGAAAATTTGAACAAGATATTATATAGGGAGAGTGTGAGCTAATAGAAGGAATTTAAAAAACCGATAAAAAATCGCGGAAGTACTTTATAATACTTGCAATCGAATGCTAGCTAGTGACTTTTAACCGCCATGCAATAGTTCATCAAGAAGAATTAAACTATTATACATCGTCTAAATTTTTCAAATTTATTATCTTGAAAATTATTGAGAAGTGAATTTTGGCCGGTTGATATTCAAGTATAGACGATTATTTTGGCCTGCTGATATCCGAGTATAGACGATTATTTTGGCCTGTTGATATTCGAGTATAGACGATTATTTTGGCCTGCTGATATCCGAGTATAGACGATTATTTTGGCCTGTTGATATCCGAGTATAGACGATTATTTTGGCCTGTTGATATCCGAGTATAGACGATTATTTTGGCCTGTCGATATCCGAGTATAGACGATTGTTTTGGTCTGTCGATATCTAAGCATAGTTAATATCAAAGTGCCGGAGACTATTTTGGCTGTTAATATCCAAGTTATTACCAAAATATATTATAAATTTCAATCCAATCGATTATGGATAATTTGTGAACCTCTCTTTGTTAGTTAAATATTTCTCACTCTCTAGTGCATTATAGTTTTTATTCATTTTTATTCTTGTGAAGTCAATTTGATCACAACTTTGGAATTATCCATTCATTAACTATAAGAGAGAATGGAATAATATGCTGTATTTAACAACTAAGTGTTAGAAATCAATCATATTCAACATTGTATCTCTTTCCAAAATAATATCATTTTTGATATTCGAACTTTTCTTCACGTCGCTATTGATGGAAAATTTCATTTCATATCTTTCCATGGAGGCTTTCGTGAGTGAATGTTTGCGTTTTTGCTGTCCTACTTAGCATTCATAGCACCGGTTTTGATACGATATTCAAAGAATTCTAAATTGTGTGTGATCGGCGAGAAATATTTTAACAACAACATGCAAACAAGAAAAAAAAAGTTTCATTTACTCAAATTCTGAAGAAACATCAGCTTATTTCTGGTTCTTCCGAGAAAGTACAAAAAGTGTCGTATAGTTTTTTAGAATTTCTTAGAAATTTAAACAAAAAAAGAAAAGCGTAAGTAATGCAAAGGAAGTATAAAGGACGAAATTATTTCAATATGTGAGCTGTCGCCTATGAGGAAATATGTATTTCTGAAATCAAATTCATCAAGCAATAGTGTTAACGTACTGTACACTCATTTTATATTACTCTAACCTCAAATTGTAGTGAGCATGTTTGGAGCCAGATTATAACTGGGTATGACTGGGTTGAGGTCCTCGAGATACAAGTTGGAGAATTCGCAGCTTTAAGGCTCGTTCCCACCGAGGCGAGAGACGTGAAGATTCAAGAGGCAAGCGACAAAATTTTTTCGACCCCCTTCACAGCGAAACGTCAGAAATAGCATTACGCCGAGTGAAAAACCGCTTCGAGTTGAAAGTTGGGCAACTCCAAGCGGTGGACTGCAAACCGGTTTCAGGCGACCGCGGTGAGGCTAGTGATTGGTCAAATTTTTTCGCTTGCATCTTGTCGCCTTGGTGAGCACGAGCCTTTATTGATACACGCGCAAACACCATACACATACAATTAGACACGTACAATATTTAACGCATTTAAAGACATAATAATAGATTAGTGGAAGTACTCCAGTTCTAGGCCGAAAACCGATACTCAGCTATACTCACAGGAAGCACGAAATATACTTCCTGTTCGGGTAAGACTCTTTAGGCCAACTAATGAGCCGGAAGGCACTAAATATATTTCCTTTCGGGATGAGAGAGAGATAGACTATAAAGTAAACGTCTCTCAACAACAGCGCAGGTTGCGTTGTATTTTCTCTCGGTTGAGAATCTCGGGACTAATGACTATTTCTCCTGAACGCTGCAAGGGGGAGCTCTTACCAGTGTGTAGAAGGAAGCACGATTACAATATATTACCGTGTGGTATATTCATTTATTTTTGCATTGCTTTATGTAAAGCATAGCGAAAGTTATTGTTACTAATCCCCATGGGGCAGGAATGTCTACACCAGATCCAAGAGTCGCCGTCGCTGGCTACTGGTACATAGCTAAGGGGGGGTAATATGCAGTTTTCCTTTTAGCGAGGAACCATGAGGGCTGGCAACTGGCAACTGGCGTACCGTTTACGGAGTACCAACAGGGGGAAATACCCCTTAAACCTCCTCATCTTAATTCATAAATAAACTTGGAATTTTAAATGGCTGCTTAATTATTGTTAGTAAAAATAAAAGATAAAAGTTTCTAAATTCAAATTAAGTAGGTACTCAAAAAAAAAAAAAAAAAAAATACTATTTATAAAAAAGTAAGATACAAAATAAAAGAATACAAAAGTTAAGTTTTAAAATCGGTACAATTAGGGACCAGTTGTCGATGCCTTGTACTGTTGCAAAAACGTAAACAAACCCTCCAACCCTTTGTTTACTAATCACTGATTGGAAATCATGCTGAACGGTGAGAGCCAATAGGAGCATCTGAAAGGTAAAATGGTTACACAGGATACAAAATGCAAAATTCCCACAAGAAAAAAAAGGCTGATCACAGAACCGTGATTCTTTATTTTTCATTTTATAATTTTTATTTGATTTTCAAATTTTATACTTTTTATTTGATTTTCGATTTTATAATTTTTATTCTAATCCTTTTATTTCCTAACAAAAAAAGGGGTAAAAAAGCGTACGAAAAATAAAATAAAAACCTAACTTAGTTACTAGTCGGAAAGTCATATGAAATAAAGTTAAAGCACAACGTAGCAGTAAAAAAGGGGATAGAAAAGGAACAGGATTCTGATCTGAACCCTCAACCTCGCGGTCAAAGATCCGAATCTTACCCCTGCGCCAGTTCTAAAAGTTAAAGGGAACAAATAGTTTTAAGCCAAATTAAATCGTCAGATACGCATTGAGATAAATTCTCAATGAGCAAGGCTCACCCCATTACCTGAACTCGCTTGCGCTTGTTCAGCATAACAGCCATGGTGCTTCTTAAGTTTAGGAAAGCACTCATAGGAAACGTCGTAGACTGCCCTTGGTCTTTTTTGAGAAGATTTCACACCTGGGTGATAGGTTGGCAGACGACGGATTAACTCATTGCTAATCTGAGGACATTTTTCAAGAAAATTCTTTGAAATTTTGATAATGTAATCAGGAATAGGCTCGACGTCTAGATCTCGATGGAGGATCTTACGACGAACAAACCATGGGGCGTCAGCAATCATAGCCAGGTGTTTATTTTGAAATACCTGGAGTCTCTTGATCTTTGTGAGCGAGGTAGAGGCCCAGATAGGACTACCATAGACCAGGATAGGCCTAATGATAGATTTGTAGAGCAGAAGCTTGTGTTTGATCGCAAGCCTACTCTTTCGAGAAATTAGGCAGTGGAGTTTAATACTCGCACCAGTTGCTTTAGCGACTGTATTCTTAATATGGGAATTGAAAGATAATTTTGGGTCTAGAAACAACCCCAGGTATCTGTATTCAGTTACCCAGGGGACGGGCTGGCCAAAAAGAGTGATACTCCCTAATGGAGAAAACGCGATCTTCCGAGTAAATAGCATACAGGCTGATTTAGGGGCGTTTACTTTAATTTTCCAGGTGGTTAACCATTTTTCTAAATTGTAAACTGAATATTGCAAGTCTTTAACAGCAAGCTAAGGTGATTTGTTCTGTGTGGCTATCGCCGTATCATCAGCGTAGCAGAAAAGAGAGGTCTGGCAGTCTCTCGGAATATCATTTATGTATAAGTTGAACAGGGCGGGCGCCAATAGCGACCCTTGAGGAACTCCCCCTTCTATTGGTCTGGTTGAGGAAGTAACTCCACCTACTTTGACTACATGAGGGCTGAAGATTGACTAAACCTAAAGACAACGCTCTACGATCTCATTAGACTGAGACCCAACGGTTTAAAGTAGATTCCGAACCACTACAAACATCCATGGCACAGCACTCCTAGTACCCGACACCTGTGGCACCGAACGCCAGAGTGCTAGACATTCAGCCACTCAGGATCCACGAAAATATACATGTGATAAATCAAAGATGGATTAAAGAGATGGATGTTTGCATGAAGCAAATTGTAATTTTATTGAAATCAAAACAAAGAGGAGATAAAGGCCACTTAATTTGAGATATAATAATATTCTTTCAAAGTATGCTTTCAAAGTTTTTGCATATTAAAAAATTCCAATTCATTTTTTTTCAGCAAATTTATTAGGTAAAATATCTTCTTCTGTTTATGCATTACATCTGTTGCATTTTTGTCATTTCAGTAATACGCCAACTAATTATGATTGTTAAATCATTTATTGTAATTATTATATTGCTGGATTACACTAAATTTTTCACTCTCGTTCAGTTATGCTTGCCTTTATCATTTTAAAGTATTATATAATAGAACTTTATCCGCACGCTGGAATATTTTTAAGTGCGCTAAGATGCAAAGCATATAGTTAACATATTAGTTTATTTTTTAACACATCTATGAATATAAATTTAGACTTACTTTTACCCAATCTGACATTTTTCATGTTACTATTTTTTGTATTCAATTAAAAAGTTATTTTTTTATATGCCATTACATTTTTTTTATTACACAAATTTGATGTTCTTTATAAAACATTTCCTTCCAAGAATTTTGTCATCCCTTCTCTAAGAAGAAAAATAAAATATTCCCCCTTCAGGAAACTCTTATTCCTATAAAAATGTCTCTTATCGATAAAAAAAGACAGCCTCTATTTTTATAAATAAGTCTTCATTCTGCTTTCTAATCACGTTCCGCTATCGTCATTGGCAGCAACAGGTTTGGCGTGAATACAAACGAGGTCTGATGGAAGCACAACGTGTCTTCTGCATCTTTGGCATTGCAGACTGTGTGGTGTAGGCTAAAAGATACATTTAATATAATGATTTGAAGGGAGGCACATTTTTTGCACATATGATATTTTTTATATTGACGATGCTTTACGTGTTTTCTCTAAATTTAGATGGAGACATAAAATAAGCATTCTTGAAAAACATACTGATATTCAGAAAATATTTTTTTATTATTTTTCCCTTTTTTTTAAATTAACTCTTTGACTTTTGTCATTCAACTTTGACAGAAAATGTTGTGGGTTCAGTGTTATTCAGAATGCACCACAAAAGGGATGTAGAGATGCATTACATGAAGAAAGTACAGAGTGATACTTTCAGGAGGGTTTCCAAAAGCGTATCTTTATTTCATATCACTCGGATTACTCCTACCAAGCCCTCAGTTATTGATTTGAAACACTCTATCACAATCACCATCAAGTCTACTTTTTTTGAAAAGCGATACATTCTATGAAAGAGAAGGAAATATTTCGGTGAAGAATTGTATTATAGAAAAATTATATTTGGGAAACAATTGAAAACGTACTTTAAAGAAAATTAAAATGTGTTTGATGTAAAATGTGTTAGTGTGTTTGCTTAAATTTAATATTTTAAAATAATTATAATTATATTATGATTTTTAATGATGGATGGTTATAAATTACCAGCATGAATTTTGTTCAAGTATCCACACTGGTAAAGATATCAACTATCAATCAAATATTACATTTACTGATGGATCCATTTGTAGAGAATAATGAATTTTTTTTTTCTTTTTGCTATATTTTATTAACATGGATTAGAAATTTTTTTTATGTATTACATTCGTGAATCATTGTTATAATATTGTTTAATTTATTGTCATAATTGAAGTGCTGTCGAAGTGTGTGGTATGACCCAAGAGCAATATCACTTTGCATGCAACTCGGAATTTGAGTTCTTGCATAAAAATAATCTTCAGGTAAATCCAATAGCACAAATTTTACTTTAAACTTTTAGACGAACAAAAAAAAAGTACGGCGTTAAAATTTAACTTCCGAGCACCATGCTTTTGTTTATATTTATTCATTTGAACCAGTGGTTCCTAAACTTATTTGTCTTCAGAAAATAGTTATTTAATGTCCCCTTGAAGTGAACAAACAAAAGTTTACAGTAAAGAATATTTGCCCTTTTATGTATCTATTTATCTGTTATTTCTTATCCCATTTGGTCGACAGCAACATCTAGTAGACCATCTAGATCTCTACTTAAGATATCCCATTTCTTATTCAGACAAACATGATCTTAATAGCATCACAAAATCACGACTGCGTTGTTCAGATGAATCTAAATACTAATTTATACATTGGTGAATCTAATGTTTCATACTTTTGTCAATGAAAAGGAAGAGGAATTGTCTACCAGGGGAACTTTTAGGAATAATTGCTTAACTAATATCATTACCCGAAATAAGAACAACAGGCAGTTTGACAAAGAGGAATACTGACAAATTTTACCCGGCTGATAAACTGCTACGAGATTCACCAATTCTAAAGTAATTAGTGTAGTGCACACCATTATTATGAATCCAAGCTGCAAAAAACTGTTCTAAGGAAATAATATTAAAACAATAATATTTAAAAAATTAGAAGTTTTACTTTTTTTCATTATACCACCTATGCTAAAATTGGCGTATAAAAAGAAATCATTTTTTAATTTATTCTCCTCATCAAAATAATAAATATATTTTTTGTTCCAAAAAAGCTAAAATAAATAAATTTCGGTTTGGATTACTGAATTAATATTTGAAAAAAAAAAACGTTACTCAGTTTCATTACCTATAAGTTCAAAAAAATGTATTTGAACGTGAGTGGATGAATAAAAAGTATTTTATGAACGATTGAAAATTTGAACAAGATATATATAGGACCGGTGAGCTAAGTTTAAAGTGGATTCCGAAATAATACAAACAATATTATTTGAACCGTTAGAACTTTTTACATTTATTCAATTTATATCACCTACGCTACCATTGGCGTATAAAAGAAAGCAGCTTGGATTCATTCTCTTCATCAAAATAATAAATATACGTTCCAAACTAAAATGTAAGAAAAAGGCTTAAAAAAGAAATATGTGACTTAAATTTCAAGTAATGAATTTAATATAAAAAAATTAAATCTATAAATGTTTCAATATTTTCATTTGAAAATTATTTCCATGCATTACGGTATTTTTAATGTCAAAATTTTCGCGGATTGATTTATATAATAATATAGAAATTAAGTAACGTTTAACAAGTAAAAATTCGTAAGAAATCGGTTTGTTCAATTTGCTTCAACATGAGAAAATGTTTTTGAAATTTGATATTTAACAAGCGCTATTCTAAAAAATAAGTAAAAAAAAAAAAAAATAAAAAAAAAAAAAAAAAAAATAGAAAAGACAAGAAAGTCGCGATTTAATTCTGCTGAATTAATTTTGTTGCCCATAGTTAGTGATACATACTTTTTTCCTTCAAGATTAAACAACACATTTGGTTTTATTTTAATGAAAGTAATTAAAGTTAATGATGCATTTAAAAAATATATTTATAATGAATCAGAAATAAAAACTTACTAATACTAGTGTATGAACTACCTATTTCAAATGAAAGAGAAATTATTCATCTAATTAATGATGGGTATGATCCGACTTTACCTATTACAAAAAATAAAACATTTTTAGTTTTGGTGAATTATATTAAGAAATAATATTTGTGTAAAATTAAAAGTTCGAGATTTTAAATAATCCTTTAATAATCTTAATCAGCTAAATAAAATCATTCTTTTTTAAGAAAATTCGATTTTGTTTTTTCATTTTTCATCTATTAGTAGTTGTTTTTAAGGATATAATGGTGTCAGTTTGGAAAATAATTAAACATTTTCAATTTTTTTTATAACTTAACTAATAGCGCAAACAGGTGGCATGAAAATATGATGGAAATAAGAAAAACAAGGTGGGATTTTAACCGTTTTTATTTAAATTTTTAAAAAATAATTATTTTCCTAATTTTTTAGCTGTGAATTTCTTGAACAAGAATAATAAATTCTGAGAAAATTTTTTAACTTTTAAGCATTAAATTTTTAATGTATACTGCAATATGTATGTAGATGAATTGCATCATATATATACAGGCTGTTTCCATGCAGCGACAAACTTTGAGGGAAAATAGATCACATCAAAAGGATTGAGAATTGTAAACAACCCACGACCGAAATTTTCAGGGCAAACGGAAGCAGAAGTAGATATCAGAAACGACACAAGATTAATTTGAAACATTTATTGGACATCATGAGTAAAAATGGCGTACGAGAGGAATACTGCTCTAATATTACAACAGGGGGCTTGAATGGAAGAGTGGCTAGCGCTCTGGCGCTCCGTGCCACAGGTTTCGGGTTCGAGTCTCGGCGGTGCCATGGGTGTCTGCAGTGGTTCGGAATCCACTTTAAGCCGTAGGTCCCGGTCTCCTATGACCCTACGAGCGTCACGGAGCAGAAGTCAGACTTCTACCTACTGGTGCTCCATCTCCCCTCCTTCCATGAGGGATACGACAACAACAGCAAACATTACAACATATGCTCGAAGTTTGCACCGAAGACACCAAGCATGCCTAATACCGACGAAGAACAGTCGAATAAGCATGGTGTTTCTTTGATTATAGCAGTAGCGTGGAGGAGACTTACACCGAGATCCATTTCATAGTCCTCGATATCATGATACACGAGAGCTTTAAGGGATTCCCACAGAAAAAAAACAAAGATCAATAAATCGAATGATCGTGGATGCAAGGGAACTCGTCCACCATGCCAAATCCGTGGATGCGGTGATGAAATGTTCAAAAACCTACGAACTGCTAGTTCAAAATGGGCAGGCGCCCCATCATGTTGGAACATCGTCAAGTGAATCGGAAAGAATCTATTTCCAAAGGATCTGATACTTCGTGACTACCATGCGGGGATGGTAAAATGTACGACCCGACTAAGTAGTCGCCATCCAAACCTGCCCACACATTTACTTCGAAATGATGTGGTGCTGCGCACCTTGGGGGTCATTTTCAGCTCCCAAATACACGTTGTGCTGATTTATACGGCATCCCTATTGAGTCCGTAAAGAATGAAAACACCATCTCTCGGCAGTGAACATGTGTATAAGCTAGGAAATTCACATGTTGGGTATTTTGTTGCAGTTGCCACTGTGCGACACTATTAAGGCAGAGGCAACGGCACATATTCTAATACTGGGTTTTCTTAGTCGAACACATTTTCTTCCATAACGACTGAACGGTCGATTGTTGCCTGCCCTCACTATTACTGCTATTTTTTATTGACCTGTAATTTACACAAATTTTGATACGCACATGCAAACAAACTGTAGTAAGGTTGATGTCTGCCTGGGAAGCGTTCTGGATAAATTTGTTTAGCTGTTTAACAATTGCCCTCAACTATTCCTAATTAAGTGCATGTCTGCAAGCTCACTGTTCGTATACCCTTGCATGCTCTTCGTATTCTGCCTATACTGTCTACCGCACGAATGAGGAAATTCCTCACTTCCCCCTCTCGTGCAGAGCAAATAATAAACTCATGTTTGTGAAAATTACAACACCATGAAGGACTTACGTGAGTGAGCTGAAATTTTCAGGAAATGCAAATTAGCGCATGATATGCAAATGATTAGAATTTCCAATCCGTAGCGCATGCGTATGCTGAGCAGCGACCTTTGAACGGCGGATGGATCCGAATAAATAGACGGCTGTAGCGAGGCGTGTGTGGTTATCTGCTAGTGGTAAACGTGAGCTTAGTCGTTACTTATGCCACTTCGACGAAAGAGAGCGAGATTTGAACAACTTACAGAGTTTGAACGGGGGAGAATCATCGGCCTTCGTGAAGCTGGATTGTCTTATCGTGCAGTAGCCGCTCGTGTGCAACGTAACAGCAGCACAGTGATGCGTCTTTGGAAGCAGTGGACGGACGAGTGTCGGACAACTCGGAAATCCGGGAGTGGACAACGAAATGTGACGTCAGCTCGCGATGATAGACACCTGGTCCGCATGGCGCTGACGGACCGTACAGCTTCCTCTAGACAATTGGTAGCACAGTGGTCAATAGCTACAGGCGTTTCATTGTGTGCTCATCAATTCGTAGACGTCTGCTGCAGCGTGGACTGCGCGCAAGGACTCCTTTATACAGGATCCCTCTCACGCTAAACCATCGCCGCCTGCGGCTACAATGGGCCGTTCAGCATAGAAACTGGCGTGGTGATTGGCAGCATGTCGTGTTGTCAGAATTGTATTTTTATTAACATTTTAATTTTTGACTACAGTTTTCATATCCATCTTTTTCAGTGGCACAATAATCCCATGGCGCGCCAAGGCCGTCTACCTACTGACAGATTTTGAAACAGGAGTTGTTTTCTTTTCACGGGATAGGTTTTCAGCCCTATACCCAACAGTTATATTAGACCGGAACCTACGGTTCAAAGTGGATTGCGAACCATTACAAACATGCATGATACAGCAGGAACCCGAAGCCTGTGGCACCGAGTGCCAGAGCGTTAATCACTTGGCCATCATACCCCTATATCCTTCTTAGAAAATGAATTTAATAGTGAGAAAGTAGAATTTTGTTATTTCTGTATTTAAGTTATAGTCAAAGAACTTCCGTTCTTTGACTATAACTTTCCATACTTTGACTAGAACTATTAACTGTAACTAATAACTATTAACTATAATGATGTAAAAATGAAGTGAATATAACAACTGATTAAAAAAATTAACTAACAAATGAAAAATGAAGATAACTGAAAAAAAAAATTTCAACCAAGCTGAATAAAGAAATTCTTTGTCATATTATATGTGATTTAAAACGTAGGATAATGCTATAAGAACAGTAATATTTTACTGAATCTAAAAAAGGTAAAATATATACATAAAAACAGTGAGTGTGTGTGTGAAACTTTATGGAATTTTATAAGATAGTTTTCCTAGAGAAAAATATCGTTGGCTTCACAGTCATGACTTATTCATGCTACCCCAGCTATTGTTATTTCGACTTTATGTTTATAAATTTCTGAGAAGTTGTTTACAAAGATGAGCCCACAGGAACAACAAAACTTGAATCAAAACACTTGATGAAAAATCTGACGATTACAACTGCTTCCATCGATTAAATATAAAATCATTACTGTCACAAAAATAAGGTCAAACATCTCACTAATATCATGTTGCTTTTTTGTCATTTATTATAATAAAAAAAAATTTCGAATTAATTCAGATATAATCTTTCAATATGATAATGCGCACTGCTTGTGGTTAAGAGGGCTGAGATTCAATCCGCTGGCGATATTGTTGTAGACACTGCTTCAAAAAACGAGTTTGGCAAACCATTTTGAGAAACCAATAAATAGTGTTTGGGATGTTCAGCAACTTGCCTTGTGAGTCGTACTACCTGGTGAGAGTTTTCCGGATTTTCTACCATGTGATACGCGCATGCGTGTTAGTCTATCCTAAAACTCCTCCCGGAAGGGAGGGCTGATAGCTGACTAACTAGCGTTCTGGCGCACTATGCCACATGTTTTGGGTTCGAGTCTCGGCGTTGCCATGTATGTTTGTAGTGGTTTGAAATCCACTTTAATCCATATGTCCCGGTCTAATATGACTGTAGAGCGTTAGAAGTAGGGTTGACAACCCCACCCCGTGAAAGGTCAGCATCACGGTGCCAAGTTAGTCTGCTACTTATGGATGATCCCTCACAACAGAAGCTGTCCTTATATTACAGAAGCTAATTATTATATTACAGAGAAAGTTTTTGTTGTTAAAAATACTTTTCGACATATATTAACTTCTTTTTGAAATACGGATATTCATTTTAAGTCTTCTTTTTTCAGAACTAGATGCATTTAAATAATATTCTTCATTTTTACATATTACTGAAATATTATATTACTTTCTAGCAATTTATTAAGTCTGAAGGTTTAGTTTAAGTTTTTCAAATTTTTTTCCTCAGAAATTTGTTTAAAACAAACTTTTTTAATGATAATTAATATTCCATTATTATCAAAGGATATTTTCTCTTCAATAAATAAATTATCTGCATGGTTTGTTAAAAAAATGATAAATTTAAAATGCTGAAATGTTTATTTAATACGGTAATTTTAAATAAAACAAAATACGAAAAAAAATAATTTATTGATTTTGTATGAATTATTTAATTAAATAAGATTCTTTATTTGTTTTGTGTACTATTCATTACAGAACCGGACAAATACATCCGACTTAAATTAAAAATTATCGTCAATCCTTGTTATTCTAGGAATTTTTCCTAGCCAATCAAATTACCTTATCAAAACCTCGGCGGCATTCTTTTCTATCTCACCGTGAGGTATTTCACAAGCTCATTTTTAATGGCTAACTTTGCGGAACTCTTTTCGTTGGCATCTCATTAATTTGAGGGTTCGTTTTCTTAAAAGTAATTAAAGTTCTTTTAAAGGGGTCTAATTGTTTTTATAACATTTCCACTTCTGGGGACAAATTAATTTGGCTTTCGTGAAAGTGTCGATTTATTATCTCGTAATTAATTAAATATTCTTTTTGAGTATCAATAAAAGTGCAAAGACTTAAAGTTTAGCTAGTCTTGGTGGCTGATAATCTAACGAATACTTTCGTCAAGTGTAATTTTTTTTCTTTCGCTTTCGTAAAATATTAAATTATCGTATCATTTTTTCTTTTGGTAATAAAACTTTTGTTATCATAATTAGTATAAAATATTTTAACATTATGCTCTTGAATTAATAAATGATTGCATTACAAATCATAAGTTGTAAGAGTAAGATATAAGTTATCTATATTTTATGGCTACTCTATAAAATATTAAAGTTTCCGCTAAGGTTTTAAGATAAACTATATCCTTAATCCTCTTATCTAAAGTGTTATTAAAACAAAATGAATATTTAATGTCCTAGTTTAAAAAAAATTCTAAATTCTTAAAAAGTGTTGATCAAATTTTTAACTATAACTCGTTATTTAAAAAAATAATTTTATTACACAGACCATTATGCATTTACTATTATTATTATTATACATTTGCGAATTTTTAATAAACCTCAATAATTGCAAACAGCAGAAAGATTACTTAATGTTTTAGAAGTCACATATTTTGGGTTAAAGTTCACGATATTCAAGATGAAATAACTTATAAATATGTTTATATAGGAAAAAGGCAATGATAATTTAAATAACTTAATAGCAGGTCATTTCTTCCCGTGTTTGATTATCATATGTGATAGATTTTATACTTCCCACTAAAAAACGTAAAGATAATATTTAATGTTTTATGGTAAAAAAAAGTTGATAATGATAAATTATATGATAATTAAATGGTGATGAATAAAATGGTTTGATAATTAAAATTTTTTTAAATGCAGAATGCTTATTTAATAAGGAAATTTTAAATGCAAAAAATAATAATAATAATAATAATAATAATAAAATCAATTTATTAAATTTATATAGATTATTTAATTAATCAAGATTCTTTATTTCTTTCCTGTACTCTTTGGTAAAGAACCATATAAATTTATCCAATTTAAATTAAAAAATTATAGTCAATCCTTGTTATTTCAGGAATTTTTCCTAGCCAATCAAATTACCTTATCAAAACCTCGACAACATTCTTTTCTGTCTCACCGTGAGGAATTTTGCAAACTAATTTTTAATCGCTAACTTTGCAGAACTCTTTTCGTTGGCATCTCATTAATTTGAGGGTTCGTTTTCTTAAAAGTAATTAAAGTTCCTTTAAAGGGGTCTAATTGTTTTTATAACAGTTCCAGTTCTTTCGACAAATTAATTTGACTTTCGTAGAAGTGACGATTTATTATCTCTTAATTAATTAAATATTCTTTTTGAGCTTCCATAAAAGTGCGAAGACTTTAGTTTAGCAAGTCTTGGTGGCTGATAATCTAGCAAATACTTTCATCAAGTGTAACTTTTTTTTTCGCTTTCGTAAAATATTAAATTATCGCGTCATTTTTTTCTTTTGGTAATAAAAATTTTCTTATTATAATTAGTAGAAAATATTTGAACATTATGCTCTTGAACTAATAAATGATTACGTTAAAAATCATAAATTGTAAGAGTAGGATACAAATTATGAATATTTTGTAACTGCTCTATAAATTATAAAGTTTTCGATAAGGTTTTAAGATTAGATAACTTGGGATACAATTTACCTAAAGTGATATTAAAACAAAATGAATATTTAATGTTCTAGTTAAACAAATACTAAATTCTTAATCTAATTTTTTAACTATAGATCGTTATTTAGCAAATAATAATTAATTGTTCAATTCAATCAATTTTATATTACTTAAACCAATTTATATTTACTATTATTACTATATACTTACGAATTTTTAATAAGCATCAATACCTTTGTTTTTAAATCTTTCAGACATAGATTGCAAACATCTAAAAGTAGAAAGATCACTTAATACTGTATAAGTAATTTATATTTGTTTAAAGTACACGATATGAATAATGAAATAGCTTGTAAATATGCTTACACAGAAAAAAAGGCAATGGTAATTTAAATAACTTCATAGCAGGTCATTTTTTCCCGTTTCTGAATATCGTACGTGACAAGTTTTATAGTATGCTTCACACTGAAAGACATTAAGGTGATATTTAGTGCTTTATTAAAAAAAAAAGTAATAGTAAAACAAGTTACTTCACGTCGAAATTATTTTAACTGTTTTATATTTTTATGTCGTCTTCCAGAAGAATTTAAAATGAAGATATTAATGATATTTATTAAATGTAGATATTTATTCGATATTTCTCATTCTTATTATTTATTTATTTATTTTTTATTTATTTTTTTTTTTTTTTGAGCAGCGAACCCTCTGTTTCACTTATTTATACCATAAACAACTTATTGACGGGAAATGGAGGGAAAACATTGTCTTCTAAAAAGACTTATATGAGTTTGTTGCCTCGCATTTGCTTGTCTTATTGGTTGCGACGTGGTGGCCAAGTTAATAGCGCTCTGGCCTTTGGTATCCCAGGCTTCAGGTTCGAATCCTGGCGGTGGCATGGATGTTTGTGAGTGGTTCGGAATCCACGTTAAACTGTAGGTCCTTGTCTTTTTAGCCTAAATTGTGCACAAGATGACCGCAGAGCGACAAACCAAACCAAACCTGTCTTGTTGATTTGGTTTGTCGCCCTACAGTCATCTTATTCACACGAGGGCTAAACAGACCGGAACCTACAGATTAAAGTGGATTCCGAACCTCTAACAAACATCCATGCCACCGCCAAGATTCGAAGCTGGAGCACGTAGCTTCAAAGGCCAGAGCGCTAGCTAATTGGCCATCAGGCCGCTTGTCGTATTGGACTAAACTCTAGCAATGCAGGATAACTGACACTACCGAACAAATACACGTTTTACTATCACCACCAAGATAACTTGCTCTTGGAAAGATATGGTTTCGAACCCTAGCCTTCTGGGTCGGCTGGCCACTCCAGCTGGAAACGTTGGTACTGTGATATGATTCGGGCCACATTGCATTTAAGTTGTGTTACTTATTCTATCTTTCGCAGAATAATTAAAATTACAAAATTTTGAAATAATAAAAAATTACATGCTTTTTAATTGATTAATTTATTTTCTGAAAAGTTTCGAATAAACGCTCTCTTTATAAAGTATAGGAGTTATATCTTCTATTTCTAATTGGAAATATGTTTAGGAAAAAGAAACTTAAAAAAAATCCCATTTTGTTATAAATGCGTATAAATTTAATATAAATTTGGGTACTAAATGAAATATTATTAAATAAACGAATTATATTTGTGCTTTAAGAAAAATTATTACTTTTTTTATAATATTGTTTAATCTTTTTTTAATACTTTTATTTAGGAATTTGCTTTGATAGGAAAAATGATCACAAAATAAATACTATAGTTTGAATGTTATTTTATCCTTTAATGCTTCCTTACATCGATAGATAATTTAGTTTTATATATTGCTACTTTTTTGCCCGCAATACCAAAGAATTCAATCTTACAATGTATTAAATAGATTAGAATCTTCTGTTTTCTATATAAAACACTTAAATAGATTTTATTTCTTAAGCCGTTGGTGTGTTCTCTGGAGATATGACAAAAATATCCTAGTAAGTTATTTTTAACCTGCTACATAACAATGATTTTTGACTCAATCAAAGAACAAGTAATATAAAAAAAAAATTTTAAATCAATTCCTACTTTTTTTTCACTAGTCCTTTAAAAATAATTTTCTTTCATTTTTTTTAATTTTATCTGGCGCCATCTATTGGTAGATATATGCAACTTAAATCTATAAAAAAATATAATTAATTAATTAAATTTAATGAATGAATTAATATTTGAAAAAACTGTATTAACATCAAGTGTCATCCACTACAAGTTAAAAAAAAAGTATTTGAACTTGAGTGGATGAATAAAAAGTATTTTATGAACGACTGAAAATTTGAACAAGATATATATAGGGAGAGTGTGAGCTAATAGAAGGAATTGAAAAATAAATAAATAAATGAAAAAAGATTGTGAAGCTTAAGATGCGAAATTGATATTATCACAAAATAGATTATACCATAAATGGCATGTTCGACAAGAATGAAGTTATGTCTTAGAGTGAAGTTGTAGGAATTACATTGATGATTTATTTAAAAGGACAAATTATTAAAGTACTTCTAGAAATCGTCATGTTATTTGTGGTTTTTCTGTCTTTATAACTGTCACTGTAACTTAAAGAATATCAGAATGCAACTCTAATGTTCCCTAATTTTAACAAACAGCTAGGTTTAGTGGTTATCTGAGAATATTTGGATTGTAAGCCCCAACAGTCATTCTTTATTTCTTTGGTGCATTTCACCTTTTACTTAAATCACATATTATACAACAAGGGACTCAAATCGTTTATTTTCATTTCTTTTATCACCGTGAAAACTCTTTTAATCCCACTTGATCACTAAGAATCAGAAACGCCTAATTTTAGTTATTTATTGGATAATCCTGGGGATATAAAGCAGCTCACTTTAGCAGTTTTCGTGTTCGTATGATAAAAATAAATCTTGCCTTGTTCTAGTAATTTCTTGAACTTGATCGAAAAAATCTGTTTGTTAGTTCCGTGCCAGAAACAGTGGATGCAACACATCTGGAAGTAACTAAACATTTGCATCCAATTTTTAAAAAAAAAATCTTCTCAAGTTATTTATTCGAGAGAATCTAGTACAACTTAAATATGCTCTGGTTTTTTTTAGATATAATAAATCTATTTTTAATCAATGTATTCTATATTTGACATTTTTTTTTATCGTATTATGCATTCTTTAATGTTTCTTTTACAAGAAACATAAGATTAAATCTTAACTTTAGCAAAGGATTTTTTATTTTATTTATATTGTAGATTTTTTTAATTGTTTTGCAGTTAATAAAAGTAACTTACGTTGCACCGTTAATTTAACTAGAAAATAAGGAAATTTATTTTAAATTTCCTTATTTTTACTGGAGATGATTACTCCAGTAAAAATTTATTCGTGATTAGGAGAAATATAAAATTTCTAGATTTTCCATATTTTATAAAGGATAAACTTTTAATGAAAAAGGAAAAAAAATGTATTTCTTTGATATATACTGATGATAAAAGCTTTCTATATAGCATAAAGATGTCAATCTAATTTAATCTAATATAATTATTTGAAACATTTCGTTATGCATATTCCCTCTGTAGATATATATTTAAGTATCATATCTTTATTTAAATATTAGAACATATATAAGATAAAAAAAATATGTATATACTGCAACAAGAGAGTTAATCCAACTGTTGCAAAAATCGAACACTGCGCATAAATTTACATAAAAAAGGATTAAAATTTGTGGAATTAAATATTTTAAAGGATATAGCAGCATATAACGAACCAATCTATAAAATATTGGGCCACTTCTGGCCCTTATGTAAACTTGGTGACTTACTGTCTGTTTAATTCGCAGAGTTAATGGAATTTCTTGCTAAGGATTTCTAAAGGATTCATTTGTCTAGTTCGTTGATTTCAACCGACCCTGGGGCGGTCGAAGGATTTGCTCAACAAACCCCAAACGTTCTATGTTAGGAAGTCATCTTACTGGATGAGAATTTGCTTGATAAGCACGAAGACAATCATTAGAAATCATTATGTTGAAATGCAAGCCTGGAGGAACTTGAAAGGAAAGTGTAGGTATTGAATAACATCCAGGTCACTGATAGACAACAATGAGGTCCTCCTATTAAATTAAATTATCTGCCAGTTCAAATCAATATAGAGATCTAACTACAGATTGACCAAGAAAGTAGTTGATAGACACGAACAGACACAAATTATCAGTGCAATTCTGCATTATCCTATTAAAATACGGGACAGGAAAAACAATGGAGGTGTTGACCTCTGAGACAGGGGATAGTCAAGTTAGTATCCTGACTGCCCTGGCGTTTCCAGGCTCGTGGCGACCTGATGCCCATCTGGTTAACGCTTTGGTCGTTGGTACCAAATGCTTAAGGTTCGAATCCTGGCGATGGCATGGATTTCGTTACTGGTTTGGAATCCACGTTAAACTGTAGGCCCTGGTCAATTTAGCCTAAATTTTGCACAACATGACCGTAGAGCAACAAACCAAACCAACTTTCCAGGCACGTCTTTGCTGGTCTTCGAGACCTAATTCGTAGCAGACCTTTTTGATGAAGCATTTCTATTCTAATAATTCAGATTCCAGGTTGAACTACTCTGCATCATTGCATATGCACTTTTCGTGTGTACACATGTATAGAGTAGTCGGTGGAATGGGTGTCGTGAACTCGGATCCTATTCTCTTACTTATGGACCAGTGATCCTTGCATCACAGATACGCTGGATCATTGCGCGAATCAAGTGTTATTGAGAGCCGCTCTTATCTCTCTGTTCCTCTCTCTAGGACTTTTTTTAATCTCTTTAGGACTCTCTGTCGTCTCTTTAGCCTTGTTGAGGCTGTGTTCTGCCATGGTTTACCAACCAGGGAATATCATAGTATGGAAACATCACTCCCACTAAATTGTTAAGAGAACTTTTCATTTAACTATCTTGTTACCTTTAACTCAAAATTATTACTACTCTTCATGTTTCAGATATCTCTGGCGTTCGGTACCAAAGGTATCGGGTTCAAATCCCGTCTTTGCCCATGGGCGTTGTTGTGGTTCGGAATCCACTTTAAGCCGTAGGTCCCGGTCCTAATAGGATCGTAGAGCGCTGCGGGGGCATTGTTACTCCGCGTCCGTGGCTTACCATCAAGTTACACGCGCCGCCTGGGTAATGCAAAATGAGTAACATGGGTGTAGTCCTTATAGGCATCCAAAGACGTCTATGTCTGTTTGCCAGCTGCATTGGAAACAAAAATGTTTCAAATATTGACATCAGTTCATATTTTTAAGAACCCCTTTGAGAGGCATTGATATAATCAAAGTGAATAGACAAAATCAATTTTGAATGGAAGCATGGCTTAGAATTGATCTCCTATAAACATCACCCCAATATTCAGTTAAGTGCTCTAGAACATTGAACTCTGGGCGATCAATGAATGTATAGTTAATTACTTGCATGATAGGCATAATGGTATTTGCATAAAAAAGAATTTACAAGCAGATATGATTTTTTTGTCGCATAATATATATGTGTGTGTTTTATTTTGGTAAGCCACAATAAATCTAAGCAGCCTGAGTTTTAATGGGAGATTCTAATACCCGCTGTCATAATCTACATCGAGTATCTTCTTTTTTAAAAGCAACGACGGCAACGCACGCGACCAGTGGATCAGAATTTGTCTCCTACACACTCTCTACGCGCATTACCACTGAGCAATTTTTGATACATTATCTTTAATATTTGTTAGTTCAAATCAAAGTCTCATTTTAATTTTGAGTAATTTAAATGTATCCCAATCTTTTTTCCCCATCAGCTGCATGTAACATAACGAAAAGATCTACGGGCCAGTTAAATTTACAAGCATGTTTGCTTATTTGCTATTTAGAAATTTCAAATTAAAGTTTAATATGAAATACATTCGTATAGTGGGCGCATTGTTACTTTTATGTCATCCGAGAACCATCTAATTAGAAACCAATTATTTGGTGTCTTAACTTTCCCTTCTAATAGATTTATTATCTTTTATTTTGTTTACATCTGAAAGAGACAAATCTGTAGTCTTTTCTTCAGTCTAATTCCTAATAGATTTTGAGATTTTCTAATTAATAAATCCATTATATGGAAAAGTAATGCTTTTTAATTATATTAGCTTAAATACATAAGATAGATATTTTGAAGTTCTCTAATAAATTAAGTTAATTACTATATTTTCATTTATGATTATAACTCAACGACATAGTTATGTAGGTAGATACTTTATTTCCCCGATAAATTAATTAGTAAATAATTAATAAACCGTATTTCATACTATCATAAATTCCTGTACTTTATTAAATACGAAGGTACTAGAGTATTGATTTAGCGTGTTAGTTTCAAGAATAGAAGGAAAGGGGGAAAATGTTTCGTTAAAAAAACAAAACTTTTCGTCTCTACTCCATGCACGAGCGTGCTAAAACTATACATCACGAAGTCTCTTGTTTGGTTTAAGGATGTGGATGAAGGGTGTGATAATTCCAGGTGTTGACCAACTGATAATGTTAATTCTAAATTTCAATTGTCCGAAGAATTAGATTGTACGTTGAGTTTTCAAGTCAAGGATGTTTGGAAAATGATAAAGCGCGTTCGAAACTCCTTGGCAAATGATAAAGAGCGTTCGTAACTCCTTGGCAAATGATAAAGAGCGTTCGTAACTTCTTGGAAAGTGATAAAAAGTGCTTGAAACTTCTGTCAAATTATTACAAGATAATAAAATTTTGGTCAATGGCATTTTTATTTTTTTTTAATAAGAGATGAACTTGAGTTCCATTGTTAACTTTCTCAAATCGTAAAATCGACACCCAAGCTCTTACTTTCCCCCCGACATTCTTTCTTTTCCACAAAATACTTTTTGTTATTTTGACTATCACAAATTAAATATCTCGTAAATAATAAATGGCAAATTAAAATAATATGGCTTTGTATCGTCATAAAGATAATACTCATATTTTCAACATATCATTGAAGAACCTGCTGTAAAAATTTAGATAGAATACCAACATTAAAATGAATCCTTAATAAATGTATACACTAGTGTCTAAAAGATTGTATTAGTAAAATCTTTCAAAGTTTCCTTTAGAGATTCATTTGTTCAAAGTGAACATTATCTTTATGCAAAGCATTTGAATTTACCATGCTCAATACCTGTACATGTCACAGCACATAGAAACTGGCTCAATGTTATTGGCAGTTTAGACAAGCTATTTGGAGCGTTCGAAACTAGACAAACTATATCGAGCGTTTGAAACTTGGCAAGCTGTGTCGAGCGTTTGAAACTTTGAAAGCTGTGTCGGGCGTTTGAAACTTGGTAGCTTTGTCGAGCGTTTGAAAGTGGGCAAGCTGTGTCGATCGTTTGAAGCTTGGCAAGCTGTGTCGATCTTTTGAAGGTTGGCAACCTGTGTCGATCGCTTGAAGGTTGGCAACCTGTGTCGATCGCTTGAAGGTTGGCAACCTGTGTCGAGCTTTTGAAACTTGGCAACCCGTTTCGGGCTTTTGAAACTTGGCAACCCGTTTCGGGCTTTTAAAACTTGGCAAGCTGTGTCGAGCGTTTGAAACTTTCAAAGCGATATATTCGATATATGAAAAAAAGCGATATATGAAACTTTCGTGTCTTTGCCGGGGATGAATATGATAAATCTGTATACAGAAATGTCCTTTTGTCGGTCTTGAGGAGGAGGAGGAAATATGGGTGCAAACTCTTCAGATGCCTCACTTTTGGGTGTTCGTTCAAAACTGCGATTGCACAGCTACACCCACATTATTGGCATATTTACAAAGAGATACTTTATTTCCAGTCACAGTGATGTACTACGATGTAGTGGTAGTAGATGTGAAAGAAAAACAGATAAATTATTACATTTAAACTATAAGAAATACTAATTTGTAAAGAGTTATTTGCATTTTGCTAATATGCTAATGCTTTGTAAAATGTAATGTTAGCAGATAAATATTAATTTTTTTCCCATAATTTAACAGACTTTAATATTATGTGTCTTCAATGCAATGAATAGTGGCCTTGTTTGCAAGATATTTTTTTAAATATTTGCAATCGTTAAAAGTATGTTAAAAAAAATATTTAACAATTATTAACTCCAAAATAGTCAGAATTTAATGCTATGTATCATTAATCTAACGAAGCCTTGCTTTCAAGATTTTTTCTGTTCCTTTTTAATACTTCATATCATAAAAACATTTGTCTTCTAAATTTTCTCTTAAATCATTTTTATCAATCGCATAAAAATTTCTCACATTTTTTTTTCTTTCTAAAAAACAAATTTCGTTTTGACTTGTAGTTCAATTGTAGTCGCATAAAAAAACAACCCTTCATTTTTATGAAAGGAACCAATGTTAATAGATTTTACTTCGGAAATAAGTTAACAAACAAGGGAGAGTTATTAAAGTTTGGAGTAATTAAAGTTTGTATTCATGAAAATGTTCATTCATAACATACCATATGTGCTAAAAATCAAATCAACGTAAGTATATAAAAAAAATATGTCTACCTGTTTGGACCCACGTCCTTCTAGGGGATCACACCCTCGAGTTTAATAGTTTCATAGGATCTTTTTATAAGAAAATTATTTTTATTAAAAACATGAATAAACTACATTTGTAAAAAAAATCTAAATAATACTATATCGAAAAGTATAAAATAAAGAAACGGCTAAAATTTCGCCTTGTTATTGTATAGTTTAATTACGCTCAGTTTCAATGCTTATCTCTTGTGTATGTAATTAGTTATATCAATTAACGTGATCATAGTAATCGATATACTATTAGTAAAGGTAATAGATTGGAAATAAAAATTGTATAGGGTTTCTCTCTTGGATAACATCGCAATACGACTGAACTAGGCCATGGAAATATATAGAGGCCCATCAAGTAGGTCAAAATTGAGTATTCACCAATACATAAGAATTGTACTAGTGTTATTTTGTTACATAAATTAATTTTATTTAGTACTAGGTGTTATGAACCGATATTGTCCGTTTTAGTTTTAAATGATAAATATTTATTTCATTTCAGAGAAAAGTGAAAATAAATGTAGAGAAATTATACTAAATATAATATAAAATTTCATCATTTAAGACGATAGAAGGTCTAATAGAATATTTTACTAACCAAATTTGAGCTTGATGGTTTTGCTATAGTTAAAATTATGATATTATAATAATTACATCAATATCTTTAAAAAACATGCAGTTAAAAGAAATTAAATAAACGACAAAAATTTATATATGTTATTATATTTCAAAGTAATAATTATTTGATTTTCACATAAATTACTGTATTGTAATCTATAATATAAAATAAATAAATGATATTTCTAAATAATAAAGACAACAAATAAAATTTAATCTAAATAATAAAATAACCATGTAAACTGACAAGCGTAATTTTTTTATTTAAAAAAGTAGGCAATTCTTATTAGCATATTTAATTGCTTAAAACAGTATTAAAATATTTAGCTTAAAAATTATTTCTTTTTAGCTAAATAAAAAGTGAACGTAAATAAATTTAGAGTGAAAAATTAAATTTTAGTTTTTATGATAAAGCTTTTGAAACGAACAAAAAAGATTTAAAAAAAAAAAAAAACAGTTACCCAAACCTTCGAAGTAGTTACATTTTGATTTCAAATGAATTTTTTAAAACAAATCCTCATCTTGTTCCTTCATATGTTTACAAATCATTTATAAATTTAAAATCAAACAATATTAGTTAAGAATCGCAAAGCTTAATAAAAATGCTAACCGAGACAATATCATATTCCCACATGATAAATATTTCGTAATTTCTAACAATGCATTAAATAAAATAATTATAAATTTAGAAAAAAAACTTATAGCGCAAATATTCTGTTTTTTGTATTAAAGAATTTTTTTAAAAAAAAAAAAAACGTTGTTAAAAAAAAAAAAAAAAATAAGCCAAAGACATTCCTTTTTCATTATCTGACGGACACTAAAAGATAGTGAGCTAATATAATATGCACTATTAAACAAGCAATACACATCGCAAAATAAACGATCTAAAGACTCGCACTTTCTTTTGTTTCATTACAATTACACAATAATTTAATAAAAGCCTTTTGAAAAAACTTCGGCAGAAAGCGATAATAAAAACTTTTTGGCAATCCCTCCAGTAGTAGTTCCCTGATGGCTTGTGTGTATATATAGATAGCGATTAATTATGTAAATTGATAAAAGTGTAAAATTTGACAGAAAAACAAATATAAGTAATTCTATCTTCAAATCAATTATGAATCTTTACCATGAACTCCATAAACACAAGAACTTTCTTATTGATTCTACACTTGTTTATAAAAGGATCTTGAACTCCATAATCACAAAGACTTTCTTATTGATTCGACACTTGTTTACAAAAGGATAATCCGAAAACGAATAACTGACAAATGATTAATTCACGACGCCGCTCTCATAAAGCGACCATTTACCAACACCTACTCATTCTTCGCTATAAATTCGTCTCTAATTGCAAGCAAGATCCGCAAATAAATAGACGAAAGAAACTATAAATATGTGCTGATGCCATCTCTTGTGTGCCACCGTTATTTATCGAGGCAGTCGAAGACACATTATGGATTGCGAACGCGAAGAAACAAAATCTCACTGTAGAATGGGTGTGGAAAAAATGGTCTTTCCGGAAAAGAGTTGCCTCGAGTGACAGCATTCAGCTTCAAGGAAGGACAAGACAGGAGACTAATGTGTTATGTCAACAGAAGAATTTAAAGCTAATCTAAGCCACTTAAGTTATTTTCTGGCCATGTTTTTAATTCTTGCAGCACGTAACAGTCATGGGCATTAAATTTGTTCTCTGGAATAATGGCTGCCGTAGTTGACAACATGAAAAGTTGAGAAAAACAATAATTCGAGGAATTGACTGTGCTCTATAAATAAACAATTTCAACATGTTTCTATACGAAATGAATTAAAAGGGTTTAAATAAAGTGGTCTCCTTGCATTTTTCATTTTTAATGCTGTGCATCATTACACGGCATAAAATTATCGTATGGTGGCATTCACGGTTTTTTTTTTACTTGCAATGAGAGCGTGATTTTTAAAATTATTTTTGTTTTTATTAAAATTTTAGACGCTTTTGGCAAAAATTTTACAACTTTTCGCTTGTTTCGTTTTGTTAATTTTAAAAAACAGCCGAATTAATAGAATTTAATTGAATGGGACATGACAGTCCATCTGTGAGAAATTAGTGTACCGTGTTAAATCTCTTGATCATTTATTCGTATTTAAATCTTATCTTCAGATTAGAAGTTACTGCGCGTTGAATAATCAGGGATTTCACTCGTCCCATTTAATGTTTTAATTGCCCGATTCGTGGCTCAGTGGTAACGTGAGCTGTTGATAAACAATAGGGTTGAGGCTTATACCGCTGGCGGCTTTGTTGTAGACACTGTTTAAAAAAAAACAAGATTGTATGTAATTTTAGTTGTCAATGCTCGAAAATTTCATTTGCATATATTGACATACTTTTTTGGCATTAAAATTATTGATTTTCTATCTGTTTAAAGTTAGGTGATTATTTTTAAAACACTCGGTATACACATATATAATTATTCATATACAATAAAATTGATTTTAACAGTATAAAATATCATAATTAAAGTTATTTATAAATCAGTAAATAAATTTAATTTGTTTACGCTTTACCAGAATAAATAAGTGTTTAACTTCTCCTGCGTGTTACCTGTCACTTACCCCTCCGAGGGAAAGTTACAGGCAAACGGCAATCAATTTTAATGAAATTCAAAAGAAATTAATTATTATTATCGGCATCATCAACTTTAAGCTAATTATCCTACACTTTTCGGTTGCTTATGAAACTCCTGTAAAGAGAAGCCTACTTATCCCCAATCATCTCTTCACAATATCCACCTACCACTTTATTGCGAAAGAAAACACTCCATCCTTGTAAAGATCCTGAAGGAATATCGATTGTGTCCTCACCTAATGAACTGTCTAATTAAATTCACATTTTAAGGCGGGCGAGAACGACCAAGTGGCCTAACTTCATTTATAGGGCTTTCAAGGAATGAGTTCCAAGAAATATTTAACGATGGGATGTCTTCTTCAACCCTTTAAAAGAAACACCCTTCACTGTCTAAGACCTTTTAAAATACTGAATCTCAATTAGGTCCATTACCATAAAACGTACCCTGAAAACTTCGAGGGGTTTTAATGGAATTTTGTTGGCAGGGAAAAGTTTATAATTACCGAGAGGGCTAAACTTGTTAGTCGCTTTGACGTAGCTAGTTACAGTTGCTTCCATTATATGTCAAATGAAAAGGTATTTAAAGAGGGGAATGTTCAAGAACAATTAACTAAGTGTAACTAACTCTCCAAGGAGTGTCATTCATCTCATTAGAAAAATAGCCGAATAAAGGTATTACAGAAATGAAAACATAAAAGGTTTGCTCTGAAACTACCATAACATTCTACCTGATGCAATGTAATCAATTAAATTTATATTCGTCCAAATTATATTCCGTCCACGCTATATAAATCAATCGTGTTATTCATAAATAACACAATTGACGATTGATAATACTATCTGTACAAATTTAAGTCATTTTTCTCGTGGCTTGACTTGTATTTGGATATACGATAATTGAGTCTTTACAAGACAGGTTATGAGTTATTGGACAAGATTTAGTGTTGATAGAAACTACAGATGACTGTCTGAGGTATTTTATCATAACAATATTGCTTGATATTTTTTAACAGTTATGTCAGATGAAAAGATATTGAAAGAGGAATGTTCAAGAACAATTAACTAAGTGTAACTAACTCTCCAAGGAGGGTCATTCCTCTCATTAGAAAAATAGCCGAATAAAGGTATTGTAGAAGTAGAAGGATTTCCACTGAAACTACCGTAATTTAAATCTTCCACCATTAGTCATTCTTTTCATGTGAAGTTTGATTGATATTTGGATATATAATAATTCTGTCTTTACAGGACATGTTATACGCTGTTGTTGTTCTAATTCCAATGGCAATACAAAGACAGTTAATCTTTATGCCATAAGCAAGGGTTTCACCGCTGTTACTCATTCAGCACTAACCAGGGGGCACGTATAGTTTAGAGATATGCTACGGACGAGAGAAACACTACGCCCATAACTCTCTACAATCCTATTAGACCGATATCTACGCTTTAAAGAGGATTCCGAACCACTACAAACTTACAAGGCATCGCAGGGGCTCGAATCCGAAACATATGGTACCGAGCGCCAGAGCTTTAGTCACTTGGACATCAAGGCCCTCATTGGTTATGCACTAGTTGATAGGATTTAGTGTTGACAGAAACTTCCAGTGACCAACTAAGTTATTTTATCATATATTGTTTTAAACACTCACCACATCTTATAACATGTAAATTATAAGATGAAGCATCTATATATTAAAACAGGAAAAAAATGGTTTATATATTTTTTGTATTATGCATTTTATTGTAAAATACATAATATCGATTTTCTTTGTGTTTCTAGGTTCACCGGTGCGAGAACTTCGAACTGCTACTCTCCGATAACGACACGGACATTTTCTTCTCCATATCCTGCCGAACCGAGCGAGGATATCTGTTACCCCTCGAAGAATACAGGAAGGACACCTGCGCCAGATGTTACTACTATCTGCCCTCTTTCGCCTTTCACGACTCGAAGAAACTCAAGTGAGTTGCCTTTCTTTGAGACTTCTTCTGTAGGTTGATTTTTCTTTTGGACAAGTTGATTAATCATCACATTTTTTATGTCATCATCATCATTTCATCGGTGTTTCTTTCAAATGGAGCTATTTTATTAATCGTTATAGAATGAATGTTATCATTATACAACATTTATTTTATAGATATTTATCGAAGATTAATGCAAAGAAAGGTAATAAAATTGTTGGTATTTGTGACGTTTTCTAGATTTAATACGTGTTCATTACTTGGCAATTTTTTTTGTAGGAGCCAAGAGCAAGATTAATTCTAAATATTTATAATCTTGTTTTTCAATGTGTTCTTATTTATCTCTGAAAAAAAAATGTTAATGGATTTAATGGATTGTAAATCTGTAAACAATTTTGATCCAAAATGTTTCTTAATCCATGTAACAATGCAAGTAACGATTTTTAGTCATTTTTATTCACATAACGATATAAATTTAATGTACTACAAATTTGCAGTAATGAATGATGTATTAATTAAATACATTTCGCACAAGACGTATAAAAATTATAATCATGACTTAATCTTATCACACAGAGAAAATGCTTTGTATTACATTATGAACTTTTTAACTTTTAAATTATTAGTTGTTTAAGCATTTAATTTTACAGTTTATTTTTATGTCAATATCTCAATAAGGAATTAGATTGTAGTATATGTGGTGCTATCTTTTTTTTCAATTAATTATTTATTACGCAGTGATTGGGTCAAAATATAATGAAATATAGAATCTTTTACTGTTAAGTATTAAACAGAACGTGCTAAACATTTTGTGGATGCTTTAGCTAGTTTAAAAGCATCTCACCCCTCAATTTCTTACTTACTTATTAAAACAAATTAGATTCGGTTTCAAGGATAAACTTTATATAACGTATTAAAGTGTAAGAAAATGATGACTCTAGCGCTTGGGACCACAGGTTTCGGGCACAAGCTCCTGCGGCGCCATGAATGTTTGTAGTGGGTCGGAATCCACTTTAAACCGTAAGTCCCGGTCTAATATGACTGTAGAACATTGGGCGTAGGGCTAAAAACACTACCCTGTAAAAAGAAAATATATCCTAATTCGGAGTCTGTCAGTAGACGACCGACAATGATCCAACATGGACTGTAGTTCCAAGGTTTCATTTCTATGGTCAATTTGTGTACACTTTAGGCTAATTAGACCGGCACCTACAGTTTAATGAGGATTTCAAATCACTAACAAACATCCAAGCCAATACTAGGATTCGAATCTGAAATTTGTGCTGTCAAATGCCAGAGAGCTAGCCAATTGGCCATCAGGACGTTGTAGTTCCAGGGAGATAGTTAGTTATTAAAGTTAAACTAAAGCTGCTCATTCCACAAAGATCACAACAGCTTTTTGAATTTATAAAATCTTTCATTTTATTTTAAGGAACATGAACAATCAACCAAATATTTTAATCTGGTTATTCAATTACAGAACAATTTTCTGAAACATTATAGTATTGTCGAATCAAATTGAAAATATTCGAAGCTTTCATGACTATAGAAAACAAAGTACAGCATTTAAATATGTTATGGATTATAAATATTTTTAATATGTAAGACTTTTTTTTTAAATTTAACGGTGTAGTAAAATACCAATAAAATTCAAATTAAAAGATGATAAAACAAGTTTTTCCTCAAATATAAAATTATATCTTAACAAGTAGCTGTAGACTTGCGCAGAATATCAGCATAGTTAAATTTAAAAAAAAAAAAACTTAAAGCAATACGATTAATGTCAATTTAGCCTTTTCGAATTCATTTATTTATTTTTTAAATTTAAATAATTATTTTGAAATTAATATTTATTGATCCTTTAATGTTTAAATTGATTCGTCAGACAGAAGTATAGCTTATGGCATCGTTCATCAAGGAATTCATGAATTTATGCTAATCACCCCCAGGAAGAAAAAAATCTCATAAAGTACTATTAAATTAAAAAAAACCCGAATGTCTAGACCCATTACACTCTTTTTAAGTACTTTTTAAGTGGGATCATAATCGAGTGTATGCAATAAAGTCTGAAATCCTTAAGATCGAGTGTACTCGAGTCGATCATTACAAGCTGTAAAACTGAAGATAAAAGCTCTCTAAACAAAAGAGTTTTTTTAAAAAAAGGTTTCGGAATCTTGAGAGCGTTTAGAATTACATATACTCTGTGTAGTTTTTAATGCATATTTACATTTTTTTTAATTAGAAGTAGCAAATACTTAAAATGTTTTTTGATAAAATAATATTTTGAGTCCTGTTTTGGCCTGGTGGCCAAGTGACTAGTACTCTGGCGTTTGGTATCACATGCTTCAGGTTCGTGGCATGGATGCTAGTTAATGGGTTGAAATCCACGTTAAACTGTAGGTCCCGGTCTAACTACCCATCGCATGCGCAAGATGACCATAGAGCGACAAATCAAATCAAATCGAACCAAACCTGTATTTTTATATAAGTTACTTAGCATGGCTTCGTCAAAATATAACAGATTTAACATTAGTTAGGATATATTATTTGAGGTTTGCTATATCTTCGTTTATCATAAGAGCCATCGGAATTTGGAACAAAAATTCCTCAAAGCTATATGTGGTGAGCTCACATCCACCTCCCTCCTGCTCATTCTTCCCTGTCCAGATCGCCGCATCAAGATTTTAAACATTCGTTCGAATGTTCTTTTCTCCCATTGTGGGATCTTGGGTAATGAGAAGGCGGATTTTCTTGCCAAAAAAGAAACAACCATCACCCAAACCTATTGTAGAGACGTCTCTTTTCACTCGATGAAACTGATGATCCGAGACTTTTTTCAGAACACTCTATCTGATAATGTACTTGAAACCAACTCATCTAAAACCTGGTTTAACTTTATTCTAAACATCGCTGATCGGCCCAGGTTTAAAGCTGTTGTCCACTTCAGACTCTTGACGGGCCATGATTGTTTGGTCAATCATCTTTTCCGAATGAAAATATTTGCAAGCCCAAAATGCATGCTCTGCAGTCTTGGAGAGGGCATGGATTCATGTCCCCTTCTTGTCTGCCCTGCACTTGTTTCCTCTACTGTGCAGGGTCGTTACTGGGAGGCTAGGGCCCTTATGGGCTAAACATGTCACTATGTGATTCCCTTCGATTCCCGTTGTTGTTTTTATGTTCCTTGTGTTCTTTTTTTATTTTATTACTTATTGTAGCCTGCCATTGGAAATAAAAAAAAAATGTTATTTTCTCCTCGAACTTTGCAGTGTGAAATACCCCCTTACGAACGAGCCCCCAGTTGTCTTTTGGAAGATCATTAATCTTTTGATTTTAGAAGATTTGAATGCTATAGATTAATAATCTTTGGAAGATCATTAATCTATAGCATTCAGATGTATATTCGTCTATTTGTTCACATTTACTGTGTCAATCTCCGACGTTGACACTGGAACATTCAGTTCAGCTTGTCAAGCTTTCAGCCAAACCCTTTAAATTTTGGATGTTACAAGGCTACTGCTATTTTAATCCTTTCAAATTTGATTATAAAATAAAATAAACTCAAAATTAATATTAATAAATTTGTATTTCAATGTTGTTTTAAATTAATCTAGATATTTCTCGACTCCCTCAGAGTTCTTGGAAATTGAAGAACATCAGCCTTATTATTATTAGAGAGTTTTTGCATAACGTTTATTTATCGTCTGATATTGTTCTTCCTAGAGCGCATGCTCATAGGAAACATTGTACCTATTGCGCATGCATATCTGTAATACTGCACTACTGAGCTATTCCTATGAGCATGCGCGCTAGGAAGAAAAAAAATATCGGACGATAAAAAAACGTTATGCAAACACTCTCTAATAAATAATACTGTACAGATTGTCATAGAATATTTGGGAAATATTCACGTTTCAAATAATATGAAATTGAATGGCTGCCTGATGATATTTCTCATTAATTAGATTGTCTTTCAGATGGGTCTAGATGGTCTTAGGCTTTTAATAAATTTAATCAGAGCTCTTGCTCACAAAAGTAATTTTGCAGTATATTCCAAAATATCAGAGCTTATGTATAGTCAACATAAAAAAAATGAACACTCTTAATAAATTTCGTAATTATGATTAGATCTTTAAATAAGGGACATTGTTGGAAATGGCTAGAAGAAAATTAAATTATGATACAATGTAATATTTACAAAATTTATTAATATGGTCAATTAATCACTGACACCAAATTTTTCAAATATGAAATCTGAGAATTTTAGTGCAGTGGATTCAGTGTGTTAAAAACAGTAAATCCACCAATTTTTGTGACAAAACCCCTATAAATTAAAAATATTTATTAATTTAAAATTATAAAATAAAGCCCATATTCAATATTACAATTGTTTCATTCGTTAACTTAATGGTATCCTCGTTATTATTATTATTATTGTCGTTATCATTATTGTTATCGTCCTCGGGTTATGATTAGTAAGGGAAAAAAACAAGAAAATTTGGTTGATTTCATTGAAAGACTTTTGCAAAAATTAAAAATAAATAAAATTGTTTATTTAAATAATAATAATTACACATTTTTAATGTTTTATCGCAATTGTGCTACTCTATGAGCGATGAATTAATAAAATGCTTTTAAGACCGCACTATAAAATTACATCATTTTTTCTTTGTAGGGGCCTTAAATTTTCTAAATCAATGCCATCAAATGGCTAACAATGAAAATCCCTATTTGCTTTTAGCTGCACCAAATTAACTAATGAGCTTTGATTTCAGGCAGCTCTACAAAATATTGTGGTTTTTTTTATTATTAATGTAGGAATATGACGGGATTAAAAAAAAATGTTGAAGATATTTTTTTTTTGCACAGGTTTTTTACTGCTAATTAAGAAAATGAAATTATTTTTTACATGCTGCTTAATAAAAATCTGTTTTAAATAAAAAACTTAAGAGAATTTCACCTAAACAATTTTTTGAACATTTTTAGAAAGGAATTAAAGAAAGGATTAATTATTCTGCAATTTTATTTTTTTTTAATAAAATAATGTTCCATTAAAAATAATTTAAATATGAAAATTGTGTTGAAAGGAATTAACAAAAACTGTTTAAATCGGATTAAAATGGGAAAATTTATAATAAAGTAGTATTTCAAATTAATAATTATTAATTGTTGACATTTTTTTATGATTTTAAATTAATTCGTAAATAATTCGTAAACACCTTATATTAACTCATTATTTTAGTAATGAATCAATATAGTTTTTTTATTATTTCTCTTCACAAATCAAGCAAACATTTCATTAGAGTATTTTATAAATAAGTTTTTCTTTTGCAATAACGATGTTACTTTATTTTTATGCATTTTAAATATTCTTCTTAACTCTTATAGTTTATTATAATATTTAAAATGCATCAAAAATAAAATAACTACATCGTTATTGCAAAAGAAAAAAAATATTAATATATGATGTTATAATGTTCCGATTTTTCATTTAATAATTGAAAATATTTACTTAGTTTAAAACGAAAACCTATAAAAAAATTTATAAAAATTAAAAAATAAGTTTTTTTTTCTTTGATGTTCAATTAATATGCTCTTTATGTGATCTTTTTCGTATTCCTGACGTAAGTAATTTACTTATTTTTGTATTAAAATGGATATAAAATTTTTTTCCTAAATTTTACATTGCATGAGATATGACAGAAGCAAATCCAATTAAAGTAGATATGTTAAGAAAAGTTTTTTTGAAACCTTTCTAAATTTGCATTTTGTAATTCTCAAATATTTTCTCGACAGAATTTGTTGAAAAAAACTTATTTAATTATTATTTTAATTTAACCTGCATCATGCCAGGTATATTTTAAATTGATTATATTTTAATGTCTGGTAGTAGTAGTATGTCTGGTAGTAGTATAAATTTTAAATGCATAAGTGAAGATTATATTTAATATTAGATAGATAAAATTCAATATATATATATATATATTTCCAGTGCAGCTGGCAAACAAACATGGACGTCTTTGGATGCCTATAAGGAATTTCTCTTGGAATAACTACTTTAGAGAAACAAGTGACTATCCTGTCAACGTGAATCAATATGAATATGTTTTATGTCAAGAGATATATACATATGCTGCTATTTCTTAATGTTTAAATGGAAATTGTTAAAATAGGCAGCTTTCTAATCATTAAAATTATTAATAACCATATTATACAAAACAATGATAAATTATGTTTAAGTTGTAATAGATTATTTATAATCCGTTTCATATTAACTGAAAATAGAATAATCCATACTTTGGTAATTATTGAACTAAATATAACCTCGTATTCCATTATGAATCTTTTAAAATTTTAAGACGAGACAGAAGATTAACCGTTAGAACAGTACATTTTGGTAATCCCTTTTGAAGATTTAATTTCGCTTTCAAGAATATGACTAAATAAGGGTGAACAAACTACAATCATGCAGCAATTTCAAAATTCCAAGACAACCAACTTGCATCTCAAATTTAGAAATTGCTTAAAGTTTCTTTATTTCAGTCTTCAGACTTTAAATATCATTTACAAAAGAGCGATTTTTGCATTTGTAAGTTTATTTTCCAATTATTTATATTACTCTATTCTTAATGTAACTTATACTTTTTGGCATAATCGTCAAAAATTTCGTTATTTTTGTAGATATTTAGAGTCTTCTTTTACCATATGTGTGGAAAACTCATAATAATTTCTTTGTAAAAGACATTATTTGAAATTTAGTAAGGATTTTTTAATAGAAATGATATAATTTTTCAAATGTTATGAATTGGCATACTTAACGTCATTAACCATTACAATAGCAAATATGTTAAATATTTAGTTTACTAAAAGTGCACCCCATTTTGTCACTTCGAATGAGTGTCCCTAAATATCGCATCTGGTTCCCTTTTCTCCTTCTGGAGCCCAATGATTTTTCTTTCTGTCATATTGATTTAATGCACCCATTTTCTTCATATAAGGACCTGACCTGAGCATTTCGGCATTGTCTGTCCGATTTCGAATTAAGTACCCTTAGTTCAGTAGCTCAATGTACTATCCTGGTCCTAGTTAGAAACTGGAAATGATTAACAGTTGGAAATAGGGAAAAAATTAATGGATAGATGAATAATAAGAAAAGAGTTGAAAAAGATTGATGGGAACAAGTAGGGTATATAATGTCATTTGTTTTTTCTATAGTGTATTGTACAAAAGGATAATAATATGAATAAAAAAGAACGAACAACATGATCAGGTAATTTTGATAACCATTAATAATTTTATTAAAACTGGAAACTTCTTTTCTACCATATTATTATTTTTTAGTTATATAATTAACTAAAAAATTCAAAAGTTCAAAAATTGTCAAAGAATTCTAAAAGGAATTCTAAAAGAAAGAATTCAAAATCTTCTATTTTTGAAAAAAAATAATGAATGTAAAGATTATCGATCCTTTGTAGTGTTATAAAAAATACTATGATTTTAATGATAGATGCAATTTTCTAGCTTCTTTATCTCATATAGAATTAATTAATTATTATATTAACATTCATTAATTAAATTTTCTGTACATATTTAGAACAATTATTGCATTTTTTTTAAAAAAATGAGATTATATCTTTATGTAACTTAAAGTTTTATCTAGATTTGTTTTCATTTTAATGAAGTAAATCAGCAAAAAACTACTTGGGATGAAATGTGCACTATAATTTAATACTGAAAAATCTTTTATGGGAAAAAAATGTTTATAATTTTATAAATATTTCAATAGTCTATTTTTGCCACCAAGACTAGTTATACTAACTATATAACTAACTTATATATATTTTTTTTCTGTCTTTACGGTGTAGAGAGAAACACAAAATATTAATATTACCAAAAAAAAAAATTGTAAAAAGAATGCTCGAAATATTTTAATAAAATTACCAAATATTATGTCTTTATGATTAAAAATCAAATAAATTAATGTGGAAATATATCATGAATCAACTGATTCATGGTATTTTCTTTAGTTTCCAACTGTTATAGCTGTATTTTATTTGAAAAGATATTAATCACCCACAGTGCAACTCCCAAGAAACATTGAAGACCGTGGGGCTTGGAATCATTTTTCACTTGGGGTCGGATCTATGTTTAGAGCTTGGGGACCTTTCGTTTGCGGTGGACAATCAAGATGATGGGTTTCACTGGACGCCAGAAAATTCAGTAGATAGGGAGAGAGGGACATTTGATTTATTTAATGTCACTTATCTAAAAGTTTCGTTTTCTAAGGGACAATGCAGTGAATATTTCAAGAAGCATGTCTCGGAACTATTTCGAACATTTATATTGTGTGTATTTTAAATCATATTGCATGCTGTAGAATAATATTACTTCGACACTTTCATATTTTAGGGATCTTGGCGATAAATCGCCAAATTAACTTTTTATGGCTTCTGGTATTGAACTCGATGTTTTGAAGTTATTAGAAATTTTGTCAGGATAAATTTGTTATTACTGCTTTTATTATGAAATCTTTTCTAATAGGCAATCTTTGCTGATATTGGCAAGTGTGCTGTAATAAAGAATTATCAAAATTTAATTCTTTATTATAACGATTATTTTAACTGAATGGATTTTGGCAATAAATTGTGGTAAAAAATGACTGAGGCTTAGATTTAATAAAATGGAAGTTATAGAAACAAATTTTTTTTTTCTATTTGGAAGTTATTATAAATATAAGTAAATTTTAATTAATTTCTTAAAAAATTTAATTTTGGCATATACTTTTGCAGAAATAAGCTCAGAGATTAGTGATGCAGCAATAACAATACTTTTAGTTTCTCGGATTTCTTTGCCATGTACGCCAGTTGAAAAATGGGCCTATCAAACATTCGTGATTTTATAATGGCATGTATGGTGTAGCGTCTCAGTCTATACTAGACTTATAACAGCATCAAGAAGAGGGCCACTTTGAGATTAATGGGAATGCTTTAAATATTATTTACAAGCATTATACACACACACACACACACACACACACATGTATATATATATATATAGAACTCTATTTAAACAAAATTAAAATTAAAACTAAATTTGATTCACAAATGCAGTTCACTCCTAGGACGGAGAATTTCAGAGTCTACAACGAATCTAATACACTGGTCTGCGGCAGACCTTAATTACCACACGACGTGATACACGAAACCACAAGGGGCTCACTTTGTATACAGGCGGAAAACTCCGGCCTGTTTAGTCACTTCAGAAAATAAACAATAACAACACTTCTAGTCGACTCGTCGCAGAACTCTCTCTTCTTTACCAAAAAAATCCCTTTAAGGCAATTCGTCATGAGAGTAGGTCAGCTTCCCACACTTTTTATTGGAGTAGACATTTCTTAGCTCATAGTCGATCCCCAATCACGATGCAACAACTCATGATGTAGTCCATATTCAATCTGCATTTGTTTCGACTTGTGCAGGTCGAACAGACATTCGCTAATTTCCTAAATCTCATTATACATGATACAGAATATCTGCTATTACATTTGAGTGACAAGTTGTTCTCATAAGTGCAAAACCCCTAATTGTATATAATATAATTACCCACTATGAAGATAGTCTGCTGTCAAATTTGAGTGATGGGTTTATTATATATTTGCCTGCTCATTTCTGAAATTTTATTTGTTTCTGTATGAGTGGTAAGTGTGAGAAAAGTTTAGATTGAGCGGAAGATTATTTATGAAATATATCTGCTGTTCTTGTATTTGTTTTAGATACCCATTAATGTTGTACTATATGTTAGTCTGGTTCATGTAATAGTAAAAACATCTGAATTATATAAGTAATATTGAACATCTATTGATAAGCCATAATGTATGTAATAGATGTTCAATAATTGCAACTCTGGCCTAGGCACTTTGCTGTTATTATTTAATTTATTCTCTTAATTTATTGTAAGAAGTTTATGTATATTAATACCACGTATAAAGTAGCATTGTTTATCAGTACTTTATTGATAAGGAGGCTCTATCGTCGAATAATACGAAATTTTATCTATCTTCGAATAAACATTTTATTTTATTTATTATTTTTTTTTTTTTGCTCCCAGTTTAAGAAGTTTTATATTTTTTTCTTTAAAGCTATGCTGAAACAATGCCTTTAAAATAAGTTTCACTAGCATAATTTTTTCAAAAAACATTTTGCCTACAGGAATATTTAAAAAAATGCATTTTTTTATTCTACATTTTTAATTCAGAAAACAATTCATTAAAAATTCTGACTGCATAAGTGGTTGGCTGCATGCTAGGTATGTGAGTAGGTAGAATAGCCATCTGAATTCGATACTAAAAAAAATCGTGGGCAGATGGGACTTATTTAGCAATACCTGGAATTCCTCGGGTTGTTTTTTTCTGAAGAAATTATTTTTTTTCAATATTGAACAGAATCGATTAAATAAAAGGTTAATTCGAAAATAATTATACCAACAAAAGAAATTATATTCTCATCAGAAAATATATCCTCAAAAAAATATTCATACCGTCTCTACGTTTATATTAATCTAGCAGATAACCGTCTTTGCCCTGTTACAGAAAATAATATATATATAGATATGTTATATATATATATATATAAATATATATATATATATATTATACACTCAAGAGCCAAAACATTATGACCACCCCTGCATTTTGCAATGAACTCGCCTGGATGACGTGGAAGGCACGTGATCAGGGGGAAGTGGTATTTAACTGGTATTAAGTGGTGGTATTAATCCATGCCAAGGCGGGTTGAAGCCATGTTGCGCGCCAAAGGTGGGCCAACTCGTTATTGACAGGTGGTCATAATGTTTTGGCTCTTGAGTGTATATATAATATATATATATAATTAAATTTCATAAAGATAAAATATGAGAAAAATTAAAAGTTTGAGATTATAATTAGCCATCTTAAATAATATACACTGGGTAAATTCATTCATATCCAAGAGTAACCCAAATATTTCCATTAAATTTTTTTTTCACCTTGAATATGTTAGCACTTATTTTTGAGGACATAATTTTGTGTCGGCAAGAAAATACGTTCTGTTTTTATCATGCACCTAAAATGGTTAAAACCGAAATTACTGTCTTACTAACTAGGCAATAAATTGAAAACTAATACCGCGAATGATCTACCTTAATATTTTACAATGAGTTAATTAATGACTTTAAAATCAATTTTAAGCCTGGCGGCACCTGGTGGTTGGAAAAAATCTGAGGGAAATAAAAAAGTTAAAATTTTTATTAATTTAAAAAAATAATTAATATGTTTTCGTAATTTTTGGTTTTCAATTTTTGGAACGAAATAAAGAATTCATAGAAGAATCTGGACTTTTAAACTTCATGGTCTTTAAGTTATACAAGATGTAAGATTTTAGTGTCAAGATACGTTTTTAATCTATTGTTGTTTTACTGATCATAAATTTGTTTTCATTAATTTCGAGAAGTTATTTAATCATTTAAATACAAAAATTTATTATATGATTACTATAATTCGTTTAATTTTAATCCTTTAATAAGCACAGTTTGTATTAATAAATGACTGTTTAAACGTGTATCATTAAATTACTTTTGCATATAAAAGTCACAAAAAACTTTCAAGTCTATTTTATTATGAACAATTGTCACAAAATCATTGATTATTATAAGCTTAGCAAGTTTAAGCTTTTTTATTATTAATTTTTAAGCTTTGTAATAAAAAAGATAGCTACATTTATTGCGTATTTTAAGTATTTAAATGTATAATTTATTGTGATTACTTTTAATTACTTTTAATGATTGCTTATTTCTAGCCATTGAGTAAAACTAATTTTAAATATATAATAAAATTAGTTCATTTTAAATAATATATTAAATATATATATTATACAGCTTATTTTAAATATACATATATATATATATAAAATCTTAATCTATATAATTCTTCTGTACTTGTGTTTGTCATTGAAGTCCTCCTAAACTTCTGCAGTCTGATGGCCAATTGGTTACACCAAATTGTACAGACAGTGGTTTTTTTCCAATCTCATTGTTTTAATTGTTTAATAGTATGAGATATTATTCTTATATTTCATTTCTGTAATTTAAGTTTTGTTAATCTTCTAATCTGAGCTCTTAATCTTTTTTAATCTAAGCAATTACATTTTGTACAAATTTTATTATTAATTTAAGATGTGGAGTTTTAGTGTTACTTAATACCACATTGGAACTCCGCAATCGGTAAACCAGTTGCCTCAATTGACTAGCGCTCTGGCCGTTGGTAATAAAGGTTTCAAGTTCGTATCCTGGCGATGGCATGATGTTTGTTAGTGGTTTGGAATACACGTTAAGTTGTAGGTCCCGGTCTAATGAGCCCAAAGTGTGCAAAAAATAACCCTAGAGCGTCAAACCAAACCTCCTAAATGGCTGGACCGATTTTGATGAATTTTTTTGTGTTTGACAAAACACGGTGAATGTTTTTATGCTGTGCCATAAAACGTCCTTTTATTTTTATCATCACCTATTTTATTATTTAAATGCATAAATTTATAGATATATATTTTTACCGTTGCTTTATAAAATGATAAGCCAACCGATTTCAATCGATATCCTATATAAAAATTTCATCTCTAGAAATTTGATAGAACTGATAAAAGGTTAAGGGATATATTTAGTTTAATAGATTTTTTTTTATAAAGTAATAAAAAAAACATCTTCAAATGTTTACTTTTATTATATTTGCTTTCAAATAATATAAACACAAAAGTAAAACTTATTTTTTATCCCACCCAGGATAAAACTTTTCTAATAGTTATGTCTTTCAAGATTTCAAGGATTGTCCCCCTTTTTTTCTTTCTTCTTAACCTTTGACGATAACTTTTATTTTACCAAAATAAATAAAAGTTTAATATAAAAAGAACTTAGTTCGATATATAAATATATATATGCATTCCTCATTGATCCTTTATGTTTATCTTTTTTTATATCCAAAACACTAATGTGTTCACACTCCAGAGAGTAGTCAAAAGCACTTTTTGAGTTTGTTCATATTTTGCTATTCCCTGGCTTCGTGAAAAGCTTTTAGGGGTTTCATAGAAACTCATTTATTTCGAAAACGTGTTTCGCAGTCTATTTCACAAAAGAGAGATATTCTCTAATCCGGAAAACATTTTTTAAAAAAACGTAATTTTTTTTTCTTTGAACTTGGTAAAAGTGAACTGCCTCTTTGCGTTTATTCATCTAAGCTGTTTCTCCCTGCAAACCTGAAAGACAGTTCTTATAGAAATAATCCTTTGCTTTAATACTGGATTGAGAAGTTTCCCAAATGAATGATTATTTGGAGATATTTTCAGTCTGTATGTTGCAGGTTTAGTTAAAATAAATTACATCAGTACATTTATTTAAAATAAATTCTGTAAATTCCAAGGATTTTTTTACTATATTTTTAAAAATATATATAGTTTAAGGTTTTTTTCAGTAAAATATTCTGAGTACAAAAATAATAAAAAAAATTATGATTGCAAGCCCAAAAAATTATCAAAATTACGCAGCATACGTGAAAAGTAATGCTACATCAAATATGATATTAAAATAATTGGAGTTGTTATCGTTAAACGACATGTCGCCAAAAACAGTTTGAAAGCATTTGCTGTTTTTGTAGATAGAAACTTATCTTGACAAAACTGAAGCTGTTCTTTTTTTCTACTGGTAATAAACTTATGAAGCCTGTGATCAAAATTAGCAATGTTGTAATTCCTTGGAGTAGTCAAAATAAGCATTTAGGCAGCATTCTGTATCCCCATTTAACTTGGAAATAACATTTCTTGCATACTAGAACAAAATGTTGTACTGCTTTCCGTAAATTTAATCCTCTTATTAATACAAATTCAACTATGACCAGGAATAATATACTTCTTTTATATACTGCCATATAGACCTGGTTTGGTCTTATGCGGTTAAATCTAATCATCTTAAAACTATTGAAACTTCATGAAACATTACTATCCGCCAAATAATCTCTGTTAAATGGTTTCTTCTTAATTCTGATCTTATTAAAGCTGTTAACATTCTTTCTTTATTTGATTTTCTTAAACATATTTCCGTATATTTACTTCTTTAACACGCTTAATGACCATAATAATATTGCTATCCAGGAGATTGAATCGTATATTCCTAATTGTTTTTTTCACCTTTACTGATGAAAGGTTAGAAGTAATTTTAGATCGTGTAAATAAATATATTTCTTCAGTTCATGGAAATTTAATTAGAGGAAATGATTTGCAAATCTTGTTGCGATTAAAGTTTTCATCGGTTTCCTTTCTTTAGCCAGACTTTTACGGAGTAAATAAAATAAAAATGTAACGTTCGATATGAAATCGGAAATAAAAATAATTAATGCAATGTTAACTAACGCGCAACAGCAAAGAACTAAATCCTGCTATCCTCCAAAAAAGTAATTTGCCAATATGTTATACCATAACCTATTTGTTTTAAATATATACTATATGTACGTTATTTTTAGGGTGTTAATTATTAGTAGAACCTATTGCCTAATTAGTACGATTTATCTCACAATAATAATAAGAATGGGGCCGAATGATGATGGCCTGATGGCCGAATGGCTAGCGCTCTGGCGTTCGGTACCACAGGTATCGGGTTCAAATCCCGGCTTTGCCCATGGTTGTTGTAGTGGTTCGGAATCCACTTTAAACCGTAGGTCCCTGTCCTAATAGGATCGTAGAGCGTTGCGGGGGCATTGTTACTCCACGTCCGTGGCTTACCATCAAGTTACACGCGCCCCCTGGGTAATGCAAAGTGAGAAACGTCTGTGCATTGTAAAAAAAAAATAAGAAGAATAAGAATCTAAAACGATCCAAAATCTGTCATTGTCGTCTTAGCTCTATGGTGCGAACCGTCATGATTTTATAGCACGTTGAGTTTACAAACCAATAGGTGCTTGGTTCCAAATTCGACCAGTGATGTCGAACCGAAAGTTATAGTATTTAGCCTGAGTATGGAAACGATAAATGAATTGGCCATAATGATTATCCATTGGCCACAAGAAGGATGTATGATGTATGTCACCAAGTAGTGTACGTATGATGCATATCACCAAGTTGTGCATGTATGGTGCATTTCACCAAGTTGTGCATGTATGGTGCATATCACCAAGTAGTGTTTGTATGGTGCATACCAGGGGTCTCCAAGCTACAGCCCGCGGGCAAATTCCGGCCCGCTAGTGTCATCAATTCGGCCCGCGACAGCGAATAGCTTATTGTTGCTGTAGTAAGTTGGATAAAAAAAAAGATTGATAATAACTCAGTTTTATTCACTTGCTAGGTAAGCTTAATGACAAGCATAATACGCAGAAAATTTAAATTAAGCATAACAGCTAACAAATAATTGAAATGAACTAGGGAACATCCCGAGGTTACCCTCGGTAGTTATGTTGGGATAAAGAATATCGCATATGTATGCATATCGATGTTTGGAATGTATATATCCTGAATTAAACATATGATTTTTATCCTGAAAATCCTCCAGGAACTGAAAAGTTAAATTAAACCGAATGAAACCTCGGGGTATCCACTTGTAAAAAAATAGTAATGAAATTTATGTAATCGTGATTTTTCACTGACAATAGTTTGTAGGGCTAGTGTTTCATTGTCAGTATCAAAAGGATTTTGAAACATCTTAATTTCATTTGCAATGACATCAAAGTCTGAGAAACGAGTATCAAAACTTATCTTCAAAACACTCAAAACTTCGACGGGAAACTCAGTCTCAGTAGTGCGGCTGAATATTTCACATGTCTTAAAATGTGTGAAACATTTTTTACGTAATTTTGATTGAAACAATATTATTTTCTACACTAATATCAAATCGTTCCGACAGAAAATAATATTGTTTCAATTGTATTGTTAGATCAGGGAGAAGCTGGTTTTCTCCTTGCAATCTCAAATTTAGTTCGTTCATTTGTTTTGTCAAATCGATATAGAATGTTAACTTCCACAGCCATTCACTATTTTGTAATTCAGTAAGAGGGCAATGCTCTGTGATCGACGTTCAAAAACGCGCTGCAGGACTTTACCGCAACTAAGCCAGCGTACGGCACTATGATATGGTAAATCATTTTCTCCCATACCTTCAATAAACTCGCGGAATTGTCGGTGATTCAGCCCAATGCATCTGATGAAATTAACAACTCATATGACTGGTTTTAGAACTTCAGACATATCCAAATATTTTCCGCACAAGGACTGCTGATGAATGATACAATATAAGAATAATGGTTTTGAACCACTATCATTTTCTACTGCCTTTGACACAAGTGCAACCACTCCTTTATTTTTACCACACGTTTTTGCCTCCATCAGTTGTAATAGATTTCAAGTTTTTCCATCGTGGGTTATTTTTATTAATGGCATTGTCAACTCCGTTAGAAATATCTTCCCCGGTAGTCGTGCCATGAATACTATCAATATCAAGAAGTTCTTCATACACTTCATAGTTTTTATTTACTCCTCGAATAAAAATCAACACCTGAGCCGTGTCTGACACATCCGTTGACTCATCCAAAGCCAGAGAAAACCACACAATATGTTCATTTTTGTCAGACAGTTGAGATGATATATTTTCTGCGATATCTTGTACCCTCCGAGCTACGGTGTTTGCTGACAAACTGACAGTTTTAAATAAATTTACCTTTTCGGAGCACATTTCTTCGGCTACTGCAATTACGCATTCTTTGATCATTTCTCCATCGGTGAATGGTTTTTCCCCGTTTTGAGATTTCAGGTGCCACTTCTTGTATATTTTGAGTAATTTTGAAAATGTTTCGTTTCATAATGACGTTTAATGTTATATTCTTTGAGAACGGCTATGGTTTCATTTCAAATCAAACATAGCATCTTATTACTGGACTCAATCACGAAATATTGAAAGTTCCATTGAACTTTGAATGTTCTGCATTCACTGTCTATTTTTTGCTTCTTTTCCATACTAGTAAATCCCACAACAAAATTACAAGTTAAATCAAAATACACTTACATATGGGCGTTGGTCAGATCGGTCTTTTACAAAACTTTACTTCACAATAGACACATTTTCGCTTCCTTCGCCTTCCCTACGTAAATTGAGTCGCGGTCGCGCCGCTAGCTTTTTATACTCCAATTACTGCAATCTCGAAGTGAGTGGAATACACCAGAACCTGCTCGAACCAATGAGGTTATTCACGAATGTTTAATTGTTAACTGCAGCACCATCTGTTAGCGATATAGGATATTACCTATTTCTGATTTTGACCACTAGATGTTGTCAAGTGGGGGACCTGATGGCCGAATGGCTAGCGCTTTGGCGTTCAGTACCACAGGTATCGGGTTCAAATCCCGGCTTTGCCCATGGGTGTTTGTAGTGGTTCGGAATCCACTTTAAGCCGTAGGTCCCGGTCCTAATAGGATCGTAGAGTGCTGCGGGGGCATTGTTACTCCGCGTCCGTGGCTTACCATCAAGTTACACACGCCACCTGGGTAATGCAAAGTGAGTAACATCGGTGCAGCCCTTATGGCGAAGATCACGGTCTATTTGCCAGCTGCATTAAAAGAAGAAAAAAATGTCGTCAAGTGTCACGGTCGTATCGATAAACACAATAGTAATTGTAGTAATTGAACCAGCAAATTTAACAAGCGTATGCTCGCTCAGAGCGCGTACTCGACTAGTCCAGAAATTATAGATAATGGCAAAAAAATTAAAACGGTTTGGCACTTGGTACTTACTGGAGTAAACAGTATGGCCCTAAGGCTGGAAAGTTTGGTGACCCCTGATGTATACCATGATATTCGTTTAAAATAGTGGTTATTAAATGTATTGCCAGTGTAGCAGTCACCCATTGGTTGCATCCTGCTAACATTGAATCTGCTACATGTCTATACTTTTAAAAGCAAATTAACTACAGTCAGGACCTTAACAGCATTTCTAATGAAATGAAATTTCTTTCAAGTGTATTTTTATGTCGTAATACATAATATTTTTGAATTATTATTCAATTTATTTTTTAATTTCCTTTTATAATCTTTTAAACATTCCGCTTTTTAGTTAGCTTTAAGCCAATTTTATTTTATAAGTTCCATTTTGCAAGTTTTTGTTGGGAAACGTAAATACTGGGTATTATATGGGTATCAAATTTTTAAATTTTTAGGTTAATTTAATTTTTGTGAGAACAACTTATTTATGTTTATTTTTGTATATATTCCCTCCGGAATATGTGAACGAAATATAACTGAATGAGTTATATTTCCGTCTGTTCCCTCTGATGGAAATGTCAATGGTTAAATCGTGACCGTGCAAATATGGCGGGGCAGTGAAAGATCGTTTTCCATTTTGTAAGCAATATTTTCGGATCTACTCAAAAAAAAGCCATAAATATGAAGAAGTGACATATTTTGAATTATATAGGTAGGATCAAGAAACATTTCCGGTCCCGATCAATATATAAATAAGTAAAATTCATGCTATACAGAATATGATTCATTTGTATTGGTGAGACAATTTTTAAACATGGGATTTTCAAATTAAAGCATTAAAAATTGGACAATTATGTGTTTACATGTTTTTATCAGTTTACATGCTACTATTATCAATTAATATATAATAATTATGTATTTATAATTTTTTATGCATTAAAGAATTATAAATTTATAAATGTGATTTTGAGCGGTTATAACTCTAAGCTGAATTTATCAAAAATATTAAAATTATAACTAATCATATATATATATATATTTTTTTTTTTGAAAATAGATAAATAAAAAATAGTTTTCGTCTATGATTAAATGAAAGGGATCAAATACAGAATACCGGAAAATAGAAATAATTTATTTTACAAAATATCTCGAATTTCTTTAATTGAACAAAGATTAAAACTGCTCTTTTTATTCGTTGCCCTAATTATTTTTCTTATGATAAAAAGAAAATACATTTTTTTCGAAGATTTTAAAATTCTGACACTTATATCATAAAAAATTTTTCACAGATTAAACTTTTTTTCTTAAGCCAATTTGAGAAATCCAATTACAATTTTTATAAATAACATGAATTCCAATTTAAATTTTATAAATAACAGGAGCATTGAAGACGTATTATGTTTTCAAAAAAATATTAATAACTTTGTTGATTTTAGTTTATTATTGAAATTTAATTAATTTTTTAACTAAATTCAATTTTATTTAGTTACATTGTTTATTGATAATACTATAATAATTCTTTTTATAAATATCCACGTAATAAACTTCTTGATATAAATAACGTCAAATGTCATGTAGGGGCTAGGCTTGTATTAGTAAGGGCTTCCACTTATGTAAGTCATGGTAACTCAATAACAGAAAGCCATGAGAGAAAGATTTGCTTTACGGGAGGACTTTTAGGGATAACTGCCCCATATTTTTGTGTTTTTTGAAGAAAACCCCTGAAATTTCCTAATAAAAACATGAATATTGATACGATACGTTTTACACAGGTTTTCATAATAAATATCGAGTCTCTTTGTTCTTGAAATCAGTGACTGCAACGGATGACTCCAATAGATTTGAATTTGAACCTTTCTGCGTAATAGCATGAAGGATCAATAAAATTAAATTAAATTAATGAATCATCTTTAAAAAGTTATCAAAATAAGCCGGCCTGTTGAAATACATTTTATTTTACTTTTGATATGCACTGTTTAGCATTACAAAATAAATCACAAAAATAAATATTCAATATGAAAGATTCAATAATAATCAAGGCCAGAAAAATATGAATGTAATTATGTAGTAAAAGAGAGAAAATGTGAATAAATATATTTAAAACCTGTCTAAAAACACAAACAAAATTACGTTAAAATTTAAATAAATTTTAAAATTTGTGCACACAGCATTACTCTGCCAAATAAAAAAAACCTAAAAATGACACAATCTTTGCTTTTAAAAATTCCAATCGTGTTTTTTATTTACCAAGAATTGCCCAGATTTTCTAATCTTGTAGAATGGATATGCTATGTTTGGATTTCCTCCAATTTTTTTAACAGCCATGCTATTCCTGCAAGTCGCGCTGCAATTCTTCCAATTCTCATATCGTGTGAAAATAAAACTATGTTGTATAATTCTGTATTATAAGGGGTTGTCTGAATTCTGTTTCGAAATGGATTATAAATTAAAACAAATATTTTTTTATTATTTATTAAATTCTACAGAGCTAACTTTAAAAATCCTATTCAATTCAATATGAATTTACTATTTTAACAATTTTCAAACAAACCATAGAACTAGTTTGCAAGTTCAAAGTACATGAACAATATACGAATATTCATAATTTATTATATATTTAATCAATTTATAATATACTTATGCTCAATACTGTCAGGTTTCCGAATTGTTATATATTAATAAAGTGTTTGGTAATTGGTGTTTATGGACTTGTCATCATTAATCAACATTTCAACATAATCAAATTTTTAAAGTTAAGATCTTTATTTTCAGTCTTTTCCTATTTTGTTTTTATTTATAATCAATTAGGAAATTAGTTTATTTCCTTTTAGTGATGGATTCTGTACAGTTTTCCTAATAAATTATTCTCTTTTCTTCTGATGGTGTTTGAAAACTCAATTGACTTCAAAATCACCTCTAATTAAAATTAATGAGACTGTTCACATTGGAAAATATTTAAACACTGTTAATGAAGTAAACATAATTTTGATAAATGAACTGAAGATTAATTTTAACTAATTGCTAAATGTAAGGTGTTTAATGTTTTAAGTAGAATCCATTCAATTCCTAAATCTCATTCTGTTGCAGAAGTGTTGAAAAATCTAATTTCCAGCTTATTAAGAAACTTTTAATGTTACTAATTTGCATTCAGTGCATTTTCCACTTAATTAGTCTGGAAACTTTCCACAGTACAAAAGATAAAATAATGTTATGACAAGTTGCTTTCAACGAATTTATACATAAAGATGTAATTTCATAAATGAAAATGAAGTACTTCATTATTAAAGAACTGTTTGTTTCTGAATACCTCATTATTCACTATGTATGAGTCCAGCCAAAAGTTTACGTAATAATAGTTTGAAATCTGAACATGTATTCTAAGTAACTTTGACTATAATTATAAATGAACTTCCTTTATGTTTCACTTTGAAAACTGGCATAAAAGTTATTAAGAAGACATTACTGTCTTCTTAATAACTTTTATGCTAGTTTTCAAAGTGAAACATGCAGTTGTTTTGTAACTAAGGGAAAATATATTGTTCATATATTACCTGATCTTAATGGACATTATATTCAAAAACGTCATTTCTGAACTATTTCGTGTTAATACATTATTATGCTAATAAGGTATCCTTTTTTCGAAGAATATAAGTGCTTATTAGCTATATCACTCTAAAACATTTGTAAAAATTGTTATTCATATAATAATATTATTAAAAATTATTTCTTGAATTACCATTTTTATTTATTAATTTTGTTGTCATTTTTTTATTAGTTTGATTTTGAGAAATATTTTATGTTTTTGAAGATACTAGCAACTGTCAACTTGTAAAATGTACGGAATTTATTTGTCGGTTGATTGTAAAAATAAATATTTTATTAATAGTTATATATATATATATATATATATGCACACAGTTTGATCATTTTTCCTCGTAGTCACTTATAAGCCCGTCGATGGAAAAGGATAAGCATTCTTATACTCTGTGCATGCAAACAAGATTCCACCCCCTCAAGAAAGGATTCTTGATACTCATAGGGCTGATATTTTTAACATTTCACTGTCGGTAAAGCATTAGGAAGTAGCAAGTCTTCAAGAAGAAGTTGTAAATGTTACTATCATAGGAAATTAGTTATATTTTACGCATATTTGTGTCCCATATTAAAGCAAATCAGTAATATTCGTAGTAGAACTGATTATTTTACTCTTTACAATCGGCAAAGCATTGAGAGGAAGCGGTGGCTGTATTTACGTGTTTACTACCACAAGAAGTTAGGTGTAACTAACATATATTTGTGTGACGCATAAAAGCAACTCAAGAATTCCTGAAAGATTGAAGAAGAAAAGAACATAAAGAAAGAAAAAAGAAAAGAGCATAAAGAAAGAAAGAAGAAAAGAACATGATTTATAACATATTTTCTACCGAACCCATTCGTTTTTAAATCAATGGATGTGGGGGAGGGGGCAAATTAAACAGAACCGTGTTCTTTTAGTGCCTCTATCCCCGTAATGAGTGTCCAAAAGATCAGCCAAAAGCTTCGAATCCCATCAAGTTAACCGCTAAATACTATTATCTAGTGTGTTCAATAAACTGGGTACATGAATATTCATTGCCTGCGGTCGAACAATAGTTCCATTGTTGGTGAATGTCCTATTTACTTTTCCTTGGACGTGTACACTACGTTTCTTGGATGTTCAAGCAATTGATGTAGCCTACTAATTCAGTTGCACTGAACGCTCTCATCCTCTTGCATGCTAAATATTTTGCATTGCGCTAGTCCATGAGTGGAGACGTTTCTCAAAACACAAAGCTTCTATTCGAATAAATGAATAATTTTTGCATAATAACAACTATCCTTAACTTCTTCTTCCTCAGGTATGAAGATGCTACTGGCAACCTCGTAGATGTTGTGAACAACAAATCTTACGAAGCAGATCCCGAAATTGCTGGACACCCTGCTTACTACACCTTCCAGTCGGAGCTGTATGCCCGCAAGTGGATCGCTTGTTGCCGGGCGGCATTGGACTGTTGCAGTCGCATGCTGTCCGAACCCTTTACAGAAGATAATGGTGAGATTCGTATTTTTTCATTATATTTCTACAGATGCATTAAAATGTATTCGTATATTCAACACAAAATGAGTATAAGGGACCAAACTCTATTCTTATATAATATACCTTAACACATTAATTGGAAACGACTGCTGGATTTATAGCATTCTTAATAGATTTGGTTTAATCATTGGCTCCTCGTATAGTGATTAGCATTCATAAAAGGAATTGTCTTCCGGTATAACTTTATGGGTGATTATCTCGTTTTTCCGAGTCGTATACGAAAGATTCTGGAGAATCCTCATTATACAGTACAGCTGGCGATGCGAAATACATAAATCCGATGTTATAATCGCTACCGAGTTTTCGAATTTCTGCAAAGTAGGGATTTCAACGAAGACCTTCAATGGCTTCGAATTTGTACTCTCCTGTACTGTTGTTAATCATGTTTCCCATTTAAGAGATATGTATCTTTATGATCTGTTCATTGAATTTATGAAGTCCCGCTCAATCTGCAGTGTATAAAGAATCAGCTTTTAAAAAGACGAATCTAAAATGAATCGATGAACGATCGAATCTAAAATGAATTGAAGAACGATCGAATCTAAAATGAATCGATGAATCATCGAATCTAAAATGAATCGATGAATGATTGAATCTAAAATGAATCAATGAACGTTCGAATCTAAAATGAATCAATGAACGTTCGAATCTAAAATGAATCGATGAACGATCGAATCTAAAATAAATCTTTTAGAATGTGAAATTTGAGTACGTCTCGATCTCGGTGGTAAGAACATATTTCTACTCTATTCCCGTAAAAAATTATTTTAAAATTAAAACATTTAAAATCCACATAATTTTTTAATTAATCATAAATAAGATTTTTCACCGTCAATTTTTATAAACCTTACATTTTATACATTTCGCACATGATTCGCAACAGTTTTCAATTACGCAACAATTATAAATGATAATTACTAATTTTATGAGTTTAAAATCTAAAAATTTAAAAGAACTTTAAATGTAAATTAATATAACCATTTAATTGGGCACATTATGAAAGATTTGTAAAGGGCTCCAACATGAAAGGAAAAGTAACCCCCCCTTCCCCCCTAAAAAAAAGGAAAGAAAATTCGTCGATTTTATCTTCACATTCACATCAAAATTTTAAAGAATCTGAATCTCATTGCTTCTGCAGTTCTACGCTCGAATAGAAAGAAACAGCTGGAATAGTTCAGCATCAAGAAATCAAAATGTCAAAACGTCTTTTGGAAAAAAAAAGGTCTGCTATAAAAGCACTCTTCAGCCATTCAAAACAAAACATGAAATATGTCAACTTGAAAGCGTATTACTAAAATAATACTCAAAACTTTTCTTAAATTTGACATTCATATTTTTCAGACGTAACTTTCAATAAACAAAATAAAATTTATTCATTTCGTTGCTGATTTTCAAAAGTTTTAAAAGTTCAAAAGTTTTTTTTATTACAAAAAAAACTTATTTTACTATTTTTTTTGGGCTATACATTTTTGTATATACGAATTCCATTTAATTTATAAGTGTAATTGTTTGTTTGGATGTAATGGTTACGTATGTTATTTATAATAAGAGTGAAGAATCCAATTTTTTTTTATTTCTCAAGAATTCTAAAAAAAATGTAAATACTGCTTTTTAATTAATTAAACATTGCAATTTTAATAATTAAAAGTAGTATTTGCATGAACTAAATTAGTAGTATTTACATTATTACTAATGCTTCGCTATTTTCAGACTTTAATAATAAAAAACAATATCCTAGCAGTATTTACTGATGTGATATTTACTGACGCCTCAGCCCAACTAGGGGCTCAGTGGCAACGCGAGGCAGAACGTGAACATTAAGGCAGAGGTTCAATCCGCTGGCGGCTTTGCTGTAGACACTGCTCCAAAAAACTAGAGACTCGATGGCGTTAGTGATGTTCAGCATTTTGCCTCGTGAGTCGGACTACCTGATGGGACTTTTCATGGTTTTCTTCCGTACTATATGCAAATATGGGGTAATTCTTAAATTATCCTCCCGGAAGACATTGCCTTCCTTCTTCAGCGACTCGGAGCCAAATCAGACTTCTACCTACGGGTACCCTTTTCCCTCCATACATGATTATACTATTCATGGCGTGTTCGTCCTGCGATGCCGGACACTGAGGATTAGTCACAACAACTCTCAAACATGCCTTTGGAACATTAGTGAATGTGAGAAGTAAATTTCTGCTATCCATTGAAATTACACATATTTATGTAATTTACAACAGTTCATTACATTCTAAAATTATTTATTTCTCTAAGAATCTCTTTTTAATTCTTTTCGTTCGTTTTTTTATCTAACGAATAAATTTTTTTCCACTTGCAGAAATACCATTTACATTTTGAGTTACACTAATAAAACAAAGCTTGTGGGGTAGTTTTTTTTTTATTTCAAAGAATTTGCTCGCGGATTCAAAATAATTGTAACATAAAATATCTTTTCGATTTTAAGCATACGAAGAATAAAACATTTCAGCTAAAATATTTTGCTCTTAATCCTTATTTCTGCGAAAAATTAATTAAGCATCTTAGCTACCAGAAATGTCAAGAATTCTTGAGGAACGCATCCAGCAAGGAGGAATCCTTTCTCTCAACTAATCAACTTTCTTTCAGTTCGTCATTCCAATGATAATAAATGAACCGTTCAAAAAGATCACGAATCATTCTTTACTATGTTCCGGTTTAAGTCATTTAACAATGATAAAATAGCATTCTGGAAGAACCCATTAAAATGGCAAAAGTCATTATTAAACTGATTTGTGATATGGCAGAACTGCTGTTGCTCTGTGAAGCAGACGAAAATATTTTTCCGGAACATTGTTCCATTGTGCGGAATAAATATTGCCGCTTGGTTACATCTGATTGTTAAAAATTTATTTGATAACGAGAAGAAGTTCTAATAATAGAAAAGGATATTTTGGTTTAAAATATCAGACCATTAAGTTGCTGTTATTTTCTTAATCATTTGTGCTTCGAAAATAAATTATATACCAACAATTGAACAACGCATTATAATCATTCAGTAGAGAAAACTGATTTTGCAGAAGTTTCTATATCAGATTAAAAGAGTTGGAACTAAAAGCATTACAAATAATTTAATGCTGCTTTTAAAAGAAAATACTTATATTTGTTGTTGTTGTTAAACTTTGGTGGCCCTTATGTATATCACAAGCAACCCACTGATGGGAGATGAGGGATGATGCGAGGACTTTTATTGTTGCATGTCGTATGGGAGATGAACTGGAAAAATTCCCACCAGATAACCTGATTATTGATTGAAGACACTCGATCACAATCCTTACTCTTCTTCACAGGAAGAAATGGATGTAACATGTAATATTTTTTTCCATATTTTACCAAACTTGAGTGCTTAATTCAGAGTTTGTCAATTTTGCAGATATTTATATCAGGCTTCTCCTACTCCATATAAAATGCTATTAACTGGAAAAAAAAGAACTTTATTGCCTTCCAGAAGTGTTTTAAACCATAACTGCCCCCTTTTGTGTGTGGTAAGGGAGAAAACATGAAAATCTCCCACCAGGCAATATGAATGTCAAAGTTAAAGGCGTATGCATGCTATTATAATAAATGTCGAGTCTCATTTTCCGAATGGCGGCCTGTTGGCCAATTGGCTATCGCTCTGGCTTTTAGTAACATAGGTTTCAGGTTCGAATCCTGGCGGTGCCATGGATATTTGTAAGTGGTTCGGAATCTATGTTAAACTGTAGGTCCCTGCCTGTTTAGCCTAAAGTGAGCACTAGATTACCGTAAAGCGGCAAATTAAACTAAACCAAACCAAACCTTTTCCTAATGTACATGCCATTGGTGGGTCTAAAACTTCGCTTTCTTGCACATTAATTTTTTTCCGTCACATTCTTCATCGAGTCCTCTCTTTTCTGTAAGATCATGCAGCAATGGATTAGAATCCTCATTCTATTGGAAGCTAATTTGTTCTCTCAAATTCGTTGTTGGGACCTCTTTTCTGAAAACACATGGCATGATAGATTTGAACTTTTGCTCTGTTCCACGTTAATTTGCTTTGTCACAATCACTGCCAAGACCACTTGCATACTTAAAACTGCACTCTTACCTATATACTCTTATTTGCTTTCTCATAATCACTATCGTGTCCATTTTTTCTGAAAGTGTATGCCACCATTGAACTTGAACCATAGCTGTCTTGCATGCTAAACAATTCCCGTCGAATGTTATCTTTTTTGAAAGACCATGCCACCGGTTAATTGACATTTCAATCTCATACGTGACAATTTCCTCTTTCCAAAATCCTTCTTTCGGCCTGTAGGCCAATTGACTAGCGCTCTGACCTTTGATACCGCAGGCTTCCGGTTCGAATTCTGGCGGGGAAATGGATGTTTGTGAGTGGTTCGGAATTCACATTAAATTATAGGTCCCAGTCTAATTAGCCTAAAGTGTGCACAAAATAATCGTAGAGCGACAAACCAAACCAAATTCCTTCTTTTCTGAAATGCGCATGCTTTGAACCTTCACTCTTAAGCTCACTAATTTATTCACTTAACCCCTCCTCTCCCCCCATGAATAGTTATAATAATTATACGTAATTTCAATTAGAACGGTTAATGCAGCGTGTATTTATTCATGATTGGATGGATGGCTTTAATATTATTTTCATAATTAAATATAATAGCAGTCAATGATATCATGACATATATATAATTATAATTAAAATGATATAATTACCTTGCAAGAAAAGTGACATAAGCCAAAAATACTTTCGGCGGAGATCTAAATGAAATTAAAAATAAACTATCACAAAACTAAAGTTAATTATTAATTCGGCACTTGTCGCTTTTGTAATATATTTTCCTTTTAATGAACTATTACAGTATCTTTCAATTTTGGAAAAAAAATGCAATTTCTTATGAATGACGTATAATAAGAGTGTGTTTAATGTATTAAAAAATTCCTTTACAAGAATATATTATTATATTTGCAGAAAATGCGACTGCATGCAATTCGAAAAAGCCGGCTATGCAGATAAAATAATGGAATTTTTGAAATGTTCTGCACTTTATGCCATTTTTTCTGGATATGTACAATATCATTTACGATTCGAATATATCCGAGTATATTTCTATTTTTTTCAATGCATATATTTTTTTGTCCTTAAAACAGGGCTGCACTTCACTTATTGGATATAACGGTGAAAGGAATTGGTACAGGTGTCACATTCCTTTTCGTTGTCAAAAATTAAATATATATAAATAAATAAAAATATTTCATGGTAGAAAAATTCAATTTACTTTCAAAACTTCAGAAGCCAGACAAATCCAGTTTAAAATTTTGACACGACAAAACTATCGATTTGAAAGTGGAATGTTATTACTTTGAAAATTTTATTTTATATGACTCTATAAAAAAATTTAAATATGTGAAATTTTAAAATGTATCATGTGTATATGAGAATAAATTTCTGGATCTATTTTATTCTCACAGTTTCACACTTACTGCTCATATCTTATCATTGTTTTCAAAAGTCTGTTTTTCTTATTATTTATTTATTTTAAAATTTAATTTTTTTCCATTATTGCAGTGTAACATTTTCTAATTTGTAAATAAATATTAACTGATCTAACTATATATTTTTTCAAAGTCTTTTAGAAAAAAAATTTTGTTCGTTATGAAATCACATGAATAAAAATTAAACAACATTTTATTTTTGATTGCTTAAGCGCGCGAATATATGAAGTCATCTGCGATTACAATTATTGATTTTTTTTTTAAATTCAGCTTTATCTCGAGTGCACTACGTTGAATTTTCAACACTGCACCATCAATTTGCCATCACAATATAGAATGAACACCTACAAGGATGATATATACTGGCCTCCAAAAGTTAAGGAACAACATGTTTTTCGAAGCTCACCTTAAAAAAATGTGGGTAAAAATAAAATTTATAGTTTATATAAATGATAAAAACGAACTTTATGCAAATTTATGCAAAAACGCTAGCTGCCAGAAAGCTGCCAGCTTTAGAAAAGAACAGGTATATATGAGTGAGAGAAAAATATGCAAATACCAGGCTTTCGTAATTACTTGTGTAACTTTTGTTGATTTACAACTTTTGTTAGAAGATTCGTTGACAATGAGCAGTGGGGTGCCGCAGTGTCTGAGAGAAGCCGTTTGCCCAATTCATTAAGGTGACAGTCCGTCGAATGGAGGGAAATGGAGTTGTCCCAGACTGATGCTGCTAGGCGTCTTAATGTATCTCGCAGTGTATTCCACCGTCTCTGGAATCAATATCAAACCGAAGCTTCTGTGTCCACAAGACATGTTCCAGGTCAACCACGAGCTACAAACCTGCAAAAGATCGTTTTATAGCTCTTTCGGATTGAAGGAGAAGAAGCATTTCTGTGCCGCTACTTATTGCAGACCACCCTGTAGCATCAGGGAGAAGAATATCCGCTAGTATGGGGCGAAGGAGTCTTCACAATTCGGGTCTCTATCCGAGGCGGCCCCCTCAACGGACGACAGAGAAGGGTTCGCTTATCTCAAACAAGATAACACGTTTCTTGAACCAGACAGCTATGGGCTCCTGTACTCTTTACAGACGAGTCCAGATTCACACTGGTGAGCGATTCACGACGTCTGCTGATCTGGAGGGAACAAAGCACCAGATACCATCAATCCAACACTGTTGAAAGACACACTTACCGAGGTGGTGGAATAATGGTTTGGGCAGGGATCTCACTGACCTGCATGCGTTACAGGGAAGAACTGCAACTGGTTTGAGATATCGGGATGAGATCCTTGATCCATATGTCCTCCCATATGCCGGTGCAATTGGCAATTTTTCATTCTTCACGACCTCACCGAGCTGTAGATGTTGAGGAATATCTTGAGGGTCTTGGTTTGGAGCGAATGGAATGGCCCGATCGATCTCCAGACCTGAATGTGATAGAGCATCTTTGGGGCTATCTTGGTAGACAGGTTACTGCTTTAAGTCCTCCACCAAGGTCTTTAGGAGAGCTGGAACAAAGCTTACACCGTTTCTGGTCTCCACTTCCCGTTTCGGTAACCGACAACTTAATTGACAGCATGGAAAGTCGATACCGCCAATGCATTCAAGCTAGGGGTGGGCATATCCCTTATTAAAACTCATTTTTGTTATAATTCTATGGCATTTTACCACATAAAACTGTGATTATTATTTTTCCCAATAATGGACTTTTCCATCGAGATTGCCTTTTTTGTTGTAAATCATTTTTGCGTTTTCTTATGTAAACTTCAATGTTGCAGTCAATACATAACTGTTTTGTGCACATGTCCTCCAAATTTGGTGCTTCTACATTCATTCATTTTCAAATTAGGCTAAAAAAAACAGTTGTTCCTTAACTTTTGGAGGCCTAGTGTATTTGCTATTAGCACTCTTTTTTAGCATCTCCTGAAAATTAATAGAAAGTTTCTTAAGTCGATTGATTTACAATGTCCCTGGAATCCCCCTAGCCCCTGGAATAAACTAAGAAGCTAAGCGTGATTTTCGAGGGTGTGATACTATATGCGAACATTTTGGCTCAATAATACGAAATGAACATTCCCAAAGATGACAAATTTCCAGTTCGATGTAAAGATTTTCCATTGAACTGTACCTGCTCGAGGTCAATGGATGGTTCCAGCCTATGAATCATGCCCTTTCCTGGCATAAGTATGGATGTTTTCGATTTGGCATTAAGTTTCAATATTAGCTTTCTTATTTGGCAAACCCAATGCTATCTTCCCCAGACTACTGTAATCTAAGTTAACTAGCATTGAAAAAATTATTTATTTATGCAAAAAAAAAAAAAAAAAAAACACTTTAAAAGCCTTTTCTTTTCAATTCCTTCTATTAGCTCACCCTCTCCCTATATATATCTTGTTCAAATTTTCAATCGTTCATAAAATACTTTTTATTCATCCACTCAAGTTCAAATACATTTTTTTTAACTTGTAGTGGAGGGCACTTGATATTAATACAGTTTTTTCAAATATTAATTCATTAATTAAATTTAATTAATTAATTATAGTTTTTTTTAGATTTAAGTTGCATATATCTACCAACAGATGGCGCCAGATTTTCAGGTAAATGAATGATGTTAACAACAATAACCAAAACTTTTTACTGAAACATTCATTAATTCAGCGAAATCTGAGTCACAAGAATATTTTTCTTGAAATTCGAAATGCAGTGTTAAATTAAAAGTATTTAACGAATTCCATTTAATCAGTACTGAACAAAGTTTAGTCACTAATTTCTCAACAGAACTTTAATACCAAATGATAGTTATAATTAGCCTTTATAAACAGCATATTTCAGTTCGTCAATTTTGAAAGGTTAAATGAGTAGATGCATTGAACCGATTCCATAACTGACCAATTAGAAAGATTAAATGGCTAATGAACTTTCATTTGGCAATAGTAAATCAGTAAATATTAGTCAATATGTAAATATTCTATTCAATAAGGCCAACGTACGTGATATTATATTTATTATATTCGTATACATTCAATATTGAAACCACAACCAAAATCTTTTTTTTTCTTTCTAATGCAGCTGGCAAACACTTAGACAGATTGGTCTTGGATGCCTTAAGGCAAGCTCTGCACAGACGTTACTCACTTTGCATTACCCAGGGGCGCGTGTAACTTGAAGATAAGATACGGACGCGGAGTAACAATGCCCCCGCAACGCTCTACGATCCTATTAGACCGGGACCTACGGTTTAAAGTGGATTCCGAACCACTACAAACGTCCATGGCACCGCCGGGACTCGAACCCGAAACCTGTGGTACCGAGCGCCAGAGCGCTAGTCACTCGGCCATTCAGGCCCTACAACCAAAATCTAGATAGCAAAACATTTAATCAAGGTCTCAACAATGACATGCATATATTTTTCTAGTGAACTACCAATTTCAATTAACTGTACCCTTTATATGCATGCAAACAACATATATTTCTGGAAACAACATACTACATAAATTTATTAAAATATGTAATGCATTTATTTATCCAATTTGCTATCAAAATCATATTTCTTATTATAAACAGTACGAGTTCTTAAAAAATGCATATTCTTACATAATAATTTTCTTATATTAAATAAAGTGGAAAGTACTAAATCTTTTTACTTTTTCTGTCTAAAAAAAAAGCTTTCCAATATTCTAGTAGCATTAGTTTTTGCATATTTGAAGATTTGATTTTCTGTTAAAATAAAGATAAAAATGTTTTTATAATCTGATTCAAATAGAAAAATAAACTTTTAGTTCGTAACTTAGTTATCCATGGATTTAAAATATTTATTTCTAAGTTCAAAGGCTTTTGTAATCTACAAGGAAATGTTGAACCATTTCCGTAATATTTATTTACTTCGGTGTATATTCTAACTTTCTCTTAAACTTCTTTCACTAGAACCATTGTGCTATAAAACGCAATACTATAAATATTTCCGATGTAAAAAATAAACATCTTATTCTGAAACATTTATTTCCTGTTTATCTCTTTTTAATGTTTCCTTTTGCTATGAAATAAATTTAGTATTCAGTATTTTAGTATCCCTAAGACCATTATTTATTAAAATGTTTTCCTTTAAAATAAATTTGGATAACAATTTTGTGTTTGAAAAAAGAATTTCAAGTAACAAAATGAAGATTAAAAGGACTTTTTTTGTCTTTTGAAAGAATAAAAATATTTTCATCAAAATAAGAATCTGTTGATCAGATCTGGCACCCAGTTTATACAGATCCACAAAGATAAAATTTCATTTCATTTAATTATTTTTTAAACTGATAGAATTAATGTTAAATAAAAATAACGAAATGATCTATGTATTGTCAAAACTAAAAATTCATTTAAATAAAATTAAAAAATCAGTTTTAAGCCTATAACTCGTATATAAAATAAATTACTGGAATATTTTCTCTTCTTATAAATTGTATTGTCATAAGTCATATCTTTTATATTGGGAAAATATGTTTTGAACGATATATAGTCTAACAAAGTCTATTTTATATAGTCTAACTTTGGCTGTTTTTTTTATATTATTTTCTGTGTTTTTTGATCAATTATAATAGCAAAAACAAATAGGCTAAAGAATTTAATGCATTTTTTAAACAAGGGAAGCCAGCTGTAAGTATTATGTTGTTTTGATAAAAAAATTATTTTTAATAGATAGCTTTTTTACAATACATAGCACTCTTTTAAAAAGATATTTATCCTAATTTCTCAAACTTAATCAAATGGAATTTATTTCTTCCACAAAAAAAATGATTTTTAGATTGTTTATTTTTATAAATATCCCATGCTTAATAATTTTACGTAATCAGGTTTAATTATTTGATCTTTCTATTAAGCAATTAATATAATTTTTTACGTATAATGAGAATAATGAGAGAACGAGAATGTATTAAACAAATTTTTAAATCTGAAACGTTCAAATAGTAGTTAATCCATTCGAAATCATTTATGGAGCATTACTTCACATGATATAATGCATTGAACAGATTAAATAAATTATCAATTAGAAAGATAAAACGGCAAATGAACTTTCATTTGGCAATAATAAATCGAGTAAATGTCAGTCAATATACAAATATTGAAATATTTTATTCAATAAGTCCAACTTAAATGATATTATACTTGTACATATTCAATATTGAAACCACAATCTAGATAGCAGAAAATATCATCATAATGTCTCAACAAGGAAATGAATATACTTTTCTAGTCAACTATAAATTTTGTTTAACTGTGTTTTTTCTATGCGTGTAAACTACATAAATTTATTAAAATGTATAGCATATTTATCTATCCAATTTGTTACCAAAATTATATTTCTTATTATAAACAGCACGAGGGTTTTAAAAATGCATTTTCTTACATAATAATTTTCTTATATTAAAAAAATAAAGTGGAAAATACTAAATCTTTTAAGTTTAAGTTACTAAATCTTTTTATCGAAAAAAAAAATAAAGCATTCCAATATTCTAGTAGCATTAGTTTTTACGTATATGAAAATTTGATTCTTTGTTAAAATAACGATAAAAATGTTTTTTTTAGCCTGATTCAAATAGTAAAATAAACTTTTAGTACGTAACTTAGTTACCCATGGATTTAAAATATTTATTTCTAAGTTCAAAGGCTTTTATAATCTACAAGGAAATGTTAAACTCTTTCCATAATAACTGATTTTATTTACTTTGGTGTATATTCTAACTTTCTCTTAACTTCGTTCACTAGAACTATTGTGCTGCAAAACGCAATGCTATAAATATTTTCAAAGTAAGAAATAAACATCTTATTCTGAAACATTTATTTCCTCTTTTTATCTTTTTAATGTTTCCTTTTGCGATGAAATAAATTTAGTATTCAGTATTTTAGTATTCTTAAGACCATTACTTATTAAAATGTTCTCCTTTAAAATAAATTTGGATAACAATTTTGTCTTTTAAAGAAGAATTTCAAATAAAATGAAGATCAAAAGGACTTTTTTTATCTTTTAAAGAATAAGAATATCATGACTAAAATAGGAATCTGTTGATCAGATCTGGTACCCAGTATATACAGATCCACAAAAATAAATTTTTTAATTTAATTAAATTATTTTTTTAAACTGATAGGACTAGTGACAAACAAAACTAATGAAAAAATCAATATATTGAAAAACAAAATTTTATTTTAATTAAATTTTTAAAAAATCAGCATATAACTTTGCTATAAAATTAATTAATGGAATTTTTTTCTTCTTATAAGACATATTGTCAAAAAATCTGTAAACATATAAATAATAGTTAATTCATTCGAAATCACTGAGTATCATTTCATACGAAATAATTTTTAAAAGAAAACTTTTTGTTTATTTAAAATTATTTATTACAACACAATTCTTGACTTCTATGAAAAGAAGCTTATGATATACAACGAAAGTGGACATTTGTCCATGACAATCGAGTACTTACAAGGATTTATAAATAAAGCATTTGATCTTTTGTTGTGTTAATAATTTTCGAGCTATATCATTTTCCCTGATAAAGTTTTTCCATTGTTGAAATATTTTGGTGAAATCAGTCACCATGTTCGTTACTCACAGCGCAGACATTTTCAGGAAATAAGACCAAATATAATGAATGAGATAAAAAATATATTTATAAGAGCATGTTTTGAAGGAGTTCTGAAACAGGTTCTCCATACTTCTCAGCTTTTCTATTGTCAAGAAACTCAGTTATGACTCTTGAAAAAGAATTCCGCGCAGCTTTTGCAACCCCATTCAAACTTTCCTCAAAGCCATCGTCTTTCGTAATCTCCTTTATTTGAGGGCCTACAAATATAGCCTCTTTTATTTTAGCCTCACTGATCATAGGGAATTTGTTCTTTAAATACAGGAAACCAGGACTACTTTTATCCATCGCCTTAGCAAAACGTTGCATTAATCCGAGTTTCATGTGGAGAAATATATACGTAATCATGATTTGCAAATGGTGAAGAATTTTTTTTTGTCCAGGTATCAGATTTCTTTTAGGCTATTGCTTCAAGATAAAATGATTTGTAGGAGGGATATACAAAATTTCGTTGTTTTCTTTGCTAGAGACCTAACAAAATTGCTGCAGTTTTCAAATCGCAGCATATATTCCAAGAATACTGTTGGCATTGTATCTTTGATAACAAAATCACTATGTTGTCATACCTCTCTTTCATATGGGCTGCATACTCAAGAGGAATTGAAGGTTTCTCATTTCCATTATGAAGAAGCACAATTTTTACGTAGTTTCCTCTAAACTCAGTTTAAATCTATATTCTTTAGGATTAGAACGGCCTCCTAACCAACAAAATGATGATTTAGCATCAGTACAATACACTAAATTGCCTTCTGCGAAGAACAAGATAAAAAGAATTTGTAATTTCTTTCTCAAGGAGATTCCAATCCTTTAATCTGGATGCCAAAATGTCTGTCAAATTCTTTGAAGAGTATAGATCATGAATAGATCACTGAGTTCAGATTGATTGATTCCATGAGAATTTTTAGACATTTCACCAATCTTCATCTCCAAAGTGTTCTGAATGAAACTCCAATTTTCAGGGGGAGGTCGGGATATTTAATGGTCCTTCATGTTATTCCAGCAATTTTTCTAGTGCAGAAATAGCAGTACATGGAGTGATCCCTTGGTTCCCTCCATAGTGTTGAAATAACAATTGGCTTATGTCGCGATTTTTTGTTCAGCCAACAACTAAGTAATATTACTCAAGATGAACGGCAAATCTGTGTCCTGATCACTGATTTGGCATCCGAAATAAAGTTCATACTCTTTTTTAAGAGAGTAATATTCTTCTTTTGGGGACTTAAAGGCTAATTAACCATACACATAATAGAAATCGTTTGGATGTTTTAAAAAAAACCATCCAATTTCGCAGTATTTTAAGAAATCTGTTAGTACAAAAATAAACATTTATACGCAAAGTAAATAATTGTAATTCACTATAAATTCATATAATTTATTCAATAACCAGTATAAATTAAACGGAAGTTACACACGTAAGCGACGCGCCGAGAATATCAAATTCGCTAGACTTGCTTTGATAAATCTGGCATGTATTTAATATCATTATTGGAACCTTGTTTGCGTACAATGTTGGTAACGATTTTCTTTTATTAAAACCGCAAGCACGTACATAAAGCCTTGTTTGATGTAACTCTATGTGTGAAATGTATATAGATTTAATATATGTAAAATTACAAAAACGGCAGTGGGCAATTTTTGAGATTATATACGACTTTAACGTAGCAGCAGCTACGTACATAGGAAGAAGCTACAGTTATCCATTTAACAAAATTATTATCAACCAGTGTTATTCTTTTGCTTAATCTCCTCTAATTCTTTTAACCCATTCATTCTATTTAAATGCTCTCCCTTTCGAGAGTAAAGCGATGCAAATTTTTCTTTACCCCATGAGTTCCTTAAAATCCATATCACACAGATTTAATTTCGCCGTGCGGAACTTTGACATATGAGGGCTTCCAAGTTTAGTTCCTTCCTTCCATTACTCACACTGAACATATATATTCGTAATTTGAACATTTATATTCGTAGTTTTTTTCTTTTTGTTGCAGCACAAATGGGAACCAACCCAGTCATAAAATAGCATTGCTTGTGCAATGGCTCATAAAAAGAGGTACTCGCGCACCTAACCGGTGCATAGCAGCAATATAGTTTTTTAAAAATAAGTCACTATAAAATTCATTTCCACATAAGCAGCATTTAATTAAAGACCAAACATAGAAAAAAATTTCAGTTTCACATACACAGAATCTACAACAGAGCTACCAACACAAAATAAAACTAAAATTAAAATTGCGGTTGGGCCTCTAAGGGAAGAAGAAATTCGATGATAGACTGCTGCGCCAAAAAGTAAGACCAATTTTCAATTTAAATTTCCCGGGCATATGGAATGTCAATTTTTTTTCTTTTTTAGGTTGTTGGCACTGTTCTTGACATCTGTGTGAAATTTGACATCAAAATATTCATTAGTGTTTGAGTTACGCTTGGCTTTGTGAGATGCTAAAAGTGATTTCGGCAATTTTTGAAATGACTGAATTAATTGAGCAAAGAACTTGCATTCAATTTTGTTTGCGGAAACGTATAGAAGGTTGCATTAGACATTCGGTGAGCATTCCTATATCGGAGAGAAAAGTTTACAAACGGTATAAACAGTTCAAAGAAGGCAGAGAATGCGTTGAAGACGAAGAGCCCTCTGATCAACCTCAACCGACGAAGCTCACGTCCAAAAAAATTAAAGATTTGTTGCTTCCAAACTGTCGATTTATAATTAGTTTGGGCACAGTAGTAGGTAGCTAGAGAGGAAGTTCGACAATTGCTTCTTTTCGAGTTAATGGATAAGTGAGATTTGTTTTCAACATCCTCGATCCCTTTTGAGTTCACCTGCACTACAGGGGACTCAATACTATTTAAAAATATTAATATGAATAATTCGGAGTGCTGAAATCTGACCTCAGCGTTTGTTTCATAGGACTAAATGACTCGAATTACAGGTAATCTCTTCTTTCTTTCAGGGACTCTGCACTGCCCAAGAACGTGGGACGGTTGGCAGTGCTGGCCAGATACCCCTGCAGGAGAAGAGGCTGAAGGTCTCTGCCAGGAGCATGTCTATTTTATGAGTCAACCACCTCCATGCCCAAGTAAGTTATATCGTATTCTTACGAGCGCCCACCTCTCTGAGTGGAAATTCTTTCAATGTGAGAATTTTTATGAACTCTGATAAAAGTCTATCCTCAAGGGTCTCAGGGCAACAAATCTATATTCTTTTCTTAACATCTTTAAGTCTTTTATCATGATATTTAACTCTTTAATGGATTATCCCGAGTAAGCACTTATCTACAGGGTGATTATAATTAAAGTCCCACTTTCAAAATGCTGTAAAAAAGGAATAACTCATTACAATGCTTTCAAATTTGAATTGAAGATACTTGAAAAAGGGAGAAACGGTACGGGATCAAAAAAGTTTCAAAGTGTATTAATAAACGGCGATTTAAGCGGCATAAAGAAAGTGAGTTCGGCTGCCAGTGATATTTTGAATCGAAATGACAACGTATTTGGCATGAGTTGCACATTAAACCAACTGTAGTGTTCAATGTGCTCGATTGTTTAGGTTTTTTGACGGAAAAAATTACTTCCAAGTCACACAACAGTTGTGACATTGTTAGTGGAAAGCCCATCCACCACAGCAATGTCATACCAAATTGGATGGGAAAAATCGGTAGAACATTTTTTTGATGCCATATCGCTTCCCCCTTCTTCAAGTATCTTCAATTCAAATTTGAACACATTGTGACGAGTGATTCTTTTTTTTACAGCGTTTTGAAAGTGGACTTTAATTATAATAACGCTGTATAATACTACCTTTTCAGAACATCAGAGTTAACTCGAATGAAAATTAATTTTAATAGCTGATTAAAATGAGTATTTTGGGTAGTTTTGTATTCTTGTAAGGCAAACATGAGTTCATTCATGTTATAGTACATCAATCAACAATTTGGCTACTGCGATTTCATGTTGTTTTACGGTCTTTTAACACAATGTTCTTAGGAAGCCAAAAAAAAAAGCAGCTTATTGTTTGTTTATAATCATTTGTATTTATTTTAAGTTTGTTTCTTCAAAAAGATTCATTTTAGTGATAATAGCAGGTGATATTTTATTTTTGATTACGTGATGTTTTCAAAACCTCTGGTGATGAATCAATTCTAATTCTAATACTTAGTCCTAAGGGCAATGTTTAAACCTGAATTTGCATGATTAAAAATAAATGAAAAGGAATAAAATTTATTAACCATAATTCTAACAATGTAGTTTTTTCAATTTTTGTGCAAAGAAAGTTATTCTGCTACAAAACTGTATTTCAAAAGAAAACTGATTGCTTAAGGGTTAAATCTTTTATTTGAAAATAAGCGATATTTTGAGAAAGGCATTTCTTTAACTAACATCTTAATATTAGAACTATTTTAAGAGCTGAAGAATAGCTTGGAAGGTATTTGTTAACATACCCTACCATTAATAAAAACGATTTTATCCATATTAATATATCTATTACTGATTTATGTATTTTGATTTGAATTTAAAAAAAAATTAAATAGTTTTTTTATAATGGTTGTGGAAGATAGCTATAATTTCTAATAATACAAAACAAAAAACACTAAATTTTATTCAAAATTCTGAATGCATAAATGAAAAAATATATTTTCTATCGAGATGAAAAAAAAATAACAATAAATAACCTTTTTGAAAGAAAATTAAGTTTTATACAAAGCGAAATTCAAATTTTGTATGTAAATAAATTACCAGGAATAAATATAAATAATATAGTTTTAAAAAAGATCACATATAATTATTAAAAAGATTATTAATAAGGAATACCGTTAATTGAAATAATCTTTCAAAACAGCTTATTTTAATTGGAACCAAAAAGTAGGGATTTTCAGAATTTTTACCATACCTGAAAAACACCTTCGACGAATTTTTTTTATATATATATACATTGAATTCAGCAATATTTAATTTAACTCGCAGTCTGTTCACAGGTTTCAGCAATTCATTTATCAGACTCTGGAGTGAGTCTGAATTCCTTGATAGCTCAGTGTTATGTGATATTGCTGAATCTGAAATTAATTTCTGTTAGCAATTAGAATTAACATATTTAAAAATATTTATCGTCTTAATCAGTAGCAATGAATCAGAAATTGATTACTTGCTATATTTTACTATATCTCACATGACTATGGTTTAAAATTTTAACAAAAAATAATAGTGATAAGTCATCAAAAGTTATTAAGAAATCTGAATAAAACAAAAAGAAAAGTAAAAAGAAATAAAAAAAAGAAAACAATTTGTTAACATGCATCCCATCGTGTCTTGCCAAGTTTATGTAAAAAAATTTTAAAACAACAAATGGCATGGCAAAAAATATAAATTTTTCCGGTTCACTCTTCTGCTACTTTATACTTTATACTACTTTATATATTTTACTTTCTACTACTTTAAACATAGGAATTTAACTCAATAAGCTATCAGTTAAAAAAAATTATACATCCATTACTTAAAAAAAACACTAATTTGAAGAACAATTCCTGTAATATGTATCTTTTTTTTATATTTGAAAATAATTAATTTATAAAAATTTTATTTTCGCAATATGGTTTATTATTTTAAGATATTAGTCCCATATTAAAATCAAACAATAAAAAAATATGTATTTAATGTTATTGTTAGTAACGGATCATGGATTATCACATTTAATCATGCTATGTAAAATATACAGGCATTATCTGCACATGATCTCCTTCACGCATTATCTGCTTCCATGATCTACTAATCTTGTTGATTATTTTACAAAATATTAACAACCACTTCGATGGGTTGATGTTCCTTGAGACGACTGAGAGTGAAAATAATGACCTCTTTGAAAACTCTCAGGGCTAATTACTCCACAAACGCGTATTGTTTTGGGGTATACCAGAAATAATCAGTCAATGAGAAATTCTTCGTTAGAATTATGATTTTAAGCAATGCTGTGTCAAATGCATAGGCATTATCTGCACAAGATCCATAAATTTAATCTTCTTGATTATTTTGTAAAAATATTAACAACCGCTTCTATGAGTTGATGTTGCCTCAGATGATTGAGATTGGGAAATAATGACCTCTCTGAAAACTCTCAGAGATAATTACTCCACGAATGCGTGTTGTTTTGGAGCCTACCAGAAATAATCAATCAATGAGAAATGGTTCATTAGAATCCTAATGAGTTTACACATATTTTGCTGATAATGGGAATCAAATTATCATCCTTACAGTCATTTTACTGTGAGTGTGAAATATTAGGAATGTAGAGGCAATATTTCTTTCACAAAATTTTAAAAAGACATAACCTAATAGTTTATAAATCCTTAAAAAATGTATGATTTTGTATTTTGAGAAATTTAAATTAAAGCAAAATTAAATAAACAAATTGTTAAACATTTGTTTTGTCTGCATTAAAATGTTAAGTCGCCAAAACAAGTAGCTCTTATAATGAGGCAGAGGGAAAGAATTCGATTTTTCCAGGACCTAGAAGGACAGTGGCGTTATTCGCAAATTAAACTTGATTCTTGGCAGAAAATCTTCGGCCGAAACAAAGACTGGGGAGAGAGAGTGGGTGGTTATACTTTCTTTTAATTAAATCTCAGAAAGCCCTCGGACCCCCTAATTAGATTATCGGCCAGACCAAAAGCTCATATTACATTTTTTCTCTTTGTTCTTCTTTACCCAGAAATCCTATTAAAACGTCTGAAACTTAAGAACAAGCTCAAAGGGAAAAGAAAATGTCCATTTTCTTTTTTTCTTTTATATTTTTATGTTCCGATTTTCTGTTTTGTAAGTAAAGTAAAAGTAAACTTAACTCTATCCTGTGGAAATGCATCCGTTTTGGAGACGAATGATGAATGCATTTTTTGTTCCTCTTATATTTATATTCTTCTTCTTTTTTTTTTTTTTTTTTTTGAAGATGACGTTTCAGGTGAGAAAAATGGGAATTTGTGTAGTCTATTAGGGTTTTTTTTTTTAAAAGAATAAATGCATTGTAAATTTCATTTTATCTTTTGTTTAAACATTTCCTTTCTTTTTTTTTTTGCTACGAGTAATGGAATTCAACCTTTTAAATATAAAAGATTTTTTTTAGAATAATTTTCTTGAAAAATGGTTTGTAAAAAGTTCTTTTGACTTGTACAAATTGCTCTATTTAGAACTTTGAGGAATTTCTAGTAGTAAACGTTGTTTATCACATTTTCGTAAATATTATTATGATTTTTTTTTTTTTTTTGTATTTTATTTTCTTAAAGTGATTTTCTGTAATTTTTTTTACATAGCTTGCTTTCGAAGTTTTTATCCTTTACACTATAAATTATTATATAAAACAATTCTTTCTATTAAAATATTTTTGCAAATATTCAATCCGTTGCAAGAGATAAGGAGACTCGATAGCGAATATGACATTGTGCGTAAATGCGTATGTGCGTAAATTAAAATAAAATGAGCTAACTCATCTCCTTAAAGAAATCTGCATAATACAACTATATTAATATCAACCAATAAACTTATACTAGTTTAAAACACTTGTCAATAGTATCCACAATAACCCACACCGCGATATCCACCAATCCAGTCTCATCAAAACGTAACTCGTTGATTTTCTTGCGTTGCGTTATTGTCTTTTTTTTTTTTTTTTTTTTTTTTTTTTTTTTTGTAAGATGACGTTTCAGGTGAGAAAAACGGGAATTATGTAGCCGATTAGGGTGTTTTTTTTTTTTTAAATTAAATGCGTTGTAAATTTCATTTATCTTTTGTTTAAACATTTCCTTCCTTAAATTATTTTATCGACTAATTACCTTTTGGCTTTTTGCACATTGTTTGGCGCAGCTTGGCTAACCCTGGACCTTGTGGCGTAAAACAGCAACCAAACAATCTCTAAAAGCTCTCAGAGATAAATACTCCACAAATGCATCTTACTTTGGAGTCAACCAGAAATAGTCAATTCATGAGAAATTCTTCATAATCGCTACTGATTATGTACTCATATTTCTATCTTAATGGGAATCAAATTATCATCCTTACAGTCATCTTACAGTGAGTGTGAAATATTCGGAATGTAAGGGCAACATTCCTTTCACAAAATTAAAAAAAAAAAAACATAATCTATTTGTTTATAATTTCTGAGAAAATGTATGAGCTTGTATTTTGGGAATCAAAATTAAAGCAAAATTAAATAAACAAACTCATGTCATACATTTTCTTTTTGTTTGCATTAAAATTTAAGTCCCCCAAACAAGCAGCTCTTATAATGAGGCAGAGGGAAAGAATTCAATTTTTCCAGGACCTAGAAGGACAATGGCGTTAATCGCAAATTAAACTTGATTCTTGGCAGAAAATCTCCGACCGAAACAAAGACTGGGGAGAGAGAGAGTGGGTGGTTAAACTTTCTTTTAATTAAATCTCAGAAAGCCCTCGGACCCCCTAATTAGATTATCGGCCAGACCAAAAGCTCATATTACATTTTTTCTCTTTGTTCTTCTTTGCCCAGAAATCCTATTAAAACGTCTGAATCTTAAGAACAAGCCCAGAGGGAAAAGAAAATGTCCATTTTCTTTTTTTTCTTTTCTTTTATATTTTTATGTTCCGATTTTCTGTTTTGTGAGTAAAGTAAAAGTAAACTTAACTCTGTCCTGTGGAAATGCATCCGTTTTGGAGACGAATGAGGAATGCATTTTTTGTTCCTTTTATATTTATATTCTTCTTCTTTTTTTTTTTAAGATGACGTTTCAGGTGAGAGAAACGGGAATTGTGTAGTCGATTAGGGGTTTTTTTTGAAGAGAATAAATGTGTTGTAAATTTCATTTTATCTTTTGTTTAAACATTTCCTTTTTTTTTTTTTTTTTTTTTTTTTGCTACGCGTAATGGAATTCAACCTTTTAAATATAAGAGCATTTTTTTAGAATAATTTTCTTGAAAAATGGTTTGTAAAAAGTTCTTTTGGCGTGCACAAATTACCTTATTTATTAAATTTTGGCGGAAATTGATGAACTTGTAGTGCTAAAAATTCTTTATCATATGGTTTTCCGTAATTATTGCATGGTTTTTTTTTTTTTTTTTTATTTTATTTTCTTAAAGTGATTTTCTGTAATTTTTTTTACAGATCTTGCTTTCGAAGTTTTTGTCCTTTACACTATAAATTATTATGTAAAACAATGCTTTCTATTAAAATAGTTTTGCAAAAATTGAATCCGTTGCCAGAGATAAGGAGGCTCGATAGCGAATATGACATTTTGCGTAAATGCGTATGTATGTAAATTAAAATAAAATTAACTAAATCATCTCCTTAAAGAAATCTGCATAATCCAACTATATTAATATCAAAGAAACAACTTATACTAGCTTAAAATACTTATCAATAGTATCCACAATAACCCACACCACAATATCCATCAATCAAGCCCCATCAAAACGAAACTGGATGATTTTCTTGCGTTGCGTTCTACAATAACTAATAAAATACCACATCAAGTAAACAACACAGCTTTATATAGAACACGACACATTAGTGTTTAGTCCTATCTAGTCCCATCAAAACCTAACTGAATGATTTTTCTGCGTTGTGTTCTACAATAACTAATAAGATATCACATCAAGTGAACAACACAACATTACATATAGCATGACACATTCGTATTTAGGACAGATTCTTGTGAGATAAGAAATTAATATATACTTATAAAAAAAACCCATATATATTAAAATAAAAATTTATGTGAATAATATAATAGGATTACACAAAAATACTAGTTACAAAAGAAATTTAATAACATTAAGTAATAAAAGAGATCTTTGGGCTTAAAACAGTTAATTCAAATATCAATTAATCATGGTGAACGTTACTCGCAATTGCAATCGTGCAAATACATTTTACGAATAAATATCTATCTATATATAGTTATACATATTATAATCTACGAGCCAATTCCTTCACTGTAAAAGCCCTCACTAGATACATGTGAACAAAATAAATAAATAAATAGGAAACATCTACGACAGCAAGGAACGCATAGGAAACAAAAACGACTATCACTGCGCGAGGTGAATAGATGAAACCAATAGAACTATCAAGAATGTGAAGAAAAGGAGGACAGTTACGTCGAACTACTGAAGCCAGAGGCCTGAATACAAATGCTGCGTTGAAGCACTAACCAAACATTTCAGGAAAAAAAGGTTCTTGCTTTCCAACTATTTGCAATGCAATACAGATCGTTATCAGTAGTGTTGGACTAAGTCAGTGGTGGCCAACCCGCGGCCTGCCTTGATTATTTTTCCGGCCCGTGATATTTATCGCGTTTTCACAAAATATATTTATTTTGTAATGGTCAAAGTAGTGAAAACAAATGTATTAAAAAAATACATCATGTGTCCATCCATATATTCAAAAATTAACTGTCGAAATTATGAAAAAAAAATTAACTTTGATATTAAAATAATATTCTTGCGAATATATGACAGATATTGCCTGTTTTATTTATGAGTTTACTGAATAATTAAATTATATTCTGCGAACTCGTGATGAGGCACATCTTGTAACATCTAATATAACAGGTTCTATGTTTCACTTTTCACTTCAGTGACACAGTGACCATCCCTAGATAAGCACAGTTGATTGTTAATAGCAGAGCAAACCAGACTCCTATTTCAAGTTTTCAACGTTTTTGGTTCAACTTACACCTGCGAATCGGATTTTTCTAAAATAAAATTGACCGAACACAAAACACGCTCAAACATAACGGACGCTAACCTGCAACATCCATTATGATGTGCAAATACCCAAATTGAGATCAATTTGCAAAAGCTAAATGAAAGAACGGAGAAACAAACATCGCACTAGTAAAATATTTTTTAATGATTTCATTTTTTTTATTTCTCTTATATTTATATTTTTTTATGTTTCATTTTCAACGATATATATTTCTTTACAATGTGCGGTCTAGTATCACCATTATTATTATATTATCTATGTTTACACGTTAGAATAACAGTAAACACAAAATAATAGCTCATTATGTTTCCATTTTTCACTCCAAAAAAATGCCTATAGTGGGTTTAAATCTAATATGGGGATATATAATTTTATGTGCGGTCCGCGGAATTAGGATGCATTTCCAAATTGGCCCACGAGATCATTTGGGTTGGCCACCACTGGACTAAGTAATGGCTATAACCCCCAAATTAAATTCATGCAAGGATAGGAAATAACAAAAAAAAAACAATTTTTGATGCAATATTTCCTCCCCTTCTTTTGATTGTTTAACAGCACCCTGACTATTTTTAGGTCTTAAATTGTACCAATTTGAACTAAATCTTAAATTGTATTGTATCAATCTGATCTTGACATAATAAAGGAAGGACTGAGTGGCAAGTGATCTATCTACTGCCGCTACAGGTGAGGAGGAAACCATTGACAGTATGGGCAATACGTCGATCATCAACTTTTTGCTGAGAACAAAACTGGTTTACACCGAATAAATATTTCTTGTCACCCCAGCTAATGTAAGGTAAGCAAGCGGAAAGAGCAAGAGTTTCTTCTTCGGATAAAATCATCTTTTTTTCTAATAGTTTGAAAATGCTGCGATTGTTCGCCCTCTTTAATGATTTTAATTAACCTATTAAAATGAGCCTTTTGTTTATTTAAAGGCTTATTGACGTAATGAATTTCAAAAAAAATGGTAGAAAACTGTTTTATTTATTGTTAACTTTTTATTTTTTATGTTGTTCTACTTTTATTATTTTAACTCTCTAAACTAAATGGAGATTCTTTCTGAAAGAATCTGAAAGAAAGTTTAGTGAGTTTCTTGAAGGTACTAAATTTTAATTTCGATGTGTATAAGTATATACACGGCATGCATAGAAAAGTTAGAAAAGTTTTGGAATGAATGCATCACACTTGTGGGAGACTATGTTGATGAATAAAGAAAATTCTTGCTTAATATTTGATGTTTTAGTAGTTAGTCTCCGGACTTATTGATCCATGTGCTAATGTTAAAGCAAAATCGGTTATTCCTAAATACTTGAATACACTCTACTTTATATGCATTATACAATATATAGTAGCATAATTTAACGTACTTCAGTTATGTCATGACAATACTTCTGTAGTGTATGCCAGGCGTTTTAGTACCTTGAAAGAGAGTTAAGCAAAAATACATTTACGCCAACGGTAATTTTTTTCGGTTTTTGGCATTGAAAAATGATTTTATTTAAATTCCTCAGCGGATTTCTCCAGGTATTGTTTCAATAGAGTAACGGAAGACTGTAACCAACTGAGTTAAATATTATAGTAACAGATATTATAAATCAAAAAAAGAAAGAATATTAATGAAACAGAAATAGTATTATAATAACTTCGCACCTATCTCAGAAGCTGGGATCATAAAGCTTTTCAAAGACAAGAGTCTCTTAAATAGAGCGAGGAAGCGCATTTCTAAGGGAATGTGTTGGCACAAATTCCCTTGTATTCCAAAAATGAGATGACTTAGAGCAGGGGTCTCCAAACTACGGCCCGCCAGTGTCATCAATCCGGCCCGCGACAACCAATAGCTTATTGTTGCTGTAATAAGTTGAATTAAAAAAAAACACAGAATGATAATAACTGGGTTTTATTGACTTGCTAGGTAAAGCTTAATGACAAGCATAACACGCAGAAAATTTAACTTAAGCATAACAAATAGCAAGTAATTGAAATGAATCCCACTAGTATTATAAATTAGTGAACATCCCGCGGTTACCCTCGGTAGTTATACCTATCTATTTCCGCTTTAACCACTAGATGTCGTCAAGTGTCACCGTCGTATTGATACACACAATGGTAATTGTAGTAATTGAACCGGCGAATTTTGCAAGCTTAAGCGCGTACTCGGCGATTAGTCTATAAATTATAGATATTGGCAGAAAAAATAAAACGGTTTTGGCCCTCGGTACTTACTGGAGTAAACAGTATGGCCCTAAGGCTGGAAAGTTTGGAGACCCTTGACTTAGAACATCGATAAGACTTCTGTTCAACCGTACCAAAACTCCATTTCCCTGAGGGTTGTAAGTCAGAGTCTAGAGCTTAGAATTACCTAATATGTCATATACTTCGTTCATGACTGTAAATAAAAAATTGGAACCATGATATGAGTAGAGAGCTTGCATTAGAGTATGACAAGAAATAAAGTCAATGAGAACTGGGAACAACGTAGAGTTTTGAATATTAGAAAGTGGGTACTCCTCGACAAATCTAGTCAAACAGTCAGAGATTACAATCACATATTTATTGCCTAACGAAGAAAACTGGAATTTATATATTGCGTCGAAGGCGCATTTTTTAAAAGGATAACCGGCGATAGGAAGTTTTTGAACTGGAACTTTAACTTTCTTGGCAAATCCTCTGTTTTGAATATAAAAATGACATGAAGACGCATAATTTTAAGCATTTTTATATAAAACTGTCTAAATAAAATTTTGATTAAACTCTTTTCAAGATTTTAATATACCCGACAGGCATTACACAGGTATTGTAGTGGCCTAATTGAAGTATATTCAACTATGCCACGACATATTGAATATACCTTATATATATTATACGAGGATTCTAGAATAATCCAATAAATCATGAGACTAAGTACTGAAACAACAAATTTTTAGAAAAATTTTTTCTTTATTCATCAACAACGTCTCCCAAAATGGTGGCACATTCATTCAAAAGCTCTTCAAACTTTTGTATATCGACCTTGCAGAACGATTTATATTTGCTGAAATTAATGCCTATTTTGAGCCAATCACTTCTTCATTGTAGTCAAATCTCTTCTCATGGGGCATCTTTTGAAATTTGAGAACAGTTAATAATAGCTGAAGGCCAAATCTGGAGAATCCGGTGAGTCAGAAAACAATTCGAAGGCCAATTCATGCAATTTTGTAATCGTAATCATCCATTTGTGATACGGTCTTACATTGCCTTGGTGAATGAGCGCATTTTTCTTCTTCAAACGGATTAGCTTATTAGCGGTTTCTGCCTTCAAACTCTCCAATAATGTTGTGCAAAATTCACTATTGATATTTTTCAAAGGTAGTCGATGAATATTAGGCCATGTACATCCCAGAATACGGTGCCCATAACCTTTCCAGTCGGTTGTTTGCGTCTTTTGTTGCATCTTCTATTGATATTTTCTCAGTTGACATCCGATTTCATTCCGCAATGTAGTGGTGGATTCATGTTTCCTCCATTGTCGCATACCGACTCAAAAATTCCTGTTTATTTCGAGTAAACGGTGCCAAACAGCATTCTGGATAAATAAGATGTTAATGTTTTTGCTCCATGGTACCCATTTGAAAAATGGAAAGTTTTTCACATTTGAAAATGGGAAAAACTTTTTCATGTCCAAATGCTCAGGGAATACAATGTAAACACTATATGATATCTTCAAAATGTCAGCTACCTCATACAACTTCACCTTGATTTTGAGGAACTTTTCGATATTTTCTTGAGTAACATTCTCATTCGTTTGACTAGAGCATTCAATATTAACAATCTTCCAACGCAATGCTAACAGTCGTATTGTTGCAATGTTAACAGCTATACAGCGATACGTGAAGAGCGGTCTTTTAACTTCATTAACTTTGATGAACATTGCTGATCACAATATGCAATCAAGTGGGAACAATTCAGATTATTTTTAAATATAGTTAATATCGAAAAAGGCCTCTTCCTCTACTATTGAATACTTTAAATTGTTAAAACTAAGTTTTCTAGATTCAAAAGAAATTGGATGTTGAAAACATTAATAATCCTCTTAATCAAGAACTGTTCCTAATGAATACTTGCTTGATTCTGTACAAATAGTAAAAGTTTTGAAATCAGGCCAGCTTAAGCTTCGCGTTTAAATTAAGTGGTTTTTCAGAGAATCAAAAGATTCTTTCTCTTTTTGTGACCAAACAAATTGAGTATTTACCTTAATTAGATGTGTTAAAGGCAGAGCCAATTTAGATTATTTAGGGATTAATCGTCAAACACAACAATCAATCTTACTCGCTTTCTAGTTTTGGGGAGGGGGAAGGGTAGAAATTTTCTAACTGAGTCAAGGTGTTTTCAATCTGGCAACACTTGACTCTCTTTTATAGTACGGCCTAAGTAAATAATTTGGCGTTGAAGGAAAGAACATTTATTTGGTTTCACTTTAAAGTTATCTTGTTATAATCTATTAAAAATGTCTCCAGACGTACAAATGTTTTGGGTGTAATTAAAATGTCATCTATATAACAAGCTATCGTCAAACTCGCTTATGGTCACTGGATTGAGCGACTTAGCTGTCGCTAAGTCGCTCAAGGTTGAATAACATGCATCTATTAAAATATTTTTTTTCCTTCCAGCTTTTAAGCAGTAAGGCACATGGTAGGATCTTTGTCTAGCTGGAATATTGTCCGTATGATGAATCTAGTGCAGGGGTCTGCAACCTGCGGCTCGCGAGCCACATGCGGCTCTTTAGTTCCATAGCAAATATTATTTATTTTATGAAAAATAAAAAACGTTTAAAAATCGTTTAAACATGCATGTACGTAACGCAACAAAAGTGGACAGCTTTAAAAGAAATACCGCGAGTTGAGGCACTTATATTCGTCGCGTGGAATAGTCTTCCAGATTGCTGCAGTGAGGCGAAGAAGTTGGCATTTGAAGTGCTGACTATCTTCGGATAGACATATTCTTGCGAGCAAGCTTTCTCTTGCATGAATATAATTAAAAGTAAAGTAAGAAGCCAACTAACAAATGAAAATTTAGAGTCGTTTTTGAAACTTGAAACAACAAGTTATAAGTCAAACTTTCTAAACCCATGGCAAAGCCATCGCTCCCATTGAATTTGTTTGCTCAATTGTTTGTTATTGAAGTACAAGTTAGTGTTGTAAGTAAATGTTTAATTGTTTTAATTGTTTTACTTAAATAATAAGTAATTATCTAATAATACCATATATATATTATCTAATTTGTTGTGAAAAACACTACTAATATATGAATAAATAGATATTTTTTCTTATGAATAAGTAGATTAGGTTTTTTTCAAAAAAAACTTTATTTATGAGTACTATGTATTTATTGTTGTCAAGAAAAAATTTTGTGGCTCTTTAAAAAAACTTTGAAATTTAGTAAATTGTAATTTTTGACTCTTCCGACTCAAAAGGTTGACGACCCTGATCTAGTGCACAGATAATTCCTGGTTAGCATTAGTTTTTATTAAATCAGATAATTAGTTGTAAGTAGCATTAGTTTCTTAAATCAGATATGTTAGTTTGGTAACATTAGTAATAACATTAATTTCTTAAATCAGATAATTCCTAGGAAAAATTTTGTTTAATAAGTTTATGACTTCGAATTTCACACTATGACTAAGATGAAAAAGATTAACCGAATTTTCCAATCAATTTTTTCCTGGAGATAGTATTGACGTTTTGTAAAACGTCTACTTGTTCTAGTGGTAGAACATTAATCAAAAACATCCCTTTGCTTAAAACTTTACAGTCAAATCGTTTTAAGATTTAGGACCAGGGGCTAGGCATTCGTTATTTTTACAACCACCCAAATTATCAGCAAAACGAAAAATTATCGATCAATACTTTAAAATTAACAGCAAAAACTAGAATTCAATGTGTAGAGGCGGCAGAGTGCAATGCTTAAATTTATTCACAACATTAGCATACATTAAACTGTTACTTTATCTATATTTAATACTTCTTCATAGTGTTAGAAAATAAGATGTGAGGGTTTTTTGAGGAAATTGTTTCTTTTTTTCAATCAACACAAATTGACCTATTTTATAAACATTATCAGTGAATTGATTATTAATATCAACATACTTCTGTTAATTTGGGGAGATTCGAATTTCGATTCTAGTCAGAACCTGCATCAATGATCTTATTTAAAATTTTCTAATTTCACATTTATAATAGGCATTGTGTACGAAAATATTGATTCTTTGTTAACTAGTCATCCGCAGCTAGTTTTTTTAATCTTACCTTTTGAAGTAATGTTGTCTATTAGGCTAGTATCTATTATTTCTAAAAGAATCGTGCTGGTTATCCTCAATTTTTTCACACAGTGTGAGGAAATGTGACCTATCTTAGCACTCTAGTAGCACGTGGCTATCCATTTCTTCGTTGTGAAGGATACTGTTGCCAATAAATTTCTATTGATTTATTTTTCAATTCTTTTTATTAGCTCACAATCTCCCTATACATATCTTGTTCACATTTTCAATCGTTCATAAAATACTTTTTATTCATCCACTCAAGTTCAAATACATTTTTTTAACTTGAAGTGGATGACACTGAATGTTAATACAGTTTTTAAAATATTAATTCAGTAATTAAAATTTAATTAATTAATTTTTAGTTTTTTTACATTTAAATTTCATATATCTACCAATAGATGGCGCCAGATAAACTTGAAAAAATGAATGAAAATTATTTATAAAGGACTTTCTGCAATAGAGTGAGAAAAAAAAGTAGGAATTGACTTTAATTTTTTTTATATATTACTTGTTAGTTTCATTTGACGTGTCCTTTATAGACTTTCAATTTTCTATTTGTTTTTAAAAACCAATTCGAAAGATTTTGCAAAACCGTCCGATGAAGCCTCTACCATTTTTTTAATTTTTGTGTTAGCCTATAGGAGAGAAAAATCTGTATTGATTTTTCCACAATTATATCAGATTCCACTGTTTCCGAAGAAGAAGGAATAAAGATCATAAACTGAGCTCTTAAG
>BPLQ01010806.1:0-235434 GCA_021605075.1 Caerostris darwini
TTTGAGTATTCGAAATCTCAATTTCATCAAGTAATTGAGAATAACTTTCATTTCTCAAATGTTGTTTTGCATGCAATTCGGAATATGTTTAAATGAAATCAGTGTTGCTTTGTCAGCATACCATATTCTAAAATGAAGCAGAATTCGTCAATGTACAAAATTGGAGCTATTAATTTCATTATTAGTTATTGGAAATATTGGAAGATTAACTAAATCAAAATCAAAATTTAGAGCTACAATGATGACAAAATCCCAACAGTAAAAAAATAATTATGTAAATATTTAGGTGGCATGTTTATGCATTTTAAACAGGATTCTCAAACAAATTAGATAGTCGTGGTTCATAAGGAATGGTAGTAGCAGTTCGAGGAAAATGAAAATATCGTTGTTTCTTTAATATGTGTAGAATATTTAAGGAACATTATTTTACTTAAAGATTATAAGCTTATGTTTAGTAAGAGTGCCATTAGATTGTCTGTGAAGTGAATATAACCAATCAGTTTTGTTTAAAAGAGTCTTAACGGAAGAACTTCGATAAAGTGGATTTATTACCAAAAGATCAAGCTTGAGTGCTTTCCTCAACTGTCCAAGGTAAACTCTTTTACGAAAATAATCTGTTGGATCCGTCCACCACAGTAAGAGAAGATAATCGGATTCGTAAACTAATTTTATGAAAGGGATCCAATCCACGGTGCAGATTCAAGCCCTAATAATAAAATGAGCTGTTTCCCGATCTATGACGAATCATTTACTACTACTGTTAAACCTTACTACAATACCATGCCCAGAGCTGAGATGTCCCTTTACAATTTAGGAATGATGTGTGGGAATTTGAGTATACACATAAATGAAGTGGCAAGAAAATAGAGAACTCAATCAAACCAGAAAATTAGAACTAGAAGTGGGAATGAACATTATGGAATTAATTAATTTACTTTCCGAGTTGATTATTTAACTTTAACTTTGAGTCGAACAGTAGACTGAGTCTTTAGTGGAATCATTATCAGCCTTATCCCACGAGTTTACTTTGCCAGCGAGCATAGTATTAAGCAAATTATCTTTGTCCCTCAAATAATCGATCTATATCAAGTTATATGATTTGTGCCTTACGGCGAATTCATTAATGGAAAGAAAACTCGTGTTTCATTGGTACTACTCACGCTTTCAGCACTAGATGGTGTAATAAAATTTAGTAAACGAAAATGAAAATTACATATTCCAAACGGGATAAACTTATGAATATGAGTGACAATGATAATTTAACTTGATGTTGTACGTTATAAGATAAATGTGATAAGAACTTTTAGGTCCATTGGTTTGGTTTGGTTTGGTTTGGTTTGTCGCTCTAGATAGAAATAACTAAAAATTCCGATTAGACAAGTTTTAAGATATGCTCTTTTAAACATACATATTAAACTCTAAACAATTTAGTTATTTTTATAGAACATCTAGAACTTTTCGAAACACATACAAAAATCTTATAAATAAATTTTCTGTTTATATAGGATCAAGAATGATTTATATTATCATTTAAGATTTGACAATAGTAAAACCTTTCCCATTTTGTTGTTGGACAATCTTGTGTCTTCCAAATCTATTAAATAATCATCAATTGAAAAAAAAAAAAAACCTATTACGGTTTTGAATCACCATTGAATAGAAAGTAAAACAAGGATATAATAATATTATATAAATAAGAAATATAAAATTGTTATCTGGAAATGTATTTTGGAACCCATACATGAGGAAAAAAAGGAGGATTATTATATAAATATTTTTTCTATACTAAAAACCCGCTTAATGGAATTACTCGTCAAATTAGTTTTTCTTTATTGGAGATTTGGCTCTAATACATTTGCCAGTTTAATGTAATATTGCTAGATTAAAATATATTAAATAATGTCCGAAATAAAGATGTGCGTTAAATATTGATGTTTTTTTCTTGCCATAATTTTTCTCTCTCAATCGATAGATGATCATATTTAATTAAACTAATACAAATTTTAAAATAAAACTCATTAACTTTCATATCCTGAAATTTCAAGATAAAAATGTTAATAAATATATTATTTGTTTAATTTAATACTGTTAGATTATATCAAACATTATTTCAATATTTAGTGTATCTCTAAAAATTAATGGTTTTTCTCTTGTCATAATTTTTTTCTCTTAATCGATAGATAATCATATTTCTTTAAAACCAGTTAAATAAAATTAATTAATTTTTATAATCTGAAATCTGAAAAAATATTCTGACGTTACTTTGTGACAATAAATCTTAATTAAATTTAAATAAATTTAATAGAAAGATAAATTTACGAAAGTACATTTTTTTATTTATTGATAACGAGTTATCCATAATAACCTTGTTGGATGAATAAAATCAATTCCCATTAAATATTTATCAAAAAAAATTCTCACTTTATTTATCTAAAATTTTTTTTTGTCGAATATTTCATAAGAAAAACTAACTCCGCATTTTCTTGTAAGTATTTTGAATTTAATGTATCTTCTATCTTTGAATTTAATATATCTTCAAAAGAATCTTAAAAAAACAAACAAAAAACTTGTTATTCAAAATTATCACTGTTATAAAAATTGTGTGTGCTATTTAATTTAAAAACAGAGGGTAAAGGCTCGTGCTCACCAAGGCGACAAGATGCAAGCGACCAAAATTTGACCTCACCGCGGTCGCCTGAAACCGGTTTGCAGTTCGCCGCGTGGAGTAGCCCAACTTTCAACTCGAAGCGGTTTTTCACTAGGCGTAATGCTATTTCTGACGTTTCGCTGTGAAGGGGTCGAAAAAATTTGGTCGCTTGCCTCTTGCATCTTCACGTCTCTCGCCTCGGTGGGAACGAGCCTTAAGTGTCAATAATAACCTCATTTCAGAGTAAAAATGTTTTTTTTTTAAATGTTTGTACAAGTGAAAGTACATGAAAAAAATCAGCTTTGATGTATGAATCCTACGAATAGACAATATTAATAAATAAAATACACTTTTCATACTTTATTTTTTCTATTTAATATGTAGCTAATCTGGATACTGATGTGACTACAAAAAAAATATTTTCAGTTCAATTGATATTAATAAAAGTTATTTTAGCCTTACCCTTTATGTTTTAAATGATTAGGAAATTGATATGCTAGTTAGCTGTTAAAGAATTAATTTTATTGTATGAATTCATAATATAAAAAAATTCCACTTTTTTTTAATAATAATTAAGTTCTGATGAAATTCCCGATTTAATTGATCACGATTCTTTCTTTCATTTTAGGGGAGTTTTTTTTCCTTCTGAAATAAAGCCAGGTCTAAATTGAATTTCTGAGGTATACATAAAATGAAATGCTGGTTTTTTTTCGGGGTGTTGGTAAGGAATCTAAGGGTGCTAAAAGAAATGAGAAATGTTTAGGTACTAAAAAAAAGTAATTAATTATCCTTTTGCCCACTTTTTGTTTATTCAAATTTCTTAACTTTTATGTTTGAAAAGAAAAAAAAAATTTCTTAGATATTTAATTATTTAATTTCGTAGAACTATTTTTGTTTGGTTTTTGATTTGCTTCTTACTTAAAATTTTGATAAATTCATAAATAATAAAGTTTCCTAAATAAATTATAAAATGCTTTTTGATATCTATTTGTTTTAAAATATTATATATTAAAAGTATATTTATAGACTTTTTATTCGCTTATGAACGCTATGATAGTTCAAAGAGTTAATTTTTTTGAAAGATTTTCAAGGACACTACATTTGCGTGTGGTATAAGAGATAAATTAAGAAAACTTCCACTAGTTAACTTAAACTAACTATCACAATCGTGTTTTTTTTAAAGAGATGGAAGGATGGGCCGAGTGTCTAGCGCTCTGGCACTCGGTGCCACGGATGTTTGTAGTGGTTCAGAATCCACTTGAAACCCTTGGTCCCAGGCTAATATGATCATAGAGCGTAGTTGGGGTAACGTTACTCGCATCTGTAGCATATCTTCAAGATACACGTGCCCCTTGGGTAGTGTTAAATGAGTAACAATGGTGTATCCCTTTCTTATGGCATAAAGATTAACTGTATCTGTATTGCCAGCTGTATTAGAACAAAAACATATTTAATGTATTTAAAAAAATTATGACAAGAGAAAAACCACTACTTTTTAATCTCTATAGTTGATGAACTTATTTCATTAAATAACACAAATTTTATTTAAACCAATTAAAATAAAATTCATTAATTTTTATAACCTGAAATTTCAAGATAAAAAAATATTCTGACGTTAGTTTGTGACAATAAATCTTAATTAAATATAAATAAATTTAATATAAAGGTAAATTTACGAAAGTAAATTTTTATGTTTATTGATAACGAGTTATCTATGAAACTTGTGTAATGTGAATTCATTTTATTCATTTAAAAATGTATCAAAAAATTTTCATTTTATTTGTCTAAAATTTTTCTAACGAATATTTCATGACTCCCCATTTTCTAGTAAGTATCTACTTTGAATTTGATGTATCTTCAAAAGAATCTAAAAAAACCTGCTATTCAGAATTATCATTAATTGTGAAAAAATAAGTGTGATATTTAACTTAAAAGCAGAGAAAGAGAGAGTAAGTGTCAATAATAACCTATACGTGAAAGTACATCATAAAAAAATTTTACATTCCTACCTTATGAATGAGAAAAAAAATAATAAGCTTCCTATGAATCCTATGAATAAAAATTCCTATTATCCTATGAATAAACAATATTAATAAATAAAATATATTTTTCACACTTTATGTTTTCTGTTTGAAGTAGCTAATTTGGAAATACTATGTGACTACATAAAATTGCTTTCAATTCAATTGAGATTAACAAAAGTTATTTCAACCTTACCCTTTATGTTAAAATTGATACGCTAGTTAGTTGTTGAAGAATTAATTTTATTGTATGAATTCATAATATAAAAAAAAAATCCACTTTTTTCTATAATAATTAAGTTCTGATGAAATTCCTGATTTAATTGATTGCGATTATTTCTTTCATTTTAGGGGAGTTTTTTTACTCCAAAAATCTGAAATAAAGCCAGGTCTAAATTGAATTTCTGAGGTATGCATAAAATGAAATGCTGGTTTTTTTGGAGGTGTTGATAAGGAATCCAAGTGTGCTAAAAGAAATGAGAAATGTTTAAGCACTAAAAAAAAGTAATTAATTATCCTTTTGTCCACTTTTTGTTTATTCAACTTTCTTAACTTTTCTGCTAGAAAAGAAAAAAGTTTTCTTTGGATATTTTATTTCTTAGAACTGTATATTTTTTATTTTTGGCTTGCTTCTTACTCGAAGTTTTGATAAATTTTAATTAATAAATGATAAATAGTTTTCGAAATAATAAATTATAGAATGCTTTTACAAATCGATTTGTTTGCTTTTTCATATCGATATTATATATTAAAGGTATATGTGTAGATTTTTTATTCCTTTGTGAAGACAATGGATTGGTCAAAGATTAGCAATGAGAGTGCTTTTTTTGAAGGAATTTCAAGGAGACCACATTTATGTGTTTTATAAGAGGAAATCCAGTAAATTTCCACTAGCTTTGGTTTGTCACTCTGTGATTTTGTGCACAATTTCGGCTAATTATTCAGGACCTACAGTTTAAAGTGGATTCAGAACCACTAACAAGCATCCATGGCACCGCAGTATTCGAACCTGAAACACCAATGGCCAGAATGCTAGCCAATTGGCGATCTGGCCGCCTCCCACTAGGTAGTTTATACTAAATATCACAATCACTATCGTGTGTTCTCGGTTTTAAAAGAGATAAAAGGATGGGAGAAGGTAGTCTTTTTGTATCAGTAACTAACAGCTCTTGTCTGCATATCACATGCGACGAAAAAAATAAATATCTTAAAGATCAGTCCGACAGTCGCCAAATGGCCTTAATCTCCATTGATCTTTTTATTTTTGAATGCATTGATCCAAGTCTTCTATTTCACTAACCGAGCCCATTACCACTGGGATACGAATCACACAAATATTCTATTGAACTGAACCAAGTTTATTAACTTTTATAAAAATATCTGAAAAAAAAAAAAAAATGCTTTCAAAAACAGTGCAATTAAAAATTCTGAATTTTAAATGAGAAACTGGAGAAAAGTAAGCAGTAAAAAATACATAGGTCAATTGAAACAAAAATAATATATAGATATAATAAAAAGAACTGCAATGATAGCCGAGAGATTGTTTTTTTTTAATGGGTTTCACATAACATTTGTTACTTTTGTAGGAAAACCAACTGGTTTTTAATAATGATCTCAGCCAAACTTTTGGTTGTTTCTAGAATAAACCTGAGGCTGTTATAGCGAAGTTTGTGGATGGAAGTAGATTCTTTCTCTAAATAAGTGTACTACTTCTACCACCACCACACCACACATCACTGTGCCTAGAGCTCAGTTGCCCTTTTATTCTAAATAAGTGTATGAGAAATTTCAATCTTTTGCTTAATACAGTGTTTCTTCTTCTTCATTGGTGCGCGGCCTGATGGTCAATTAGCTAGCACACTGGCCTTTGATAACCCAGGCTTCAGGTTCAAAACCTGGTGGGGGCATGGATATTATCTAAGCACCACCTACAATGCACGTGTATTTATTTCAAAAATATTTCATTTATACTTTATTGATTAGGCTCTGTTCTCCATAATCAATGCTGTTCTCCAATCAGTATGCTTTACAGTACATATTGATAATAGAAAACATATCATAAGCCCCATCCATGTTAAACTGTAGGTCTCGGTCTAGTTAGCCTAAAGTGCTCACAAAATGATCGTAGAGAGCCAAACAAAAACGGTGATGGATCAAGGCCGTCTGACTGTTAGCAGATTTTGAGGCGGGATATTTTTTTACGGGGTAGGTTTGTTAGTCCTACGCCCTGCAGTCATATTAGACCAGGATCAACATATCGCTGAAAGGAGAGAGGTGCCTTCGGGGAGGACTTTCAGAGGTACTACCCACATGTGAGTATCGTAGGGTATAAAATATGGAAAACTTCCAACAGATAATCTGATTAATGAGGCAAGATAATGAACATCCCAAATGCCATCGAGTCTCCTCCTTCTTGAAACAATGTCTACAACAATGCCGCCAGCGGATTGAACCTCAACCCTAAGGTTATCAAGGGCGTACGTTACCGTTGAACCACGAGTTTGTCGTTAATTTGTGTAAAAGTATTACTTTCCATTTGTGAAGAAAGAAATCTTCATTCGAGAATGGTACAGGCTATAAACTAATTAGCCCAAAGTGTGCAAAAATTGTCTTCAGAGCGACAAACTCAACCAAACCCAACCCTTAGACTTAAAAACTACTCAACCGATTTCGCCGAAATGTTTACAGTTTGTTCTTATTAGCCTCAGAAGTGATTACAGAATAAAAGAAAGCTATTTTAATGAAATCCGATGGATGGTGCTGTTGTATTTATCAATATAAATGAAAGACGATGCTCTAATGTATGCCCCTTATAGACTCAAAAACTACTTGATAGATTTGGCAGAATGTTTTACAATTTGTTTTTATTAGTGTCGGGAGTATTTACAGAGTATTTTGAACAAAACCCGGCTGTTATTAAATTCAAACTATTAGTTCTCCCTATATATATATCATGTTCAAATTTTCTATCGTTCATAAAATAATTTGTATTCATCCACTCAAGTTCAAAAGCATTTTTTTTTAACTTGTAGTGGATATCAATACAGTTTTTTCAAATATTAATTCATTGATTAAATTTATTTAATTATAGTTTTATGTGGAAAAAAAAATTCTCTTATGTAAAATATTTAGTAGAATATAAATTTAGGAATAAATTGCGTCAGTGGCGAAGCATGTAGATCTCTGGAAAAAAAATTTCTTTTTCAGATTCTTTTTTCATTCTGGGTTCTAGTCTGAGTCAAGGAGGGAACAAAATGGAGCATGTGAATCTATTAGTGAGAGAGAGAGAATTTTTATAACTTAAAAAAAGGAATGAAAATTATTTATAAAGGACATTTGCAATAAAGTGAAAAAAAAGTAGGAATTGACTTAAAATTTTATATTAATTGTTTTTACAGTGTTCTTCTCTTAAAACCAAAACAAAAATCTAGAAGAGTGTTAATTAGGCTAATAATTAAAATCAATACAGCAATCCGGTTGATTATTTTTAAAATCAAGAATCATATTTAAAAACTTATTTATTACATTTATTATTACAGAATAATCATTTTCTCAATTCAGTGCAAAATTTTTTAGAATACGTTGAATTGTAGTATCTATTTTAAATTGCATATGGATCAATACACAATTCAATACACATTCGATTTGAAATTTCGCAATAAATGAGACTTTTTATCTCTGACTAAGATACAAAGTCGCATTTATTGCGAAATTCTGAACTACTCCTTTTTTCCCACAAAAAATTCATACCTTTTCTTCAAATTCTGCAATTTATTCTGCTTCGCAATAAAAGATTCCACATGATAAATATTCTTTTATGAACATCGTATATTTTATTTCATTTTTTATATCTATACTTAAATTTGCAAAATAAAGACGAATAGATATGAGGAAGTTTAGAATTCATAATAAAGTAAAATTTCCCGTCCTGTTCTGTAGACATAAAAAAAAAATACTAAACTTCTTGTCAAAATTTCGACCAATTTAATTTGTTTTTTTTTTATGAATAAAGCGTGTTAATCTCGAAGGACTAAAATACTGCGCAGTTTTGAGTTTGATACTTTTACAAAGGAATAGAGACTGTCAAGAAATTTGCTCATATTTATTTCTCATAGTTAATGCTTTTTGGCTTTTCAGTTCTGACGTGTTTAATAATAAAAATAATAAATAGCTTCTATTTAGATATCCAAACGAAATGTTTGAAATAAGATAGGTATTCTTCTTATTTACAATATTGAGTTATGTGCAGCTTTAAATTCATTTTAATATTTTTATCAAAATAAATTACAATATACGATTTCTACGAAACTGTGAAAATCGTAAAAAATAGATTTGGAGGCAGATGCTTTCTTTTTACGGGGTAGGTTTGTCAGCCCTGAGCCCAACGCTCTACAGTCATATTAGATTGGGATTACAATTTAAAGTGGCTTCCAAATCACTATAAACATCCATGTCACTGCTGGAATTCGAACTCGAAACCTATGGCACTGAGCGTTAAAACGCCAATTCGGCCCCTTTTTACATTATTGCTGGTATCAAAGTATAAATTATTTAATTATTTACATAATGCAATCGTTATTACTTTCACACTTTTTTCAAAAGTGTATCTTATCCACAGCTCTTTTTCAATATACAGCATTATTAAAAAATTAATTATCCTGATTATTAGCATGGTAATAAGTTGTATTCTATTAATTTCTATTAATTGTACTTTGTAATTCTATTAATTTCTATTAATTGTACTTTGTAATTCTATTAATTTTTAATTACAAAAATAAACGAATGCGTAAATGCCATAAGGCATCGTATAACAGGTTTGCTCGTATATCAGAATTTTTTTTTATCTGATATCCCATAATTGATAAGTTTTCTTAGATTTGGTTAGTAGCTCTACGGTCATTTTTTGCACACTTTAGGCTAATTAGACCGGAAATTACAGTTTAAAGTGGATTCCGAACCCCTCACAAACATCCATGCCATCGCCATGATTTGGACCTGAAGCCTATGTAAAAGGCCAGAGCGCTAACCTATTGGCCACCAGGCTGCGAAGTTTTCTTAGATTGTTACGATTAGGTTATTAAAATTTTTCTCACTTTATATATTGGATTTTTCATACGTTATTTGTCTATTGTCAAAACATAAAACTTACCGTATCAATATATATTTTTTATTTACGATGATGAAGGGGTCGTATTGACCATTGTCATGCGAGCAGCCCAATACAAACCAGACTTGAAGAAGGCATGTCATGTGGGCTGCACCGACAAACGCTGTAGCTCATTTAACACATACCCAGGGGTCACGTGTAGCTTGAAGATATGCTACGGACCCAAATAGCACTACCCTTACAGTCAAATGAGACTGGGACCTACGGTTTAAAGTGGATTCAGAACCCCTACAAACATCTATGGCACTGCAGGGACTTGAACCCCGAAACGTGTGGAACCGAGCACCAGAGCCCTAGTCCCTCGGCCATCAATATAATGCTGTGAAAGCAATTTGATTCTTTTATGTTTTCAAATTTAAAATCGTGACTTTCTTACCAATCGAGTAATTATTATTCATTTCTAAATTCACAACAATTAAAGTTTATCGTCCCAAAAAAGTTCTGTAGAACCGTTTGTTATTTTTTCCATTTAATTAATATTTATCTCTCGAAAACATTTCTTTCATTCTATCTGTACCTCTCTTCCTATTTGCTTCCTTTCGTTTGAGAAATACTGACTTAATTAATTATAAAATATTAATTAATATACATTAAAATATTTTATCTATGAAAATATTTTAATATACATTATGAGTATTTCAATTAATACAAAAATAAATAGGATGTCTTATAATAAAAATAATTTCACAAATTTTTTTAACAAAAATAATTCGTTTAATCTTTATCATAAAGTCTTTCTTTAAGATGGATATCTGAGTTGGTTTTTTAATTATTTTTTGTCATTGATGTGAAAAAACTCCACGAAAGTTTTATCTCACACATAATGCATTGAAAAAATACCCCAGCGCTTTCATTAAAGATAAAAGAAATGATTTAAAAATAATTTCGGACTTGGCTTTTATCCAATAAATAAAAATTACATTTTTAAAGCAAATGACGCTTTTAGCTTGAGTAAACGATTCCTAAATATATCTACGAATGCATTCTACACAAGATCATTAAAAAAAGATCATTATTCAAATGGAAAATTTTTCTTATCTCTTATGATAGCAAGATAAATATAAAAGTTTCTGGTTCCTTAGACTTAAAAAAAAACCCCAAAAAATTTCTTCTGTAAATTGAAAAGAAAAGTAAAGGAGACAGGTGACACTGGGATAGTTTGGAATGAAGGGCATAAAGTGGCTACTTTAAAAAGAGAAATTTTAAGTGCAAAACAAAGTGTCTTTGAGAGTTTTACTTCCAAGATAATGTTAATCTTAAAACCACCACGTTTCCTCAGAAAATATTTCCCATTCGATTTTAGAAACCTTTATTATTCGTAAATATAAGTTTCTTTGCCCTGAGTTAACCCTTGAAGAAATTATTTTAACATCCTTTTTACAAATAAAAGTATCAAAAAGCATCATTTTGATTCTTCTACAAACTCAGAAGAAGAAAGGTAAACAATCTACTTGCTGAGTTTAAAAGGATGTTTCCTTCTTTATAGTCAAATAGTGACTTATTCTGTATGTACTAGATCATATTGTGGTATTGCGGAACATAAAATGGCAAATGACCGCGTAAAAAAAGGCATGGCTATTGTAAAATCCATGCCATATGTCTATTCCTTCTCATTAAACCATAAAATGCTTACTTTTTAGATAAATGAAGAGCTAATAAATCGTATTATGATACATATAAATAACACAAATTTTGGCTGTTGTTGTCTCCTCATTTACTAATGGATGCAACTATTTTATAGTAATATACATTAAAATGATGCTCTAAATTATTCTTTTAACATATTCCTGCGAGAAAAAGTGGTGCACGTTTTCCGGTGTTGGAGGAAAGGAATTTTAAATATAAAAAAGCAAATATAATGTTAATACTTGCATTAACATTATACTCGCTTTCATTATACTTGACCTCATTTAAATATTATAGTTTAAAAACACGCTTTTAGAGTTAATCAAACTAAAAAGCAAAAAATAATTGTTGACATAAGAATAAAATTACGAGAAAATGAATGTCACTATTCTAAAAGCGTGGGGTGCTTTGTATGACATTTTTAAACTAACTCTGCATTTCGGAATGAAACTAGTGAAAAACTATAACGATTGATATCGAGCACCCCACGCTTTCAAGCGTGTTGTTTAGTTTTTTTAAACTACAAACTTTTAATATGTATAATTTTTTAAATATGTATATTATGGGAAATTATTCATTTATGTTATTATTTGTATAGGGTGGAATATAAACTTACATCCTAGTGGTGCACCCTAAGCAGCGTTCTGTACTGCCAAAGTGATTCACCGGTTTTCGGCATGAACTGTTGTGCTAACCGTCATTCGTTTGGCCAGCGTGTCTTGCAATGAAATGCTGGTGGCTTGTCTCAATCAAAAAGAACTGATCTAATGAACATCTACATTGCTTTGGAAGTTTCAACCAACAAAACTGCTCTCTTTGTGATTTGTCCAAACTAATGAACCGAACTCATCTCCATCGTTGATTAGAACTTCATGGCGAATCCGAGATGGCAAGATACTGGCAAGCTAGAAAACTCGTAAGGCAATGACTTCGGTCAACTTTGTTGAACTCTTTTGTGCACATTTTCTGTTTTATTCTGTACTTCCCCCTTTTTGTATTACCTTGCGATTGATAATTTAAAACTTTTATCACATGGTATCTTAAAAGTATTTAGAATAGAAAAAATAAAGATAAGTTGGATTTTGAGTTTGAAGAAGACGACAGTGTTCTTACAAAAGGATCGAGGGAGCTGGATTCGAGATTTAGCAGCAGAGAACTCGGAAAGAGTGTATGCTGTAGTCAGGTCCGACGGGATTTGAAGATCCTATGATCAAGAATTAGTGAAATCAAAATGCCATGTAATCGTGAAGGCATACTGAAACAGCAGTTTTGTTAATGGTTTAATGCTCGATAAATATTCATAGTTGGTATTTGGAAGATGTTAGTTTATATTGTAAATAAATATCAATAAAATGTGTTGTTAAAATTCATTACTAATACACCATTAATTGCCTTCGGTTCTCTTTTTCAGAACGTTTAAAACCAAACAGATGCATATAAGCTATCTGATCTTCCGTCTTAAGTATAGTATGGTTTAACATTTATAAATATACAGTATTGTGAATCATTTTATAAATAAAACTTACTTGCAGCCAACAATTCAAACTGGCAAGGAATCTCTTGAAAACCAATGCTGTTTCGTCCCCAACAGTGTATTACACCGAAGCCATGATCTGTAACTGGTGAATAATTAAGCGTGTTGGAATCACTCCAGTTCTGTAGAGTAATTACCCCTTGAGGATTTTCCAAAGACCAAAGAAAAATCACGTCTTTAGGATCTGCATCTACTTGACATGACATATTGACTGTTTCAACTCCAGTCAAGATGAATCTTTGAAGATCATGCAACTTGCATTTTGGAGCATCTGTGAAAATAAAAGAAATAAGATTCTGTAAGCCATATAATTTTGTGGATAAATTATAGAAGATATTTAACATTATAAAATAATATTTCGTAGAATTAAAAAGTTATTAGGACTTTTTACTGAATCACAAATTTTATTTAAATGAATGATTTTTTTGTTTTTATTGAGAAAAAACAAAATAATTAACATGAATAGGCAATGCCAAATTTTATTCTATAACTGTAGGCTTATATTACTTATATACGTGAATTTAAAATGATTACTTAGAAATTGAGCAATTAATAACAAAACTATTACACAACTTTTAAGTTGTGATTGAGTCTTTTCAATAGAAAACAAATTGCTTTTAAGTTAAAATGAACTTTTATATATTGCTCTAAATTCAGACAGTTTCTTAGAATAGATCAGAGTATTTTTTTAAATTCATTTTGACATATAGTTCCCCTTTTTAATACGGAATTACCAATATTTTTAAGAATGAGCTTCGTTTTGATATAAGTTGCATATACGAAAGGTATAACTTTATTTTAAGTTAAAGAAAATAATTTTTTCCAACATTTCTTTTATAATATTTAAAATAAGATAGTAAAATTTGCTAAATCTTGGCTCAACAGATTTCTTGGAACAATCAATTCAGCATTGATCCAAAATGCTTAGAACTGTTTGTTTTTAAATTATATTGAATTAGTATTATTTTTCTCATATTTCAAAGGGGAATACAAAAAATGACGTACAATTTTGCATCTGTACCTTGTTTTGCAGAAAGTTGAAAGTTACTTTTCACCAAATAGCAGAAGTAAATACATTAATATGACTTTTGTATTACAAGACTTTCCTTATCCAACTCGTTGACTAAATTATAATACTACGTATTTTTGATTATCATTAAACATGCTATAAAGCTGCGTTTCTGGATCTTTAAGACAATAAACAATTTTTAAAAATATTAAGAAATATATTTGTTAATAATTTACTTTAAAAGTAATCTGGATACTTACATTTGATAGTCAAGTGCACTGAATTGCTAGTTCCACGATTTATAAAATTTTCTGCGGAACAGCGATATTTTCCACTATGTTCTCTTTTGGTTTGCTCAATCACCAATGTTTGGTTGTTGATGAAGATACCTTTAGTTTTACTTGCTGTTAATAATCGGTTTCTGAAATGCCAAGCCACATCATATACCCAAGGGTTTGCTTTTATGGAGCATTCCAAATGGATATAATCTCCTTCTGTAATAGTCCTATTACCTGTGCTGCCGTTTACGGTTAAGTTTAATTCTGGAATGACTGAAATAAAAAATATTAAATTTAACTTTTTGGATTATTGCGTATCACAGAATATCAGTGCAAATATGATGTTTAGAAATTATTTTTACAATATAAATGAATTATAAGAAATACGAAAAGAATTTTGATTTTATTTGCAATTTTAAACATGAATCGTAGAGTTACTACAAGACAAAAGAATATACACCTAGCTTATCATATTTTATCTGGACAGTTAATATATAAAGTGGCATTAACAATTAAAATAAATAGCATAACTTTTATATACATAAATATATATTTAATTTCTCTCTATAATTTTGTTTAGCTACAATAAAGGATAAAAAAAACGAATAATTTTTGACACATGACAGAATGTACCATGCCTTTTTTACTCCCATGATAAAAACTTTATATTAATTCCTAATTCGTGAAATTTTCTAATTGGTCTTAAATATTTAGTTTGATTCATCGTGAAATTTCGTGAAATTTTCGCGAAATTGACTAATTCGTGAAATAGACTAATTCGTGATATTTAGTTTGATTCATCGTGAATTTTCATTCATCGTGAATTTTCGTGAAATTGACTAATTCGTGAAATTTTCTAATTGGTCTTAAATATTTAGTTTGATTCATCTAATTGGTCTTAAATATTTTTCTAATTGGTCTTAAATATTTAATTTGATTCATCGTGAAATTTCGTGAAATTTTCGTGAAATTGACTAATTCGTGAAATTTTCTAATTGGTCTTAAATATTTAGTTTGATTCATCTTTAATAAATGATGCAACGAAATTTTAAAATGATTCATTTAACAGCATTTCGTTTTTTGAAGCAATAAATAATATATCAAACAGTGTTACATCATGATGCAATCCAAATGAATTCTTCTAGAAACTTTAAGTATTTGAGATGCAGAGCAAAAGGTAATAGTAAATTTCGTAGTTCTGTAAAACTACCAATATCAACTATAGGTATAAAACAGATGAATGGTACATTTTAATTAAGATAAAATAAATTATTATAAACTTCTGATTAGTTACAGGTAACAAGTAGCTTATCAAGTAAAAGTGTAATATAACATTTAAAATATTTTTGAAAATATAAGGTTAGCAAGTAATTTAGATTTTGGCTGCGATTGAGATTAATCATCATCATCATCATAAATTGACGCGGCAGCCCCATGATGGGCCAAGGTCGTCAACCTACTGGCCGATTTCGAGGTGAGAGATGTTTTTCTTTTTAAGGGGTAGAGTTGTCAACTCTACTCTCAACGCTCTACAACCATATGAGACCGAGACCTACGGTTTAAAGTGAATTCCGAACCAGTTTAGATATCCATGGTGCAACTGGGATTCGAATCCTGAGGTACCGAACTGTAGTTAGATTGAAATTAATTACAATAGGAATTTACCACTGATTAGCAATACCTTACTGACTATGCATTTCTTATTATTGAAGAAAAATAGTCATGGGTATCTAAGATTTACCAAATTTGGCAAAGTAAATAAGTCAAGAAATTATGTTTAACTTTCAACTATATTAGAAGTTCTCTTTTGATATATTTTTATGAGAGTATAAAGTTTTACAATTTGTATTTCATCCAAAAATATTTCTATACGGGGAAAAAATATGGTCACTTATATACTTTGATCTAACAGTCTTCTTCAACTATTAGTTTAAAATATAATTCCAACTTTAAAGAAGTATTATATTAACTTTCCAATTGATCTTGAACAAAAAAAAAAGAAAATGAATCCTTAAGTGTAAAAGTTGTGCGGAAGCAATTTTCTGTTTTTGATTACTCTCTGAAATAAAACCAATAACTTTAAATGCCCTCTGGGAAGAAGTTTGGCCGTTAGTTTTGCAAACAAATAAAACAGTTTAGTTTTAAAAGTTTTTACAAACAAATAAAACAATCCAACTACACTCACATATTAACACTATGACAGGAAATCAATCCTTTGACACGTGGAATTGATGGAGATACTTTTCTTCTCTTTATCTATGATGATTTAAAGGAATTGCTTCTGGATAATGCCTTAAGTGATAATGATATTGGTGAATCAACTATACATGTTATCACAGGTCCAGATAGCTATAATGGTATAGAGCAAAAACCCAGCCTCATTCATTTCAAATTTAATTCAGAAGGACTCTTCAACATAAATTATAAAATAATTTTCTTGTTAAGGACTCTAATTTTGGACCGCAGAATTGTATGTCCGGTTTCCGTGAATTACCTAACAATTTGGTAAATCTCTAAATTTATTTACTGATCACATTATCAGAAAAAAAAAAGAAACTACATAGAACAAGAATGATGTTGATGAAAATCTATCTTTATCAAAAAGAATTATTCTGCAAAATTTAGTAGACACAGATATTAATTTGTGGGTATTAATAGATAGTTGTAATAATTACAAAAGGTGAAACTGTATTATTTATAGTTGTAATGATTGCAAAAGGTAAAGCTGTATTATTAATCAATAAAATAAAATGAATTAAGTTTGAATGAAAATTTACTTAAAACTTTTATATGAAATTACAAAGAATTTATTGGCGAATTACTTTTTAAAAATTTTTGCCAACTTATATGTGTTGTTTTAGATTAATTTTAACTCTTAGTTTTATGGAACGTATTTCTAACTTTTCAAGGCAAGTTTCTAGATAAGTAAGCCTTTTTTCTACACGGATTTCTTTATATGCGTCTGCAGAACATTTATACCGTATAAAAGACTTTGCAGTATAGCAACAATATATATGTGCTGGTTTAATAATTTTTAATTCTTTTAGTTTTACGGTACTTATTTCTAACTTTTCAAGGCAGATCTCTTCTCGATAAGTAAGTCTTTTTTTCTACACGTTTTTTTATATGTGTCTGTAGTAAACATACACGGTATAAAAGACTTTGCAGTGTAACAATATAATAAACTGAATACTTACAATGTACGTTAAGAAGTAAAGTAGTTTCGATGGTTGTCTTCGGAATGGCAGGGTTAGCTGCTTTGCAAGTGAGAACTTTTCCATTATCTTCAGGAACAGGTACAAACTGCAAGATATTGGTGGTGAGATTTCCGAATTCTTCTTCAATGATTTCGCTAAATCCTGAAGTGATTTTATTTCCCTCCAGCCACCATCGAGTAATGGCAGCGGGTTTGGATCCTATAGCTTGACAAACTATCTCGTACCGCTCTCCAGCTAACATCGGATGATTTGAATCTATGATTCCCACATGCAATGGCAACACTAAAAAATTAATATTTGCTTGATTAGTTATGTTAAATTTTAAAACTGGAAGTATTTATTTCATAATAAAAACAAAAATGCATTATATGACTTAACATGACATAAATGCAAATCTGACAACTTTTATAGATTTTCTGTAAAATATATCTTAATATACTTTTTTTTTTTAGGGATTTACGGGTAAAATCTTTTTTTATCGGCTTTTAGTTTATTGAAATATTTTTAAATGAAACACTTATTGAAAACCAAATTTTCAACAATGTTGATCTTGTTTTTTTGCATTTAAAATTTGTTTCTCATAATTTGAAGGTTTTTGTCATTTCCTTGATATTTGTAATACTTAAGTTAGAATTTCTGTAGAAATAGTAAAAATTAAGAATAATTTAATCAATTTATTAGTTATTAATAATTAATTTGTTTTATGGGTTATGTAAATTAATTCTAAATTGTGTGGAATTGTACTGAAAAAAGTTATATGAATAGTCTTTGACGAAGTTTTCAAAAATTGGAAGGAATGAAAATCAAAATTAAATTATTTTAAAGATTGTCTGCTTAAAAATCTTGAAAGAATACCTGAACAACAATTGAAGTATACTAAGTAATGAATTCTATCAGTGTATATAATAGTTGAAATAAAAATTTGGTGTTTTCGATTCTACCTATCAAGCTGTTATTAAGCCCACGTAAACCTGCTTTTAATGAAACAAATACAATTATAAAATGATGCGTCGTTAAAATAATGATAATAATAATCAACTTTGGGGGCATTTGACTATCGAATCAATGATTTAGTGAACTATTGAACTGAAAAAAAGTTTTCAAAAGTTAATTATGAAGAAAGGATTTCTTTTCTGGAAGTGGGATTTTAATGTTTGTTAGATTACTATCTAGATAATTAGAATGAACTTGTTTTAAGAGATTTCAAATTTTCTACAAACTATTTGTCATAGTTAAATCATGTACTAACTTTTGTTTGAATATCGGTTCAATTCAAATACAGTAAAATTCAAATTAAACAACTTCAAAATAATTATTAAAATGAAACTTGTATTAAAGATGATAATAATACACATATCTTAACAGAATATACCTATCCATCTAAATTAAAATATTGTAATTTTTTTGACATCTATAATTAATTTAATATTAATTAAAATAGCCGAAAAAATCTTAGTTAAAAGTTTAATTATAATTAAACTTAAGTATCAAGTTAATTTCACGAGAAACTATTTGGTCGTATTTTTTATTTGAAGTTAAATACAATATGCCAGTTATTGGACATTGTATCATAATGATAAGTTACTATCAATTCAACAAGAACTTTGCCTTTTATGTCTGTAGAGATGCAAATAAAATTGAAGAGTACCACTTCCTTCATTACCCTATCGTGGTTTAAATGTTTACCATTTTATAACCTACAAGAAAGAAACCAGATATTGTTACTAAAGAAAGACAATTTTATGCAATAAATATGAACAGCTATTGATGGATAAAATACAGAAAATGGGTAGGAAAAATATTCATATTTATATTTATTTATAATCAGTATCATCAGCACATTATATCAAATGATCACACTATAAAGATTCTACACATTATTGACTCATTAAATACATACATGAGGTTTTCAATATATTTTATTTCGAAGCTATGAGATTAATTACTTGTTCATTAACAACTTCTCTTAGAAAAAGGAATGTTTTCCAAAGAGAGTTTTCCAGGCCAATTCGTTTCTTCTTTCTCTATTGAATATATTTACCAAAATAATCAAATCTCGAAGCTCATCGTCTTTATTATAAGTCAAATCAATGGAAATTCTTACTATCCATATCTTAAAATTGAGGGATTTCAGTTCATACTTCAACAATTCCGATTAACTTGATCCGTTGAATCTAATAGCTGGATGCTTGATATTGGTAAAATAAAAATTGAGACGCTTTCAATCGATAATGATTAAGAAAATAAGATCCTATCTTAAATCCACTTTTAAGTTGTCTGGAAATAAATTTAAAGTTCCATCATTATCATTAATCGGAGGTTTAAGATTAGCGACACTCACTCAAGCATTTGATTAACAAAAATCTCCAGGGTTTCTAAACTGAGACAGTAGGAGTCAGTGCCTTTAATAATAAGTTAATAGAGTTTTCGCATAACCGAAAGCGCTTACTATCACTATATTGGTAATCACTGAATAATGCCATTGAGCCAGGCATTCATCATTAGTGTCTAATTTACCATTGATCATCAAAAAAGGGTTTTTGCATGCAGGTCCCGTATTATTATCTGAAGACACTGACTGCATTATTGAATAATCTGAATAGCAACAAATTAGATGATTTCATATTAATATAATTATTTAATATCCAAATGGAAAGATATTTAAGATATAATAAATATGAATATTGGATTTTAATCGACGAATAATTAGATTGCTCAGGAAATCATCATAAGTTTCCCATTTACCGTTGCTCAAAGAGTTTTTGCTTACAGTGTCAGTTATTATTGGAGAGTTTTTGCATACCGTATTCTTATAATACGGTATTTTTTTTCTCCCTAGCACGCATGCTCATAGGAAACATTATTACAGATACGCATGCGCAATTTCCTATGAGCATGCGCGCTAGGGAGAAAAAAATACGGTATGCAAAAACTCTATTATCTGAAGCTACTGACTGCATTGTTGAATAATCTCGATTGCAACAAACTGGAGGACTTTCTATTAATATAAGGATTTAATATCCAAATTTATGGGTTTTTAAAATCTAATAAATATGAAGATTGGATTTCAATCGCCATGTCATCGATGTCATTGTACAGGCATTCATCATTAGTCGCCTATTGACAGTTGCTCATCAAAAAGAGCTTTTGCATACCGCGTCCGTTATTATCTGAAGCCACTGATTGCATTTTTCAATAATCTCGATAGCAAAAAACTGGATGATTTTATATAATTATTTAATATTCAAATGGAGAGATATTTAAGATATAATATATGAATATTGGATTTAAATCGTTGAATGATGTCATTGCTGAGGCATTCATCATAAGTCGTCGATTTACCGTTGCACATCAAAAAAAGTTTTTGAATACCGAGACATTTGTATCCGAAGCCACAGACTGCATTTTTGAATAATCTCTATAGCAACAAACTGGATGATTTTATATTAATATAACTATTTAATATCCAAATAGAGAGATATTTAAGATATAATAAATATGAAGATTAAATTTTAATTGTTGATCATAGGAATTTATCTTCCTTCATTACATTATAATAAATAAATGCTGTTGCAAGATGTGTCTGATATAAGCTTGTGCTCCACTTCTTGCTAATTACCACTCATCTTTGCATGACAATCAAATAGTTACGCATTGCTTTTAATAAACCTTCGATCAATAGTAGAATATACATAACAGTATTAATTTTCTTAGTTATTTAATTTTTTCTCCAGTAAAATAACTAAAAATTAATACAATTTGCTTCCTAATTCTGTTTTACAATTATATTTAGTCTAGTGTGGGTCCAGTTTGGAATAGGTATAACCTAACCGCAGGTTGGTAAAGTCAGGCTTCTATTTTTGGGTGCCTCATGTCTTTGTGCCGCAAGGTCAAAGACAAAAAAAAAAAAAAAACCGTCATTTTTTTACCCTTTATCATAACTCGTCGTTTTAAGACACGGATTCATGGGCTTGATCTAGATGTTGCTGTCGACCAAATGGGATAAGAAACAACACAATTATATTTAGTATATGTATATCATTTCGATTATTTATCCATGAACTATCAATCCGTATTAATTTCTCCATTAATTGCTTAAGATTCTTATAAGAATTAATCTTCTTATAATAAACATTTTTAAATATTATTTATTTAAGAACAAATATAATTCTTGAATAAGAATTATATGTGCTCTTATATGTTTATAAATGTTAAAAGTAACAAAGAAATGATGTTAAAAGAAATATAATAACTCTGTTTAAAATACGTAAAGAATAAAAAAACGTCGGAAAGCTTTTTATAGTATTTCTTTCTGAGGTACTTTGTTATGACTAGCATTAATGTTGTGTTTTTGTTTCAGCTAATTTCTACTGTATTTAAAACAACCTACTCATTTGTAACCCAGACTTTGGGGAAATAAAGGTTTAATTAAAGTTATTCCAAGATGTTGATGGATGTAAATGTATGGAAGATGTATTGTAATTATAAAAATTCTAATAGTATCTCATTTTATTGTAAATAATCCTCTTCTCTTTTAAGTTGATGTAAATTACTATACAAATATTTTCCATTCTTTTATTTGTTTATTCTTGTTTTGCAAATCATAGAACTATTTAGAATTCAAAACTTGTAAATTCTACTTGTTATTATATAAAACTGAGCATTTTATAATTATCAAATGTTTGTGCATTGTAAAAATAACATTAAAAATAAACAGTAACATAAAATATTTATAAATGTTTTACTCTCAATCTTTATAGAGGGTATATTAGTAAGGGTTTCTTTATCTGATTAGTATCTTTTATACTTGCAATATATTTTATAATAAATTGAAAGTGTGCATAGATTTATTAAACTTATTATTAATACCTGCTTAATAAACTTATATATTTACTTAAATTATATAGTTAACTTAAGCTTATATAGTTACTTTTAAGATTATTCTTTATTTAAGGAGAAAACATAATATATTGCAAGTAATATAATATATTGCAATTATTAATTATTTCAATATGCAATATATTATTATTGTAATATATTGCAATTTTAGTGTTAAACCATTTTTAACATTTTCCTCCTTAATATTTAATTGATTAAATTTTCGTTTTTTGAATTTAATTTGTCTATTTCGTTTCTTGTAGATTTTATTTTAAGATAGTAATTTCTCTTTTCTCTGGCACTCAGTACCACAGGCTACGGGTTCGAGTCTCGGCTGGGATATGAATGTTTGTAGTGGTACGAAATCCACTAGGTCCTGGTATAACATGGTGGTAGTGAGTTGGGTGTAGGGATGACAATCATACCACGCAAATAAAACATCTCATGATTCGGAATCTGCCAATAGACAGAAATCCTTGGCCCATGATGGGCCAAGGAACCCATGAATAATTTGAACAAGAATAATTTTTTTCCCCTATAAAGTTGCTTTAAATACATTTTACTAAAAAATGGGAACATATTAAAGGAGCGTTATCTAAGCGATGTAAATTAAAACTAAAATAATAGTATAAAACCAGTGACAATTTTTCCAAGCAAGTTTTATTTGGATTATATTTGTGTTATTATTTTTTTTGTACAGCTTTTAACAAATGAAAGGGCAGATAGATTTACTGTACTTACTGTTACTTTGCTGCTTAATAAATATATTTGCTAACTTAGAACATTATTCTTTAAATAAAAAAATATCATATTGTAAGAAATCCTTTTAACATTTCTATCTTTAATACGAGCCAGATTTTAAAGATTTAGCTAATCGGTTTATTTCGCTTTTGTTTGCATTTCAATTTTTTTTTTTTTTATTCCCTTTCTGGAAAAAATAAATTCACTTGAAGTGTTTTTTCCTCTTCTCGATTGAGGTTTTTATTTTTATTAATATTTATTTCTATCATGTAGGAATTTTTATTATTTTTTTTCTGTAATACACAATGTTATAAAATAAAAGAAAATTAGTAACATATATATAAAGTGAAATGTTTTTGCTATCAAAATTTATGTGGATCATACTAGCGTACTTTTAGTTTAATTATTCTTCTTTATACAATTTAACAATAAAAAGAAATTATTCATAGATTTATTAAACTTAATAAGACATAATTGTTTAATACAAATTATTGTTTAATACAAATTATTCTTTAAATAAGAAGTCTGTTCATCAACTGTAGCATTTTTATTGCAAATATGTTCTTGTCTTAAAATTTATTTTTAAAAAACAGATATTCTATAGAATTTTCTTTTTTGTAACTTTTGAAAAAATATTGATTATAAATAATCAATAGATTATTATGTGTAAATAAAATAATATTATTTATAATAATAAGATAAGTACATCGAATATGATAAATAAATTAATTAATGTAATTTTATATATATAAAAGAATTAGAAAATACTATATACACAGTTTATTCTATTACCTTAATAGATTTAATATCATTAAGAAAATGTAAAATGTAGAATTGGTTTTGGTTTATAAGAAAATTTATATTGGTATTTATTATTTTGGTTTATAAGTTATTTTAAAGAAAAATTTCAAGAGCTTAAACCTATTACAAGCAATTCTTTTTTAAAGACTTAAAAGCTTACTGACATACCTGTTCTAGGACAGATAACGTTTGCCATAGATTTCAACTACCAAATCAAAGACCATTGAAGTTTCAAATGGAACTGGCAAATCTTCTACAATCAAAATAAAGGATAAAGAAGTCAATGCATCAATCGATTGAGTAACCGTGCTTTTGGGTTAACTCTTTCTTTCTAATGCAGCTGGTAAACACTTAGACAGCTTTGTCTTGGATGCCTTAAGGCAAGCGCTGCCCCACCGTTATTCACCCAGGGGCCGCGTGTAACTTGAAGATAAGCCACGGACGCGGAGTAACAATGCCCCCAACGCTCTACGATCCTATTAGACCGGGACCTACGGTTTAAAGTGGATTCGGAACCACTACAAACATCTATGGCACCGACGGGACTCGAACCCGAAACCTGTGGTACCGAGTGCCAGAGCGCTAGCCACTCAGCCATTCAGGCCCCTTTGGCTTAACTCTACTGAGATGAATACATCAATCATGGCAGAATGGACTTTGTAAGACAATCCCAGTTGAAAATAAACTGAAAACTTCATCAACTGAAATGAAATCTAAGTCTACCAGCCCTCATATACATGCTCCAAAAATTGTCAAAGCTAAGTTTGCACAGTCCCATTTTCCAAAATCCACCAGAATGCAGTACCATATGCAGTTCAATTGTTTGCTCGTCATATTTGAAGAATTTTTATCGTTCTCTGCCGAGTGATGTGATGTCTCAATCCTGACGTCTAGCGAACAAGCTTTCAATTGATTATTTTATATGCTGCTCTACAAGCTAAAAAACAACTAAATTTCTTACTTTGGAACCTCGTCAGAGTTCATCTCGTGAAGTAAACGTTAACTCATAGTTCGTTCCATTGCGGCAATAATTTATTTCGGTATAATTTTATTTATTTGTATATTATTTGTTCCGCCATCACTCCGTTATTTAAAAACATGCGCAGTAGGCAAAATGTTTTCAAAAATTAAAGTCTCTAAGATTCCATGCTAGTTAAGGAGAGGAATAACAGAATAAATGGTAGCGAATATCTTAACGTTAATGAAAACCCTCTATTAACAAAACTGTAACTGCATAGTAATAAATTTATTACAAACTAATTAAAATATAAAAACAGAAACAATCTATCAATTTTTTCAATTTATATATATATATATATATATATTATTAATGTTGAATAATATATATAGCACTATATTATTCAAATTATACATTACTAAATTATATATGTATATTTATAAAGTTATTTTTTAAAAAATAGTGATAATCACCAAATAAAAAGAGTTTAAGCATAAAATATTTCTTTGAATTAAGTTAGGAATTATCATTTAATTAAAAGAGCTTTATATTTTACTATTTAATTTTCTTCTTAAATAATAAATAAAATTCGACGTTCTTCACCAATAAAATTAATTTATTCGTGGTACAATCAATGTATTTTATTTTAAAGTAAATTTAAATTCAACAATTACATTAAAAAGTAATTTTTTAAGTGCTATTAATTAAATAATTGCTATTTGAAATCGCATTGTATACATTTAACTACAAAAACTGCAATTAGTTTTAAATGCATATAATCCAGGATTGTCTCTGGAGCGAGATACTCAGTAATTAGTTTAATTAACATTTACATTTAACTGATTTACACTTCAAAAAATAATACTATAGGGAAATCATAACAATAGAAAAATACAGTAAGTGATGTTTCTTTTATTAACAGTATGTTGGATTTTTTACTTGTGAGTTAGAAGAAAATGGTAAAATACAATTCTTTCTTGTAGTTGTGAAATTCCAAGAAATGTATATTTGCATCTGTTATTTTCTTTTTAAATAAATGGTTCAGAATCTTTTTTTCTAATACAATTTTATATTAATTATGAAATTTTACAAACTGTCTTTATTCGAAAGACTTAATATTGAAAACTTTTATATAAAAGTTTTTGGTTTATTTAAAAAGTTTTATTAAAAACGGTATACTAAATTTAATCAACAACAGAAAAAAAACCTAATCTTTATGATAAAGTTTTAAAAGCCCGTAGAAGTTTGTTTTTTTGATAAAACTTTATTAAAGAGAAATTCATTGAGATTTGTCTATAATATACTGTAAGCTATGTTTTGTAGTTCAAATAATTGAAAAATAGCAAACTATTTTAAAAATAATCAATTTTGGTATCCTATTCTAACGATAATCTTTCTCTATTGAAATTGATCTTATTAAAATATACCAAATATACATTCTACAAAATAAAAGCGAAACATATCACTAAATTGACTATAAATTTAACGACATTAGTTACAATTTGGATGTTCGGTACTTGAAAATTTCGAGAAATATCTCAAAAGAGCACTAGACAGCTATTAACTGAGCAGTAGAAGAACCCACAAAAAAAAAAAAAAAAAAAAAAAAAAAAAAAAAGTTTACCAAAAAGTTACCAAACCAAAAGTTTAAAAAACCACCCAAAAGTTTTTTATCATCTGAAGAACCTATCTTATATAAATTCCCATATAAAAGTTGGAGTCAGTTGAGGTTTTGCTTTTGCTTTCGGGCTATGAAGTAAGCATTTCTTATAATCAATTGATATGGGTATTTTCTTATAATCAATTGATATGGGTATATGGGTATTTATGGGGTTTTAATTTAATAGTTACTATTAATAAATTTTTTTTTGGAAAAAAAAACCTATCAAGTCCGAAGTCAGCTGAAATATTATGAAAATGTTATATATTTTTAAAATGCCCTATATGATTGCAATTAAAGTTTTTAGATTTGTTAACTAAATAATAAAAAAAAAATTTAATAGTCAATTTTTTTTATCAAATAAAATTTCTAGTTAACTAGATGTTTAATTAAACAGAACATGCAATTAAAAAATTGCAGGTTAAAGTTTTTTAATTAGTGTAAGCAACTAATTAATAAAGAAAAACAAATTATAATTAAACACAATTATTAAAGATACAAAGTATGTTATAATGCTGAAATTATTTTTAAGAATTGAAAATTTTAATATGGAAAAATAAATTTAATATTTTTCTTACTTTCTTTAAAAAATATTTATTTTCCATATTTAAAAAAAAAAAAAAAAAATTACATTTATTTTCAAATATTTCTGTCAATCCATTTTTATCATTAGAATTACGAAAAGAAACAATTTTTATTGGGCACAATTATATATCCTCAGATTTGGAAATTTATCTGCTAAAATACTAAGAAAAATATGAGTTTTTATTTCTAAAGAATACGTATTTAAAAAAGTTATTTATGTAAGGTACCAAATTCCTTGCGTAGTGAATTTTTTTATGTGATAAAATAAAGAATAGAAACACTTTTAGAAGGTTTCCTTTCATTTAAAGTTTAATAAAAACGCAAAATTCGTTTCTAGACTAAAAAAGTTGATGATATTTGTAATTTAGATTTGGAATTGGATTGTTTCTTTAAAATATAATACAACTATTGAAACAAAATCTTAACACGTAATAAAATAATACTATAACCTAGAAATTTAAGAAAACATACTTTTTTTATTAATTATTTTTTAAAGTTTCAAAGTGCAGTGATAACAGTTACATTTCAGAAAAAGTTTAAATTATATTTCTTACAAACAATGATGAATTTTCTTCAGTTCTTTTTTTAATACAGGGAAATAAGCAAAGTAGTTGAGATCAGTAAAACTGTTTTTGAAAAATGCATGGAAATAAATTTTAAGGAATTAAAAACACATTTCGAACTTTTTATCCACCAAATAGAGGGAAAAAATCACCATATTCTAATCCAAAGAATCTTGAGATTCAATTGACCATTTTTTTTGGCAATTTAAAAAATGGTTAACATTACACTCTGAAGATAAATTCTTAAGACTGATTTTTTTTCCTGAAAACAAAGCAAAAAGTAGTATTGAGACTGTGATATTTTCTGAAAAAGAATATCACCTCTAATAGTATATGGACTCTTTTTATAAAGAAAAGAAGTTAAATTACTGGTTTTTATTATTTTTTTCTTTTCTGCGTTTGATATTTCTGGCCATATTTAATTTATTGCTACCAAAATATAACGAAGAAATGATAATTAACCTAGGGGATTACATAGTCTGTAAATTATCTACACATGTTTAATATTTTGTACCTATACATCAAAAGCATAATATTCTTTGATGATCAAAGGCTTTCGCTACTTTTTCATTTTGAAATCCTAATATGATACTAATTCTTCCTGTTAGAGAATTATATTATAATTAATTTACCCCACTAATTCTCTCAGGTATTATTTTATAACTACCGTTTTTGGTCTCAATAATAGATTATAAAATATAAAGCAACATGAACATGCTTCTTGAACATGTTCATTAATGAACGTCAGAAATATATTCTTGACGGCACTGTTAATCTGGCTGTCAGTTATTTAATCAAGAAAAAGAGAAGTTCAAAGAAACGCTGAATGAAGCGAAAGGAAAGATGGTTCTTATCCTCTACGTGCCTGTATCTACTGCAATAACCCTAACCCAAATCCTTCTTCTAGTAATTAGTAAGGATAAACCATGCATTTCCATCAAGCGGATGGGTAATATTTAACGTTAACGATCTTTCTTTGGTTATGGTCTTCTTCAAGTCTAATAGATCTTTCTTTGGTCATGGTCTTCTTCAGGTCTAATAGAACTTTCTTTGGTCATGGTCTTCTTCAGGTCTAATAGAACTTTCTTTGGTCATGGTCTTCTTCAGGTCTAATAGAACTTTCTTTGGTCATGGTCTTCTTCAAGTCTAATAGATCTTTCTTTGGTTATGGTCTTCTTCAAGTCTAATAGATCTTTCTCTGGTTATGGTCTTCTTCAAGTCTAATAGATCTTTCTTTGGTTATGGCCTTCTTCAAGTTTAATAGGTCTTTTTTTGGTTTGGTCTTTCTTTGGACAAGACTGGTTACTCCTAACATTAGACTTCGAAAGTTTTTTTTAGCCCATTTGACATTGAAATCGAAAATGGGAGAGGGAGAAAGAGAAAAGGGATTGTGCGGAGTCGAGTGAAGAGCTCCATGTAGTACGGAAGGTACAAGTATCGTCAAACGAACTGGCTTTTAAATTGATTTTGTGTATATTTATCAAATAATTGTGTGTTATGTGTTGCAGTTGGGCAGTGTTGTCCTTGCTACTTTAATAAATATGACAGCTTAATATCTCGTATTTATTTTAAGAAATAACTTAATTTTTATCCACGAACAACATTGAATCAAGAACACATGCATATTTTAACTTTTACTTAATCCAACCAACAAACGCAATAAACCTAAAACATCAAGATTAATGATACTGAAAAAAAATGGAACACCCCAATGCAAAAAAATTATGGTTTCCAACAACTCTCGATTGAACATATGGCATAGCACAACAAAATTTTTTTAACACCTACTAAAAAGCCATTAAAAATAGAGCTAGTTGATTGATTAGATGGCATGGAAGATATCTTCACTCTGTGGGAAACTAAACCTCAATCCATAATGCTGGCACTTCTAAACTCTTATAACTTGACCCTTCAAGATATAAATCGATAATGTTTAGAGACTACATCCAGAATGGCAAACTATTTTATTCAAATATTCTTTACAGCAAATGAGCAGACTATAAAACAACTACGTATTTAAGTGCTAAGAATAAACAAATAAAATAAAGATAGGAACGCTTTCTAAAACGCTTACTTAAGTAATCATGAAACGAAATTTGCAGAACCTCGGATTTAAAAGCACAAATAAAGGATTAAGGTTGCACAACTTTATTAATTTAAATCCAAGCAGACATTGAACTTTTACTTAGTGGATCTAAAGAGAATATCGCTGCAGAAGATATCAACTTGATTTCTTATATTACCTTTCTATAATTGTTGAAAATTTCATACAGTTGCCATTATTTTCCCCACATCAGTAAGAATTGCACCATGAGAGATATATGCTTGAAAAGTGAATAGAACGTGAAATTAGAAAATACTTCATTAAATATTGTATTAAAGCACCAACCTGCATAAATTTTTGAAATTATGTATAAGTTGCATTATAAAAAGGTTTTTTAACTTTTCCAAAATCAATATACTCAAAAGTCAAAACATACAGAGATTCTGAATGAGAACTACCATAGCTGGTTCTTTGAATCACAGAATCAAAATAAGAATCCCATTATCAGAATTACCTCAAATTAAGCTAAAAATTTCAATATTGAAGAACAACCTTATCACTAATTCCATAACAGCCAAGAAAAGCATTTATACCGAGTTCAGGCCTACTAGTCCTCATTCAGCTTCTTAAAGATTTGAAATTAAAAAATAAATTTTTCCAAGATTAATGGAGATGATGCTCTAAATGTATCAAGAAAATAATAGCATGGATAAATTCTGCATCTTAATGGAAGTACTATGCACAATCACCTGCTCCAACTCTAGAATGTCAGTAAGACAAAACTTTAAACAACTTGTTTCCTGGAATACCTAAACTCATAGATCTCAAACATTTCAACAATAATCATTTTCTATATATTCTATTATCAAAAGGGGCATGGCTAGGACCAAACTTCAAATATTTTATTCCAAATTATCAAGTTATCCGTAACGATAGAACCAACAATAGTATCAATCAAGCTGTAGGTGGAACAAGGATGGAAGGTGGAGAAATAATGGTCAAAAACACCTTTACAGGCCATGAAATATTCACATCCTCATTTTAAATATTGCAGCAACTGTAATTTAAGCAGCAACTGTAACTAAGCAATTTTAAATTTTTGCAGCAATCCTTAATTTAACAGAACAAGAGCATAATAACCTTATAAAACTAGATCATAATAATAACCTCAGTTGATATTCTTCTTATTATTTTAGGGTGAAACTGAAAGTACAGAGACAGACACAAATGCAGTAATTATTAATGACTTCAATGCCCACTATATGTTCTGGAGATGTAGAGTGAACAATAGCCCAGAAATAAAATTACTTAATGCGGAAAAAGTCGTACTTGATATCATTGCACCAACGAATAACACATATTTCTGATTAGATTCATTCTCAACAATCGATTTTGCTTTATTCAAAGAATTCCCATATCAATTTGGAATAGCTTTTATCTCTATAGTAAGTCCAGATATAACAATGTAATAAGATTCACTTTTAATTTTTCCTAACAATATTAGAAACAGGATAAATCCATTTTCAATGAGTGGAATAATTTACAGGTGCTCTTATCAAGACAAATAATTATACCAGACCTGAAACGAAACCTATGGAATAACTTTAGAATACTGTAAATATTCTGTCAAATAACATCCTAACAGCTTATCAATTATCATAAAAATAAAAAATGACCAATGCTCTATTTTTAGAACTTAACCAACTCAAGAAAATATGGTAAATCACAAGAAATCACTTAGATAAAAAATATTTTCAATGGAACAAACACAGCTTTATTAATACATACGAAAATCGGGTAAATAACCAGTGACACTATAACCAGACAATAGTCCACTTTGCGATTTTGTTAGAAATACGAAACTAAACTATCCTAAATAAGTAAACTGCAAGGAACACAGTGAACATGGATCCTGAAAAATGTGTATTTTTGGCATATTCTCCACAGACAATTCCAATTCAGCGACACATATCATCAGAAAATTTAAAATATTACTTATCGCACCGAATATGAATATTTCCAAGAAAGGCACTATAGAACCATTTCACTACTTCTATATTTTTACAAAATTATTCTTACATTTACAATACTAACACAATAATGCAATATTTAAATAGAAAACTACACCATGTTAAATAACAGGCCGACTCTTAAAGTCAGGCAGGTTTAGTGAAAATACCAACAAGAATATTTTATGTATCTCATTTTTATATTTTATTTATCCCATTATAAGAATAGTTTATATTCTTATATATTTTATGTATAAAAATCTTTTTTCTCAATCTTTAACAACAAATCTCTTTTCCCAACGGAAAATCTCTTTTCTTCCACCCATTCAATTCTTTATCTATTTAATACAAGTACAAAACAACCGATTCTCAAACCAACTTTTCTTACAAAAAATATGTCCCTCAGGGCCGATAAAATTTGTAAAAAAACTACGAACAGCGTTTACGCACTAAACAAGCAAAGTAAATTGAATTCTGTTTGTAACAACAGTACATAAAATATAATTTGCTTAGAACTAAATACGAGTATAGTTCCATTCAGTTATTATTTTCTTTAAGAATAATCTCGATTTGGATTTAAGTCTATACGTTATTTACTGTAGTTTCTATTAGTAAATCCCAGAGCAGGTTTTTTTTCATATATAGGGTTTATTATTTAAAAAGTTATTAAAACAATTATTGAAATAAAAACATCTTCTCCCGGGATGGTATAATCATATTAACTTAACTATTCGAAAGAAAGAATGCACTGTAAAGAAGCGAACAAGGTCCAATTACCTTACTATTCACACGCATGAAAAATTGTTCGCTCACTACAATGTACCCCCAGCTGAAAGTGATACATTGTAAAAAAATTGTTTAAAACAATGCAATTACATTATAGTGTACACATAAAATTACACACATAAATGCACGCATAAATTAAGGAAATATTTTCGACATATATAATATTTTAGTTCTTTAATAACACATTTGTAAGAAAATCTGCAATGAAATATTTTGAATGAATGTATTCCAATTTAATTACATTATGTAAAATCTCCTTTACAAAATAAAAACGTAAGTTATGCCTCGATTTATTTAAGGATAGACCGCAGTTACCCCATAGAATTACTGCTTGACTATCAGAATTTAAATTTGCAGCATCATTTATAAATTGCTTTCATTTCATTCATTGCTTTCATAACAAATTTACAGTCCAAGTAATGCCTTCACAAATTTCAGAAACAGCAAATAACTCAGTTTCACATGCTAAGTAATAAACTAATGCATTTTGTTTATAACATTTCCGTGAAATTAGGGAATTAAACAATAAATTTACAGTACAAAATTGATTTACCGTGTTCTACGTTCCCCCAACTGCCATCAGAACTACCATTCAGAAAACTAAAATTGTTATCATAAAACAATTTTTTTTATCTTTTGTATTCATTAAATATATTAATACTCTTACAGCTAAATAAAAATATCATTTTTAGAGAGGCATAAGATGCTACAAATGAAATATCAAGACGCGTTCTATTAGCCAATTATAAAAGTTCACATTTATTCCTAATACATAATAATAACATTGTTTGCAAGAGTAAAATTCTTTTCTTCTCCTTTCACGACTGGAGTTTTAACGTTTATTAAATTACTTTTACGTTTACCTAAAAATTATATTTAACCAATAAAGATTCAGTATAATCATGTTGGGACAAATTAATAACATTTTCGTGCATTCTACATTTTATATACCTAAGAATTTAGAGATTTATTAACGTACTTCAAAATACTTTTTAAGTTAGCTACCATATATTGATACATTTCATCATTATTATACTAAATAGCTAAATCATCTACATCACATAATAGTAGGACATTTTCCCCATGAGTTTTAATGAAAAAAATGCTAATTGCATCGAAATCGCTAAATCGTTAATTACACCTCTAATTTTTCTAATTCGCACTTTATTTTTAAATATAATTTTTTTTCAGATGGTTGGAAGATAATGAAAAGACCCTTTTTTAATTTACAAACTTTACATAAAGGGTGGGGGGTGGGTAGGGCAAAGAGTATCTTCAAAATCATGGCATAAATATGCAGTTTTTACATCAGAGAATTTATCATTCGTATTTAATTTAAAAGCCAGTGCAATTAACTACTTTTAGGACTGAAGAGTAAGACTCTATTATTTTATTTGATTGAAAACCTCTATGTTTTATTTTTCCAGCGTTATCTCGCTTTAAAGAATTCATCCATTTACTGTTTTCGTTGGCTTATCAGCTATTTTCCAAACTTTATGCTTATTTAATGAATCCAATTCATTCTTCATTGCCCTTTCCTAATTCTGCCAATCAGCATTATTTTTAGCTTTTAAATAAGAGTGTAGTACGCTATCAATTAAGTTAGTTTATATGTTGTTAAGATTTAATCCTCTTGGAAATGTCTTAGTGGGATTTGTTTTACCTAGTCATTATTCAACTCAACATCTGGAGTTTGTTTTCACCATCCGAAGGGTTGCCTTTTAGAAGAACCTGAGGTAATAAATTATCTTCATTTGCTGACGTTTCAGCCAAAACATTTTAAGTTTAAATTCAGAATTATGCAATGGTTCCAAATATACTTCCAATCTATTATTAGTTTTAAACGCTTTAGTAACAAACTTTTTATAATCAAATGTCGATAACAATATTATTAGATTTAATTTTACAACTCCTATCCATTAAACAAGTTACTGGCAATGAATTATATCTTAATTGAGAGCCTTAACTTACATTAGTAACAATTAAATTTATAAAATTGTTATACTTGGTACTTACAGTTTTTCCTTGACCGTTCCTATTTCTTTATATCGAATACTTAAGTCATTGATGGCCATAAAAATTGTCTTTACTTCTAGTTATATTCTGGTTTCTGGTGGTTTACTAAATGATTTCAGGTTTATTTCTTTGATAAACAAATTCCTGTTATTAGTTCAGAGAAACACAATTTGTCCTTCACCATACGTTAAGAAGCTAAATTGTCCATGATCCAAAAACTGTCACATAGTTCTTTTTCAGTAAGAGAACTAAGAATCTTTAGATGAATCCGAATATTTTGATGAACAATTTGATTCGTTCTTCTTTGCTTGTTCCATTTTGACGTATCACTTATTTTATTTCTGTAGAAACAATTCTTGGCGATATGATTTGTCTGTATCTGTAACAAAGCCACTTTCTGCTTTTGTCCCTTCAGCATGAGCATTAATTGGTGAATTGTAGGTTGTTTCCTCTTCACGGAAGATTTATAACACATCGTCCATTGACTTTCCCCGCTGAGTCTTTAAAATATCTTTCATTTTGGCAAATTTTTCTTTTAATCCATTATTCGGGTTGAATACAAATTCTTTAGTAGACACTTCTAATACTGGCCTCTTGTTCAAGCAATATAGTCATTGCCAGACTCATTATTTTCATTTAAAGTTCTTTAGTCAGTTGACAGCGTCAATATTGCTGTCTTTTAATTGGCCCTTAAATGTTGGTTTGATCTTGTCATAAAGGATCTTTGTATTGTCTTCTGCTGCAGAATGTGGAGCTTATTCTTCCAATAAGGATAAAGTGAAAATTTTAAGAATTCTGATGTTACGAAGTCAGAATTTGTTTCCATTTTGTTAGCATCTTTGTCGTTGATTCCTTCTGGTTTTAATTTCCAGATGTCATCTAAACTTTTCAAATTTAGTGGAGCTTGAACTTTTAGCACCAAGATAAACAAATTTCTTTAGTTTAATTCTGGAACTTTAAATTTGTCCATTTTGAAATTTCGTTCTTAGACTTTCGGTTTCAGTTCACAAAGATATTTAGAACCATGCTCTGCTATCCAATTTTTAAATAAATCATTGAGCCTGACTGTTTACACATGGTTTAGTTAAAAAATATTACAACAGTTATTTAAATAAAAACATCGAATAGCTGTTACTTCTTTCTTTCAAATCTCGATAATGTATATGCTAGACAGAAGTGAACAAGATCCAATTATGTTACTATTCCTACGTGTGAAAAATATGGTTACGCTATATATACGCCTTACAATATTTTTTTTTGTTCTAATGCAGCTGGCAAACACAGACATACGCCTTAAGGCTCGTTCCCACCTAGGCGAGAGACGTGAAGATGCAAGAGGCAAGCGACCAAATTTTTTCGACCCCTTCACAGCGAAACGTCAGAAATAGCATTACGCATAGTGAAAAACCACTTGAAGTTGAAAGTTGGGCTACTCCACGCGGCGAACTGCAAACCGGTTTCAGGCGACCGCGGTGAGGTCAAATTTTGGTCGCTTGCATCTTGTCGCCTTGGTGAGCACGAGCCTTTACAGTATAGTTACACAGGTTCAATATTAATGTAGGAAATTTCTTTATTTCGCTTGTGCGTTAAATTTTTCTCTTACAGAGGTAGTTTGAGCCCAAATGTGAATTACTTAAAGAAACAGTAGCATGCGATGTATTGAGGAATATCGTTGTTTCATTCTTAAAAATAACAATCTTAATTATACACACGTTTAAAAATCTCATGTTTAAAAAACTGAAATTCGAGTTTTAAAATAATTTTATTCTCAGAAATTTGAAAGGACATTACAAAGTTTTGTTTTAGTTTTAAATTTTATTTTCTTTCTATGAAACGAATTAATCGAGTCTCAAAGTTACTGTGGAAAAGAAATTTTGAATTTCAAACTTTTGGGAAAAATGTTTTTTTTTATGAATCTAAAATTTGCTGTTCCTTATTCGAAATGTATGGTGGTTAGTTATTTTCATTTGCTTAAATATTCGTGATGGGACCTGATGGCAGAGTGATTAGCGCTCTGGAGCTTGCTGCCACAGGTTACGGTTCTAATACGATAGCTGCGACTTATGACTTACTATGTTTATAAATACGAATTCTAAAAAACTGATAATATTGAAAATTAATTTCAGTTTGCATTATTTATTTAATTTGATTTGTTATAAAAGTACTTGTAATTTGTACAATATTAATCCAGTTATAGATTACATTAAACAGAGACAGACATATTTCACAATTTGACTAAAGAATATTTTCACTGCTGTGCGTTATGTTGATCATCAATAGACTATATATTGAAAAACTGTATTTTGCATTATTATAAAGAAAGCCCATATTATGAAATCTAATCTGTATTTTCATTAAAAGAGGAAAAACGATGTTCTTCTAAATCAATTTTCATGTTAAAAGGGTTTTCTAATCATACAAGCTTTTATTATGGATCTTTTCCATAGTTAGCAAAGCATTTGACTGTCCAGGATTCTCCTAATTGAAGATGTGAATTTGGTTTGGTTTGTCGTTCTACGGTGATTTTGTGGGCATTTTGGGCTAATTAGATCGGTACCTACAATTTAGCGTGGATTCGAACCACTCACAAACATCCATGCAACCGCCAGGATTCGAACCCGAAAGGCCTGTGGTACCAACTGCCAGAGCGCTAGCCAATTGGCCGTCGGGCCGTTGTGGGAAATTGGAAAATCTTAAACTTTAAGAACAGAAATTTAAAAATGCATTTTTTCTTATTATTTTGTTTAATATTAAAATACAACTATTTTTGTTATAAAATTCTAAAATTCTAAGAATTTACTTTAAATATGGTGAATAATTTATAATAATTTCAGTATTTTGATTAATAATATTAAATACAAAGAATTTAAGAAAAGTTTTAGAAAAAAATCACTCTTTAAAAGAAAGTAATACTGCAGAGTGGAGAAAAACTCTCTAATTTCTTTAAAAAAAAAACTACTGATTTAATAATTTTCAAATTGGTTTCATGCAGAATTTTCGAATATGAGAAAATTAGATTTGGAGACTTTTTTGCGAGCGAGGAAAATTTCCTTGTCTTTTTTTTAGAGCGACAATTCACTGCTCTCAACAAAAAAAAAAGAAAACCCTAAAAAGGTGGAATATTTTACTAGAATATTTCCTTTCAAAATAGGTTATCAATTTCTCTTTATAAAAATATCTTATGTTTAAGGGCTAAAAATATTTACGAAATAAAATTTACAACCGAATTTTTTTGTAAAGCAAGACGTTTACTAAAGAATTTTTTCCATTAGAGATAAAAGGAAAATGATTATTATGTTCCCATGAAAAAAAGTTCTATTGTTATTAGCCTATTATAGGGAATACATAAAATAAATTAAACACTGTTTAATACGTTTAATAATAAATAGGTAAATACAAAAACATATTGATAAAATCCATACATAAATTAAAATTTGTAAATTAAAATTTTTTAAAAAAATTTTTCTCTCTATTAGTCTTAGTTGAGGAGCACCCATATTTGGGTACCACAGGCTTTAGGTTCGAATCCTGGTGGTGGCATGTATGTTTGTTAGTGGTCCGGAATCCAACGTTAAACTGTAGGAAAATGGGAAAACCGGCACACGCACATATTAACATAATCATCAACGAGTTTTTTGTTTCCTGAAAAAATGGACACCACCACTGAATTTGAACTTGAATCCTCTTTCATGCTATCTGTGTACGTTATCGCTTTGTCACAAGTGAGACAAACAAAGATATAAACAAAATCACTGAATTTGAACTTGAATCCTTTTTCACGTTATGTGTGTATATTATCGTTTTGCCACAAGTCAGACAAACAAAGATATTCACATCACAACATCAATAAATTTGAACTTGAATCCTCTTCCACGCTATCTGTGTATGTTATCGCTTTACCACAAGTCAGACAAAGAAAGATTTAAACAACAACGAACTTGAATCCACGCTCAAGATATCTTTGCCACAAATCAGACAAAGAAAAATATAAACAAAAATTTACTACAATTGTAATTCGATATCATCGTGTTTCCCACTGAAATACGTTTTCCAGAATATTTAATCCGAAATATTTTTGTTTTTCTTTCATATCATATTTTTGCTGTTGTAGCATGTGGAAGAATACAAATCCTCAGGAGGAAATCCTCTATTTTTGACTTCCAAAACTGTTTAGATAATTTAATATCTTTCTGAACATTTTTTTAAACTGGATGCACTTCGCTTAAATTCTTTTTTTATCCAAATACATTAAATTTTTCTTATACATAATGTCGAGGATTCAAAAAAGGATTACTGCTTCACATTTCTTACTATTTAGTATTAAATCGAATATGCAACATTTCAAATAAAGAATATTTCTCCATTTTTTCTGTTTTTATTTAATTCCCCTGTGTTATTTGTGTTATAAAATTGTTTTCCCATCCCGAATTTGCCCATATTTGGTTTTTACTGACTCAAATCAACAAACCTAAAGAGAAAACATCAATTAAGCGGAAAAGAAATAAATTGCAGAAAGTTTTTAATGCCAAGCTTTTATGTTTACTTTGTTTTTATATGTTTGTTTGTTTACTTGCACTCGACTGAATTACATTCTATTATTTAATGTTTGTCTTCCTTCGTTTATTTAAAGACAGCAGTATTGTTCCATTTTTTCGCATCAGATACTTCTTATTGCTGGATGTATTACGTTAAATCAAAACAAAATTTTCATGCATAATACCGCTCTTTTGAACAAATGGTAATCGGCCTTATTATCGTTAGCGTTAATGTACAATAAATAGAACAAGGATTCGATTCCTGCAATGATATTACAGTTACTGCTTTGAAAAATGAATTAACCCCATCACAATCAACATCGGGTTTCATAATAATGGTAGGAATATCTGTTTGGAACTTTCTAGGTTTTCTATAATAACATATGAAAAGTTTTGGTAATAAACAAGTGTGAAAGTTTATCAAGAAGACATCTTAGGAAACAACGTTGATCTATCATTGAAGTTGCTCATTATAAAAAGAATGACAGATAACAGAGACAAAATTCCAAAATACCATACTTTTTAAATATTTTTAGTTTAAATATTGTTTTTTTTTCAAAATGAAGCCTATGGATTAATAGTTATATTCTTTTATTTTTCGTAATATAGTTTTATTTCAATTCAAGCATATATATTGTTTAATATTATGTTTTTTTAAGTTATTTTTTATGCTTAATGATTTTAAATAAAAACAAGTAATATAAATTTTTTTTAAAATCAATTCCTACTTTTTTTCCCACTATATTGCAGAAAGACCTTTATAAATAATTTTCATTCATTTTTTTTAAATTTATCTGGCGCCATGTATTGGTAAATATATGCAACTTAAATCTAAAACAATAAAAGAAAAATTAATTTAATTTATTCAAAATATTTTCATTATACTTTTTCATATAAAATAAATCATCAAAATTAAGCAAACATTTAGCTGTGAAAACAATAATCAGCTTTTTATATAAACTTAATCAAAATATTAGAAATTTTCGATTTTAAATCATAATCAGATATATGCAGCATTAACATCATTATAGGGACACTTTGAAAATAGTTATTTTTTTTCAAAATATTGAATAATATATATAAAAGTTTTGTATTTTATTAACATTTTTTCCACGGTAGTAAGATGAATATTTGCATTAAAATTTATCTGAATTTAAAATGTAATTTCAAGTAAAGATATTTTTTTTCTCTTTTTTATTGGAAATATATGATACAGTACATCAGTCCTTAATCATTCAATGGTGTATGCTTCATAATGACTCTTAGAGGCCATGACCTGGGATGAAAAACAAACTTTATTTTTTCCTTGACCTTCCATTATAATCTGCGATTTGTCATGTGAATACATATCATAAATTAAATATTAGTATAGATGCGATCATCAATAGAAATAAAAAAATTGTTATCCCATAAAAACTTCGATTAATCCCATCATCTTTATTTTTTAATTCCTTCTATTAGCTCACACTCTCCCTATATATATCTTGTTCAAATTTTCAATTGTTCATAAAATGCTTTTTATTCATTCTCCTGAGGCTTCATGGCCTTCCCATTACTGGCAAAAGCGTACATTACATTATGAACCACTACTATAATTTTAAAATGAAAATAAAACTCTTAAATATGTTCTATTTATCATATAAACTTAATTAACATGCTAAATGTTAAATTACCTTAATATAGTTATAAATTAACAGGTAATATTGTTATGTAATTTAGCATATACTGAATATATTTTATAATATTTTAACGAGTATAATAAATTTAACATTTTTAATTTTATTCATCTTACCTGCATGGGAAAAATAGAATAGTATTCTGATCAGAAAGAAAAAATTTGCTTTTGAATGAAATAAGATTGTATTTTCTCTTGTTTGTTGCCCTGTGCGTTCTTACAAACAATGCTATTTTCCCGTAAGCAGTGTCTAGATTTTATTCTCCAGCTGCGAATCCATTATTCATAAGTAGAGTCGGACTCATAGATGAGGTTGGAAACTTATTCTTCATTTCTGCGAATAGCTGCGGGTAGCCAAGGTTTTCTATGAGAGAGTGTATTGCTTCTGCGAGCTGGTAACTCCGCCATTGTCCTTACCCTTTAGTTCTCAATTCCGAGAGAACCTCCTTTCCGATATCTAATAACCGAACACATCGCAGCCAATTCTACTGGTTACGGAGTGAATTTGAAAAGTGCATTCTATTCGCCTAAATATAGCTTCCGCTTTCCGAATTTCAGTTTCATATATATTGTGTTATGCGCGTTATTGGAAACTCTTTTATTCTTTTAGACTTCCATCCTTCAAGCTGATAAAACTCTAAGAAGTAATAATTTGCGTGAATACTATATCATGGGAGAAATTGAAAAAGTAAAAGATAAAAGGATCATCCTTCGAATTTTTTTAAATAATTGTATTGCTATTGCTGATTGAGTATTATATATTTTTTTTGGTAAAAATGAAACTTATTTACTCTTCCCTTTCAATCACAATTGTTTTCTAATCCAAAAAAATTTCTAATAAAAATAAATAAGTAAAAAAAATAATTAATAAAATAAAATAAATAATTAAAAAAATAATTAATAAAATAAGATAAATAGATAAATAAAGATTATTCATAAAATTAAATCAATTAAAACAGATAATCTAGCTTAAATTAGTAATTCTCCATAAATTCTGATACTGCCGCTTAATTATTTTCTAATTTTTCGTTATTGTTTTCTAATATAGAAAGATAATATAAGTATCTTTCAATTCTATTTTGTCTAATATAGTGGTAATCAAACTGTCTGGGATTTGCTAAGCTATTCGCTGAAATAGCTAAATTCTTCATAAGAATATTAAGAAACATTATTTTTTTTGTTTTTATTTGTATGTATTTAAATACTTTTATATATTAAAGCGATATGGTTTGTTTGTGTTAATTTCTTTTACTAACTAAAATGTGATATATCAAATGTGTATTATTTATATACAATTTGAAAGTCTAGCATATACTTTCATACAGTCGAATAATTATATGGCAACTGTTATTAAGAATATTTAAAAATTATTTTTACTTTTGTTTTCATTTTTATTTTAATTATTACCTTTATCTTTATTATTAATTTCTCTTATCTAACTGCGAAATAAGAAAAATCCAGAAGATTTTTAACCCTTAAAATTAAAAAATACGTGTATTATAGCAAAATGTTTCAATAGCAAAAATTTCACCGGGCGTATTAATCTCTTATTTGTATATCAAAAACGAATATTAATTGATGTATATATTAGTTGGAACTTTGACTATTTGAATTATTGCGGAGATCGTAAAATCTAAGTAAATTTGAGTAGACAAAACTGATACATCTCATATACTAAACTTGGGTTTACAGATGGCTGTGTCACCACTTTTTCCATAGCAGCTTTCCTATTTCGAAAATGCATGTCAATGAGTGCACCAATACTAAATTTTCTGAGGAATTGTTCTTTTAAGTCGAATCAAATTTCATGCCTTAAATCCTGTATAAATTGAGAAGAGTCTTCATCAAAAGTTTCTTTATGAACTTAAATGTTTCTCCTATAAATTATTGGTGGATACTTTCTTGTCATATTATATATATGCATTCACATTTACCATTTTTTCCCACTTGATTTTTGACATAAATCTTACCAACATATTACCAGTTATACAGTTTAGAAATATGAAAGTAAAAATATTTTCTCCTGTACATTTGACAGAAATATTTCTAACACAAAGCCTAGATCAACTAGAAAAAAAATTTCGGAATTGGACCAATATCCGTTAAGAAATTACCCAGTAACGTTTCATGGTTGATATTATATATTATGCTATTGTACTGTTCATAGACATGTTTTTTTTTTTTATGTTTACCTAAAAATATTCAAAATACTTTTTTTAATTGAGATAAACTAAAAGTTTTTCTTTTCTTTGGATGTACTTAATTTGTCTAAATGTAAGAAATCTTACACTGTGTGAAAAAAGTAGAAGGATAGTCATTTTTTTGTACAATATGCTTTTATTTTACTGCTTTTGACCTGATTTTTATAGAGAGTTGTTTTGTTAGAGTTTTAATTTACGTTAAGTGAAAGTTAAATGAGATTTTTTTACTTACTACTATTTTAACTTAGAAATGCAATACTTAATAACTTTGGGTGTGTGAAAAAAGTAGAAGGACACGTCCAAAAAATCTATTTAGAAGCTGTTGGAGAGTTTATAGTTAAGCGTTTTTTCCTGTTTTAATTCCTTTTTAGCAAGAATAAAATATTTAGCTAGAAATTCATAGTTTTTGTCAGTTTTAGGATGCCCAGAGGAATACCCTTAAGTAAGTTTCAGAAGGGCCAAATAGTTGCCTATAAAAATGAAGGCAAAGGTGTGAGAGAGATTACACGGCAGCTACGAATCAGTCCTAATACTGTTTCGAACTTCATAAGAAACCCTGAAAGTGACAGAAGAAAAAGAAGACAGGAAGACAAAAAAAACTCACCCAACGTGATCAACGAAAAATCATTCGTGAACTCAAAAAGACTGGTGGAAGTGTCAGCAAGGCGCAATTTCAATCAGGAATTACACATGTAACCAAAAGAACTATCTATAATTACATAAAACGCTCAAAAAAGTTCGTCTTCAAAAAACGGATGCACCATCCGAAGTGGAATGAAGGACACATGAAGAACCGACTGCAGTGGGCTAAAGACCACATGTCCTGGAGCTCAGAATGGACCTCAGTTATATTTTCCGATGAAGAAAATTCAATTTGGATGGTCCAGATGGTTATCAGTACTATCGGCACAGTCTTGGTATTGAAGAAGAAACTTATTCTACTCGACAGATGGAAGGAGGTGGTTTAATGGTATGGTTAGCAATTGGCTATGGAGGCAGGACAAGTTTAGTCTTTCTAAATGGTAGACAGAACCATACAGATTACATCAAGACTCTAAACTCAAATCTTCTCCCGTATGGCACTGAGTTAGGAGGAGATGACTGGATTTTTCAGCAAGATGGAGCATCAATTCACACTGCAAATGGTGTTAAAGATTGGTTTGTAGCAAACAATTTTCGACTTTTACATTGGACTGCTAAAAGTCCTGATCACAACATTGTAGAGAACACATGGGCAATGATTGTACGTCGTGTTTACGAGGGTGGAAAGCAGTTTGAATCTGTAGCTGGGCTGCAGAAATCATTAAACTTTGTATGGGACAATTTTTGCCAAACAAAAATTCAATCTTTATACAGTTCGATGTCAAATAGGATCTTCGAAGTAATTCGAGCCAACGGGAAACGAATTCTATATTAATTTATATAGTACACCTCTTTTTTAGAAGTGTCCTTCTACTTTTTTCACTGATCATGAGATCCTCAAAACCAATTTTTTTTATTAAGAATATTTTTTTTTAATTGTGTACTTTTTTGTTTTGTCTATATACAGGTATCTGCATGTAAAACCGTTGTGAATAAATTAATTGTTTAAAAAATGCGTCATTATTCATTTATCAAAAATAATCTAATGTCCTTCTACTTTTTTCCCGCAGTGTATCATTTCACTATGTGAATTATCTAAGTCTTTAAAATATATACTGAATTTTTATTATTATTTACTTTCTGAAAGTGCCTGCAATTTTATCACGAGTTTTACGCCAATAATCTCTATATTTACAATTTATTCCGAAGATAAATTGAAAATATACATTTTAAAATCAGAACTGTATCAGAAAATTTATTTCCAGAATAAAATTTATCTACACAGGCAAAACTCTAATAAACAGCCCTAAAGTTTAAATTCGCTGGTCGGACAGAATAACCAAAATTGCTTTTACTAGCACCACAAATAAACGAAGCATACTAGTATGTTTAGCTAGAATAGATGATTGCATAAGTTTACTGATATTTTCATTTAGACAAGGTAAACAAACGATGAACTAATGAAGAAGCCTATACATGATTAATTAAACCTCTTGTTATACCAATAATTTTCAATTTCTAATAATGAACATTTGATTATTCATCGTCTATTTAATTTCTTGTCAGAAAAAATTTGCTCTCCATCTAGTTTTCTTTCTAAAGAAATGTAAATAATAAATTAATTTTATAAGATTTGTAATGTTGAGAATAATAATTATAAACTTTTTAAAGGTTTTTCAGATTTCCACATATTTTAAAAGTAGTTCCTTAATAATTTAGTAGTAATTCCCCACATTTTAAAAATAGTTCCTGCAATGGACTGTATAGCAAGATTTGCGCATACTGAAACTCTTATAATATTTTAGTGTTTTACCACATAAAAATTGCAGAATATATATAAATCAAAAGAAAAACCTAATTACTATTTATTTAAAAATTTAAAATAACAAAAATGATTTAAAAACCCTTTTGAATAATATTCAATAGTCAGAAAACATTTTTTCTAGAAATTTGATCATCTACAAAATTAGTTAATTCGGCTATTCATTAGAGAAATTGACTTGGCAAACGGTATTATCAATACATTATTATTAGCACTGAATATCTCACTAATAGTGAGGTATATAATTGGTCAGATAATTGCATAATGTGGAACTCGCAATCATCGATGTATATCTAAATACTATAAATATCATATCTGAATTACCTAAATAGCCTGATTATTAATTAAGCAAATATTTGGAATTTTTCCGTCCTGAGATTAATCTTTTATTAATTTTATAAATAATCAAAAATTTGATTTATATCAAAAAGTGTAAATCACTGTTTACTCTTTTGCTTCAGAAATGTATTGCTTCCGGTATTCAATAAATATACTAGTATTTTTTATACTAAATATCAATAAAAATGTATACCCTAAATTTATGAAATAAAGTAAAGGAAATTTGAAGTATTATCAACATTGTGGAGTCTATTATAATTGAATCCCTTTCGACCACAGCTTTAATTTTAAAATTTATTTTCACACACAAATAAAGACAATATTTACAAAAAAAAAATCAGCTACATTTTCCATCCCTACAACGCCCCGTTGGACATATAGTTACATCGTATCTCTAACATTCTGAGTCTCTCTTTCTACAGGAAAGCAAATGTAAGTGAAAAGGCCTTGACATCTATTGTTGCTCAGAACAAAATTACACTCGAAACTTTTGTGAACCTCTCTGCAATAACTCAATTCTTCAAAGCCTACTCACAAATGGTGTTACACTTATAGTACAGACAGTTCTTATTTACTGGCAGCTTGTCCTTCAGTACAACATAATGTTGTGAAATTTATATGCTGTACGGCCTGATGGATAGGTTTGTTCGAGACATTACAAACAATACCAACTGGAAATCTTCCGTGTTTAGGCAAGAAGGAACGTAATACACGTAGGCTAGAATGTTTTTTCTGTTTAGCTCGAGGAGGAGCTGAGCATTGCAAATGACACCTGGACAGAAGTTCGTTCGAAATTGTGGTGGTGCAAAGGGTGTGTAGTGTAGCAGGCACTCTGGTAATGCTGAATCTGATCTATCTGTGTCGTTATATGACAAATGACTTAAATGAAAATATCCAGCATTTGGAATAAGCAACGCAATTTAAAAAAAAAAAAAAAAAAAAAAATCTAGGTCATATGTTTTAAGCATTATGACTAAAAATTTCATTTTTTGTTTCACATAAAACTTGCATGTAATAACTTATCTTTATTTATTTCAGTGTAATAACGCTACTCATGAGCATTGATGTTGAACATTTTTAACAAAGCTTCAAAGTCTTTTAAAAAAACTGTAATCGCATTTGTTCTTTTCAAAAATGGTAAAGAACACATTGATTTTGCAATATATTTCAGTGTCATGCAACTGCTTAAATGAATGTTAAATTTAGTTTTCCCACAGTGTATTAAAAATATTTTACACTCACAATAAATCACAAAAATTGCAAACAGTAGTCCCTAGAAATTTGTAAAAAATACTTGATCTTTATTTTTTCATAAAATAGATAATCCCCAATCGCAGAATTAGTAAACTGAAACATAATAAAACATAGTATACAGTACTTTACTGTTTTTCTCTTATGTTTGTAGTACAATAATTCTCATGGTTACACTTAAGCAATGTCAAATTCGTTGTAACTTTAGAGTGTTTCTGAAGAATAATCTCAAAGTTATACTTGCATATAAAAAGTAGTTCTTTTCTAAAAACATTTATTTTAAATTCCAAATTTGTTTTCTCCTCTTTATTATTTTTGTTATTTTTTATTTTATTAAAATAAAAAGATATGAATTTTTTTTTTATTATTTCTCTTGAATTTTTTGAAAATAAATGTGCAGTATTCGCGGATTTAATATATTGAAACAAAGTAAAATTTTATTCTTATTTAAAGGTGTTTTATAAAGTAATGAAATATTTTTAAACCCTGACTAAAGTTTATACGGTAATTTTTCTTAAAGTTATTTTATTAAAATAATTTAAACAAAACGAAAGAGGTTTATGAAAAAATGATAAAGAATGTTTCAAAGTTATTCCTTTTTCAATATATTAAGTTAAATAATTCTTTTGAAAATGGTGGAATGAACGAATAAACATTAAACCATTCATAAGGATTTAAAATGAAGAACATTTCTTATATAAAACTAGAAAAATTCAACTATATGCAAAGAAAAAATAATTTAGTTACATACAATATTCATATTATTAAAATGTGAATATTCAAATAGCGAAGCATAATGAAAGATTTTGTTTCCCCAAAAAATTTAAAAGATGTTTGTCTTATCTCTTCATATTTTGTCTTTCTTATTTTCATAAAATAAGGGATGTGATGTTTAACGTTAGTTATTCAATTATAAAAAAATATTCCATCTAAAAATTTTTAATCTATAGCAAAGATTAAACAATAAAATTACACATTTTAACGATAATATCCCTGTTGTTTCTTTTAAAAAAGCTTACAATACAATAATGCATTTTAATCTTAAAATAATATACTTATTTGTATAACAAATTTTAACATTAATAATATAGCTAAAAGAAAGAAAAAAATAGTTGATTGATTTGTTTATGGCAAACATCATTAATCTATGGTTGTATTAAAAACTATTCCATGCCTTTAAACGCGGTTTGTAAAGGAATTTGTTAATTAAAGCAAACAAATAGTATGTTTTAATTAACAAATTCCTTAAACCTTAACAATTCCTTAAACAATTATGCTTAAAGTAACAAATAATAGCAAACAAACTCAATAAAAATATTGAGATAAATGAATGTAATTTAGGTTGAATAAATTACATTCATTTATTTCAATATTTTTATTAAAATATTTTAAGTATAAATTAAAAAGGGGAAAAGCAATTTGTTATATAAATAAATGCAACTGATGGCAATTTGTTATACATTGTTCCTTTTTTAATAGTATTAGTATAAAATTTCATTTATTTGAAGAAGTCAGATTCAATATAGCGCTTATATTAGTGAAGAGAATCGAATCAATTCGAATATTAAAACATCATCGTAATTGTGCTCTGTGATCATGTTTGACTTATTTGCTTGTAACATAAAATATTTTACCAAACTTATTTATGTTTACTTATTAACATATGGCAATAAAACTTCAATCTCCTCTAGCGGTTTGTTTTGCAAGCACTGATTTGAAAGACAGTGGGGATGGGGATAATCTTTTTAACATTGGGATTGACTGGATGGTGATTCTTATGCTTTTTCCTACGCAGTATGCATAAATTTAGGCGCGCAAATACTTCATATATCACCCATAAGTATATTGCTTCCAAATCCCGGGGACAATGTTTATTGCTTCTTATCCCCCTTGGTCGACAGCAACATCTAGAGCAAGTCCATGAACCTGTGTGTACTGAGACCGACGAGTCTTCATACAGTGTAAAAAAATGCAGCTTCTTTTTGTCTTTGACCTAGTGGCACAAATACATGGGAACCCTAATTGAAAAGTCTTTACCCCACCCGTTTATACCCCAAGGCAGTTGGTAACAATTTTAGTCACCTTGTACGACATGCATGAGCTGTAGTGGGGCTATTCTACCCCCGGACCAACACGGAGAAGCCAAAACCCTTAATAGCAATGAACCCTTAATAGCAATGCAAATAACCCTTAATGGCATTTTTATGAAAAATGACTTAAATTTGAAGTGTCCATGGGGGTTAAAAACATGAACATAAAAATGGATTTGACCAAGATGCTTATGTACGATGTCGAAGATCTTATGCCCTACAATCTGTATAAATGGTTTCCTAAATCCAGCCAAGGTGCTCGCTAATTATCTGCAAATGTTGGAAGGTTTGGCTATAGCATCTGCTAGATATTTTTGTGAAATATTTTAACGCGTATAACAAATTCTACATTTTTAACTTTATTCATCCCTGCATGGGGAAAAATGCAATAGTATTCTTATAAGAGAAAAAAATTTGCTTTTGAATCAAATAAAATTTCTCTTGTCTGTTGCCCTGTGAGTTCTTACAAACAATACTATTTTCCCGTAAGCAGTGTTCAGATTTTATTCTCCAGCTGCGAATCCATTATTCATAAATAGAGTCGAAGTCATAGATGAGGTTGGAAACTTATTCTTCATTTCTGTGAATAGCTGCAGGTAGCCGAGATCAGAGAGGGTATTGCTTCTGCGAGCTGGTTACTCCGCCATTGCCCTCACCCTTTAGTTCTCAATTCCGAGAGAACCTCCTTTCCGATATCTAATAACTGAACACATCGCAGCCAATTCTGAGGGTTGCGAAGTGAATTTGAAAAGTGCATTCTATTCACCTAAATATAGCTTCCGTTTTCCGAATTCCAGTTCGATATATTGTGTTATGCGCGTTATTGGAAACTATTTTATTCTTTTAGACTTCCATCCTTCAAGCAGTAGAAATAATGTTGGTAAAAACTTTATCATGAAAGAAATCAAAAGCGCAAAAGATAAAATGATCATCCTTCGAATTTTTTTTAATTATTGTATTGATGTTGTTGATTGAGAATTATATATTTTTTGGTAAAAATGAAAATTCCCTTTGGGTCACTATTATTTTCTAAGCTAAAAAAATATTTTTTAATAAAAATAATTTCCGTTAAATAAATAAAGTAAATAAATTATATTTAAAAATATAATAAATAAGTAAATATAATAAATAATAAATAGGTAAATTAAAAATAAATAAGTAAAATGTAAATAAAAAAGTAAAAAAAATAATTAAAATAAAATAAAGTCGATAAATAAAGACTATTAAAAAAATCAAATCAATTAAATCGGATACTGTAACTTAAAATAATAATTTTAAATAAATAAAAATAAATAAATTAAAATTTAAAAAAAAGTAAAAAAAAAAAATAATAATAAAATAAATCGATAAATAATGATTTTTCATAAACATAAATCAACTAAATCGGAAATTTAGCTGAAATTATTAAATTCTAATAAATAAATGAAAATAAAAAATAAGTAAAAAAACATAAAAAAATAAATCGAAAAATAAAGATTTTTTATAAATCTACTAAATCGGATACTGTAGCTAAAATTATTAATTTCTAATAAATAAATAAAATAAAAAAGTAAGTAAAAAAATAAAATAAATAGATAAATAAAGATTAATCACAAAAATACATCAATTAAATCGGATACTGTAGCTTATATTAATAATTTGGCATAAATTGTGATACTGCAGCTTAATTATTTTCTAATTTGTTTCCATTATTTTTTTCGTTATTATTTTCTAATACAGAAAAATAACACATCTATATTTTATATTCTTTTGGTAAAAATTAAAATTGTTCACACTTTTCATTGGATCACTATTATTTTCTAATCTAAAAAAAATCTTTAATAAAAATAAATTTTCATAAAAATAATTCCCAATAAATAAATAAAAATAAGTAAATTATAAAATAAATTGATAAATAAAGAGTTTTCATAAAAATAAATCAACTAAAGCGGAAAATGTAGCTTAAATTAATAATTGCCAATAAATAAAAAAAAAAAAAAAAAAACTAAGTAAAAAAATTAAAAAAAATAATACAAAAATAAAATAAATTAAATAAATAGATAAATAAAGATTAATCATAAAAATAAATTAATTAAATCGGATAATGTAGCTTAACTTAAAATTTCGGCATAAATTCTGATACTGTAACTTAATTATTTTCTAATTTCGTTATTATTTTCTAATAAACAAAATAACTTTTGTATCTTTTAACACCCATTTGCCTAATATAGTGGAAAATCGAATTGCCTGGGATTTGGTGAAACTTCCCCATGTTTCCGAAAATTGTTGTTTACTTTCTTATTTTGTAATAATATTGTTTGCCAGGTTCCACAATTATCAAAACTGATCACAAATAAGTACAGCAACTATAATTTGTAAATAAATTAAGCAATTAAAATTAGTTCAATAAATCATGAGTCATTTTTTTATTTATTTATTTGAAATTATCTTCATATGAATTAATTTACATCTGCAATGATTGAATTTAATTTTAAGAGGTTATATTTCAAGAAAATAATTCCAAAATATCCTTTTTATATGTAATTGACTTTTATGAATATTTGCTTGAGGTTCTATTAAATATTTTAATATGATGAAAGTTCAGTTGATCAACAAGATTGGAAGATCGTTTATCTTTTCTAAGTATAATAAAATGCTGAATATATTCAATATGAATATCTAGTATGAGTTGATAAACAATATTTATTAAATTACTTATAATTATGAAATATTAATATGGCTTCTGTATCAATTATACACAAACTCTGATACTTAAATAAAAATTTATAACAATGCATTTGATTTTATCATTTTTCTTTTGATATAGACATCGAGAATATTTACTTTTCCCTATGTTTCAAAATATGCTTTAAAGAGTAATCAAGTAAAAGCCATTATCTTTATAAAAAAATAAATGGGTTTCATATTACTCTAAAATAGAGCAATGTCAAATGCTTAGAAAAAACTGTGGATATTTAGCAATATTTTAGGTTCATTTACATTAAACTTGAAAATTGCTTCTTTTTTATCCATTTTGCCCTCCCCCAAGCCTCTGGATGGCTAATGTAAAAAAAGATGTTTATCTCTCTCCTCTTTAAAGAACTTTCTGTTCCTCAGAAAGCACTGAAATGGGTGATTTCAAAAAAATGAGCAATAACGGAGGGTAATGTCTCCAGTACTATTACTGTCCACTGTTTATTCAGAACGATCAGTTCGTTTACTGCACTAAGCTATTCCCTGAATTAGCTAAATTTTTCATAAAAATATTAAGAAAACTATTTGCTTTTCATTTGTATGTATGTATGTAAATTTTTTTTATATACTGAGGCATTATGGTATGTTTACTTGAAACTTTTTATTAACTGAAATGTATCAAATAAAATATATTATATATATAAAATTTTAAAGACTAACATATAATTTTATGCAGCCGAATAATTATATTGAAACTGTTATTAAAAATATTTTACAATTTTTTCATGTTCTTTTTTATTTTTATTATATTTTAATTACTATCGTGTATCGTTATTGCTAATTTCTCCTGGTCTAACTTCGAACAAAACAAAATCTACTAGACTGTAAACCTGAAAAAAAAGTAGAACAAAATTTCTCAATAAAATTCTTTTTACAGAACCTGTTTATCTGTTCTTTGTAAAAAAAAACCTCATGCAATAGTATATATTACTTAGAATGATATATATATATATTATTTATAACTTTGACCATCTTATTTATAATGGAGGTAGTAATATTGAAGTAAATTGAGTAGATATAACTGATACTAGTAGATATAACTGATACATCTCATATACTAAATTTGGGTTTACGGATGACTGTTAACAGTCTTTCTGGTGCAGCTTTCCTGTTTCAAAAAGTGTGCAGATGAGTGCATCAAAGGTAAACTTTCTGAGAAATTGTTTTTTCAATCTAACCAAATTTTATGCCTTGTATAAATTGAAGAGAGTTATTATTATTATTATTTCCTTTATGAACTTAAATGTTTTATCTATAAAATATTGTTGGTACTTTATAGTCGATGTATATGTACTTTACTATGAATGATGAATTATGAACTATTTCGATGGTTTAATACTTTTTCGTCAATATATATGTATATATATATAATGTACATTTTTCAAAGTTTGTGCTTGCGTCCGCCTATGTATTGCCGCAATTTGCATTCACATTTCACCTTTTTTCCACTGTTTGATATAAAACTTACCAGCTTATATCTTTGATTTAAAAGAGCTAATAAGTTTTATTTTTTGATCCTGTTTAGTATCGGGTTATATGTGATAGTATTCATACTTGTGAAGGTTATTAACAGAATTTAGAAATGTGAAAGTAAAAAAAAAAAATACCTCTTGTACATTCGGTAGGAATACTTCTAATACGAAGCCTAGATCAACTAGAAAAGAATTTCGAAATCAGATCAATATTCCTTAAGGAATCACCCAATTAGGTTTTATAGTTATATTATTTATTACGATATTATACTGTTCATAGACAGACTGTTATTGTGTTTTTCATGCTTACCTAAAAAATATTCAAAACATCTTTTTAACTGAGATAAATTAAAAGTTTTTCTTTTATATGATGCACTTAAATTGTCTGAATATAAGAAATATTATCATTTATCGATGTGAATTATCTAACTCTTTAGAACACACATCAAATTTTTATTATTATTTACTTTTTAAGGGTAATTGAAATTTTATCACGAGTTTTACGTTAATGGTCTGTATAATTAGAATTTATTCAGAAGATAAATTCAAGATATACCTTTCAAAATCTCTACTGTATCAGGACACTTATTTCCAGAATGAAATCTACCTACACACTCAAAAATCTAATAAGCAGCCCTATAATTTAAATTCGCTGTTGGGACAGAATAACCAACATGCTGTAATTAGTATTAGATAGCCCACAAATAGACGAAGCGTATGATTGGTTAAAATAGATGATGGCCTAATTTTTCTAGTATTTTCATCTAGACAAGGCAAAGAAATGATGAACTAATGATGAACTAATGAAGAAGCTTATGCATGATTAATTAAACGTCTTGTACACCAATAATTTTCAATTTCTAATGATGTGCATTTTATTCTTCATCGCTTATTGAGTTTCCTGTCAGAAAGAGTTTGCGCTCCATTTTGCTTTCTCTCTAAAGAAATTTTATAAGTTTGTAATGTTGAGAAGAACTATAAACTTTTGAAAGGTTTTTCAGATTTCTACATATTTTAAATGTAGTTCTTTATTAATTTAGTGGTAATTCCCCACATTTTAAAAGTAGTTCCTGCAATGCACTCTACAGCAAGATTAGGATATGCTAAAACCTTTTTTATATTTTGGCGTTTCATCACATAACAAAACGCAGAAATAAATGAAAAGAAGAATAACTTAATTATCGTTATTTAAATATTTAAAAAGAAAGGGTTTAAAAATCTTTTGAATAATTTCAATCTATTCAATAGTCAGAAAACAAGTCTTTCAGAATAAACGCGATCATCCACACAAAATTAGTTAATTCTGCTATTCATTAGATAATTGACTTCCTCCAGTGTAAAAAAATAATTTACACTCACAATAAAACACAAGCATTACAAACAGTAGTCCCTAGAAATTTGTGAAAAATATGTGAAATTCATATTCTCGTAAAATAAATAGTTTCCAACCGTAGAATTAGTAAACTGAAACATAGTAAAACAATGTTTATAGTACTTTACTGTTTTTCTCTTATATGTGTAGTATTATAATTCCCATGGTTACACTTAAACAATACCAAATTCGTTGTAAATTGCCAAATTTTTGAAGAATTATCTCAAAGTTGTATCTACATTAAAAAAATTGTTATTTTCTAAAAACAGTTATGTTAATTCCCAATTTTATTCTCGACTTTATTTTTTTTGTTATATTTTGAAAATTCAAATAAAAAAATATGAAAATTTTTTTTTATTGTTATTTTTCTTGAATTTTTAGAAAATAAATGTACAGAATTCACTGGATTAATAAAATGAAATAAAGAAAAAACCCCTTTAATTTAAAGTTATTTTATAAAGTAAGAAAATATTTTTAAATCCTTACTAAAGCTTATATAATAATTTTTTCCAAAGGAATTTTCTTTTAAAAATAATTTAAACAAAACGATAGAGGTTTATGAAAAAATAACAAAGAATATTTAAAAGTAATTCATTTTTCAATATATTAAGTTAAATTTATTCTTTTGAAAATGGTGGAACGAACGAAAAAACATTAAACCATTCATAAGGATTAAAAATGAAGAACATTTTTTTCAGCAAAACTAGAAAAATTCAAATATATGTAAAGGAAAAATAATTTAGTTACATACAAAACTCATTTTCTTAAAATGTAAATGTTCAAATAGCGGAGCATAATAAAAGATTTTGTTTCCACAAAAAATTTAAAAGATTTTTGTCTTATCCCTTCATATTTTGTGTTTCTTACTTTCATAAAATAAGGGATGTGATGTTTGACATTAGTTGTTCAAATATTTAAAAATCTTTTCATCAAAAAAATTTTAATCTTTAGCAAAAATTAAACAATAAAATTAATATTTATTACATAATTTAACGATAATATATCCCTGTTGTGTCTTTAAAAAAGTCTTCCAATTCAAGAATATATTTTAATCTTAAAATAATATATTTATTTGTATAACAAATTTTAACATTATTAATATAGCTAAAAGAGGGGTACGTATATGTTGATTTGAATTGTTTGTTATAAACATCATTATTCTATTGTTATATTAAAAAGTATTCCATGTCGTTATATGTGGTTTGTACAGGAATTTGTTAATTAAAGCAAACAAATAGTATGCTTTAATTAACAAATTCCTTAAACCCTAACAATTCCTTAAACAATTATGCTTAAAGTAACAAATAATAGCAAACAAACTCAATAAAAATATTGTGATAAATGAATGTAATTTAAGTTGAATAAATTACATTCATTTATCTCAATATTTTTATTAAAACATTTTAAGCATAAATTATAAAAGGGAAAAGCAATTTGTTATATAAATAAATGCAACTGGCAATTCGTTATACATTATTCCTATTTTAATAGTATTAGTATAAAACTTCATTTATTTGAAGAAATCAGATTCAATATAGCATTTATATTAGCGTTTATATAGCGTATATATTAGCGAATTGTCAATTCGAAAAAATTGAAAACATCATCGCAATTGTGCTCTGTGATCATGTTTGACATATTGCTTCTAACATAAAATATTTGACCAAACATATTTATGTTTACTTATTAACAAATGGCGATAAAACTTCAATCTCCTCTAGCGTTTTGTATTGCAAGCACTGATTTGAAAGACAGTGGGGATGGGGATAATCTATTTAACATTGGGATTCACCGGATGGTGATTTTTATGCTTTTTCCTACGCAGTATGCAGAAATTCAGGCGCGCAAATACTTCATATATCACCCATAAGTATATTGCTTCCAAATCCCGGGGACAATATGTATTGTTTCTTATCCCACTTGGTCGACAGCAACATCTAGAGCAAGTCCATGAACCTGTGTATATTTAGACTGACGAGTCTTCATAAAGTGTAAAAAAATGCAGCTTGTTTTTGTCCTTGACCTAGTGGGACAAAGACATGGGGCACCCTAATTGAAAAGTCTTTACCCCACCCGTTTATACCCCCCCCAGGCAGTTGGTAACAATTTTAGTCACTTTTTACGACATGCATGGCTGCACTGGGGCTATTTTAACCCGGACCAACGCGGAGAAGCCAAAACCCTTAATAACACTGAATCTGCTACTTATCTGGCATTATTATGAAAAATGACTTAAATTTAAAGTGTCCATGGGGGTTAAAAGCATGAACATAAAAATGGATTTGACCAAGATGCTTATGTACAATGTCAAAGATTTTCTACATTACATTCTGTATAAATGGTTTATAAGTACAACATAAGTGAATTAAACCTAAACACTATTTATGCCAACTACGAACGTTATCATTGGGCCACGAATCAGGTTTGGAAACTATTTTAATTATTTACATTACAAAAGTTGGTTAATAAAAATAAAAATTAAAAACATTTCAAAAAATATTGATGGATAAAATAGAATTGAAAGAAAAAAAAATAATAGTAAGTTGATCATGTCGCGGAAATTAAGGACTAATAATTTGCTTATGTAAGTTCTTATTCATCTTCATTAAACATAATAATGTTGATTTATTTACTTTTTGATATCTAAAGAATCAAACTCGTGGAATCAATCTATGTACAGAACATTATTGGAAGGAGAGCTGTAAGCAAAAATAAACTGTAGCACGTTTGCAATTCAGAATACGTTAATGAGCACACTGTCAAGATAAAATTCGGAAAACGTATTTTATAGAAGACACTGCATTTAAATGTAACAAATTAGATATTCTATAGGTTATACACTCATGTCCATAAATTAAGGAAAATGAAGTATAGGCAAAGAGAGAGACAGAAGCAAAACAAATTTGACTTATTTGTAAAGTCTATTTATTAAACAAAAGGTAAAGAGCAAAAAAGATGCTATATGTTTGACATAATTAATAAAAATTGCGATTTTTACTCCCTGGAGCAAATTTCAAAAAAGAACCTATTTAAAAAAATCCTCGACCTGTGCTGTAACATCTACTCACATTACCATCATCTTGGAATCTTTGCCAAAGCCTGGAGATGACATTCTGGGCGATTCCAAGTTCCTCGGATACTTCCAGCTGGGTACGTCCACATTTCAGTCGTCCGATAATTCTACCACGTAAAAAATCATCCAAATGCTTCCTTTGTGCCATAACTATGCGGTTATTGCACTGAAAGGCTTTTAAAGCGCTTGTGAACAATTTTACTTCTTTGCCACCATTCCTTATATACCCCTCTCTTACACTCTCGTCATTGTGACGTACTATCCGCGCCATCTGGTGGTTTCCTGCAATTTGCATATTCTTCTTCAAGATGTGTGTGATAATTCTACAGGTGAAATTTTTATTTTAGAGTTCAATTTCTGTGTGATTCTGAATTATCCTTAATTTATGGACATGAGTGTATATTAATGCTCACATTAAAGACTTTCGAACTCCAAAACAGATTTACTATGGCAAGGAAGTCCAGTATCTAAAAAGCATTAGCGAACCTATTCCTTCCAAATGGAAATTTTATATCCGTGAATATATTTTCTAGTTTTCAAATGTAAATTCAATATATCATTCAAGATTAAATATTTCCAATGGACTTAGAATGGTTCCTATAGATTACGAGTATATTAAAAATTGATATATCTCATTGGCTAATTTTTTACTTCAATTTAAATGAATTAATAATTTCTGAGAAATAAAATTAAGTCTTTTTTCTTATCCCACTTTTTTGACTAAGACCAATATCTAGATCAAGTCCAAAAGCCTATGTGTCTTCAAGGAAAGAGGGGACACATCTGTTGTGATGGAGCACCAGTAGGTAGAAGTTTGACTTGGCTCCTTGTCGCTGAAGAAGGTGGAAAGTCCTTTCCGGGAGGACCTTTAATAGGAAATACACCATATTTGGATAGTATAGGGGAGAAATTCCGCACCTTCACCAAGTGTCTGACTAATCATCAAAAACGCCAACGAGGCTCCCCGTTTTTTGAAGCATCTACAACAAAGCCGCCACAGATTGAACGTCAACCCCTAATGTTCACTAGTGGCACACGTTGCCAATAAGCCACGAGTCGGGCAAATTTAGGTTTAATTATATGAATACTTTGATTTAAAAATTGCTACTCATACATTACTGTAAAACAATTACTTTAAATAAATTATTCAAATGACGTAAGATTTTTTCCCATTTTTTTTTTTTTTAGAAAGTAAAAAATACTCAAATATTAAAAAATTGAGAATTTCCGATATCGGGTAAAATTGTCTAGGTCAGCATCAACAATCCGATTTATAGGGTCGTAAACATCATTCTATCCGGATCAGCATTTTACACGCGATTTTTAAAATTTAAATTTTTTACAAATTTTCTCGCTCTTGCATCAGACTTTTACATCGTATTCATTATAAGTAAACACCCCCGCTTGCAAGTCTTAGACAAGGAGCAAATCAACTGAAAGAAAACTGTGTTAATGTAAGCAGCTTAATTAATTTAACACATTAAAATAGCAAAAATTTTTCTTTCACGTATATTCTGAAAAATAATTGAATAGAAAATTAAAGAGTGATGACATAATAAAGAAAAATTTCCTTCACTATTTTAAAACTGAGAACCTCTTTTTATTGAAAGTTAAATATTCTTGCAGGAAAAAAAGGTATTTTTCAAAATCTCCTTAAATTCGCACATTTTTATGAAAGACTTAACAAAACCAAATTTATGAAACGTGTCTTAAATGAAATTCATCTTATCTTTAATTCACTTCCGTAACATTATGTCTCAGGTGTCGCATTAATATTATAACGACCCTACAAACCAGCCGAAAAACAACACGAACTGCGCTCATTTCTCTCTATTGAAGAATGCACCAATTAAGAAGAAGGCATGTAAAAGTGCTAATAGCTGTTTTCCCTCATCGCTACAAACTTTTGCAACTGATTGATGGGTGTTGAGGGAATTTCCAAAAAATTCACTCTTCTCGGTATACACGTTATGGCATTCATGCTCAAGTTCACTTAAAAATTTTTCTTTTGTGGAATTTGATACATTTTTCTTTTACGATTTTCTTAAAAATGAGAGGCTATTATAATTACAAGCTCCTGTTAACAATAAATAAGAGTTGCAGCAGCCGAGTAAACACTCGCTTCAAATAGAAGTGTTTTAAGATGATGAGCAAATAACAGTTTTCTCCTGGCTATGCAGATTTATTGTTTCGCATATTTAAATACCTTTTGTTTGGATATTTAATAGCTTATTTCAAACTTTTTACGAAACATTAAAATCAATTAATTAGTGGATTGATTGAAATTTAAATTACCTCTATTATATTTTCCAGTGCAAATATTATTAATAAAACTTATTTTTGTTCTGGGTGAGAGTTACGATTTCCTAATAAAGGTTATCAATTTATTTTTTTCTTCTTCGTTGAGGCAACAGACCCTTGGGAGAGGGGACCAGGGCCGTCTGCCTACTGGAAGATTTAGAGACAGGACAATTTTTTTTTCTGAATGCGTAGGTTTGTCAACCGAATACCCAATGCTCTACAGTCATATTAAGCACGGACCTACTCTTTAAAGTGGATTTTGAACCACTACAATTTATTCTTCCTGTATTAAAATGACTTTCTGTGGATACTTAAAATTATATTAAAATTTATTTAGAAATTATTTATAACTGATATGAATTTTAAATGCATCGGAGATCGTGTTCCACATATTTACCACGAATGGTATTTAGATAGAATGGAGAAGAGATAATTTCAGGGTTTACTCAAAAAGTTAACTTACCTTCATTTGCGTTTCATTTGAGAAAAACCTTCTTACCTGTATATAATTGTCAAACATTTGCTGTTTTAATCTCTATGTCCTAGCTTCTGAAGTGGCCTGATGGCCTATTGGCTGAAGCTCTGGCCTTTGGTACCACAGGCTTCAGATTCGAATCCTGTCGAATACTGGTTGTGACATGGATTTCTTAATGGTTCGGAATCCCCATTAAACTGTAGGTCCCTGTCTAATTATCTAAAGTGTGCAGAATATGACCGTAAAGCGACAAACCAAATATTGTTTCTGAACGCGATGACTACATTGCACATCGTTTGCGGATTCAAGCTTGTAAGCTCGTGCATATTAGTTCTTTTTTGGGGTGTTGGAATTTTTGTTTAAATATACTTATGCACCTATAATCATGTATAAACCGTCACAGATAGTATGGTTAGTACATTTTCCGTTCTTCTACTTTAAATATTAGCATTTTGTGTTTTTATTCTCTGCAGACTAAGCATTATCATAATATTTTTAATTCAATGGCATACCATATTTTCATCTCATATTTATAACCATTGTTTCTTCTTTCTGCATTATAAGCTTTTTGTTTCCATCGGAAAGGAAATTTCATTCGTAAGTTTCTTTCGTTGCCGATTATTTTATTTATCTAGTATAATGCATATTTTTTTTCTGTATTCAAATATATTGTGGGGGCCTGATGTCCGAGTGACTAGCACTCTGGCCCTCGCTACCACAGGTTTCGAGTTCCAGTCCCGGAGGCACCATGAATGTTTGTACTGGTTTGAAATCCTCTTTAAACCGTAGGTCTGGTCTAGCATGACTGTAGTGCGTTGGGCATAGGACTGATACCCTACCAGGTAAAAAGAAAATTTCTCCTGTCTCTAAGCCTGCCAGCAGACAGACGGCCTTTGAGGCTGTTGATGAAAATACATTGTATGCCTGCAACTTTAAGGGGGCCTTTAAAGTTTTTTAATATATTTTGACCCATACATTTTTGCCTGGAGAAGAGCTTTCTATTCCCGAGTAAAAGGAAGTGGGCAATAAAGTAAAGAATTTAAAGTGGGAGAGTAATATTTCCGGGAGGATTTTCAGGGGTAAATTATTTCGCATTTTTGATTCGCATGATGGAAAAGCGGAAACATTGGTACACGCCCATATTAGCATAATCATCATCGAAACTTATCGTTCCTGAAAGCCATGGACACCACCACTGAATTTGAACCTCTTTCACGCTATCTATGTATGTCATCGCTTTGCCGCAATTCAGACAAAGATAAAAACAAAGATAAAAACAAAAATTTACAGATAAAATTGTAATGCAATATTATCATGTTTATCCCTGAAATACGTTTTCCAGAATGTTTAATCCGAAATATAATTTTTCTTTCATATCATATTATTGCTGTTGTAGCAAGTGGAATATTTCAAATCCTCATGAGAAAATCCTCTATTTTTGACATCCAAAACAGTTTAGATAATTTAATATCTTTCTGAATATTTGTTAAACTGGATGCACTTCGCTTAAATTCAATTTTTTTTTATCCAAATGCATTAAACTTTTCTTTTATGTATTATCGAGAATCCAAAAACGGATTACTGCTCCGCATTTTTTAATATTTAGTATTATATTGAAAATGTAACATTTCAAATAAAGAGCACTTCTCAATTTGTTTTCTGTTTTTATTTAATTCCCCTGTGTTGTAAAATTGTTTTTCATCCCGGTTTTGCCCATATTTGGTTTTCACTGAATTAAATCGACAAACCTAAAGAGAAAATATCAATTAGGCGGAAAACAAATAAATTGCCGAAAGTTTTTAATACCGAGCTTTTATGTTTACTTTGTTTTTATATGTTTGTTTATTTACTTTCACACGACCGAATTACATTCTATTATTTAATGTTTGTCTTCCTTCGTTTATTTAAAGACAGCAGTATTTTCCATTCTCTCGTTTCAGGTACTTTTTATTGCTATTTTTATTACGTTAAATCAAAACAAAATTTTCCCGTTAACCCCTTTTTGAACAAATGGTAATCGGCAGTATTAGTAACTGTCAGCGTACAATAAATAGAACGAAGATTCGATTTCATAATAATGGTTGAACATTTTAGGTTTCCTTCAATAATACACACAATTCTTAGCAGGAATGAAATGTGAAAATTTGTCAAGAGGACATCTTAATAAACAACGTTGATCTATCGTAGTGATGTTGCTCGTTACAAAAAGGAACGACAGATTAGCGGATTTATGTGTTGCGCATACATGGATTACATTACATTACATTTACTCAAAAAGAATATTAGCTATATTATATAATTTCTTATAATAATATATTATATCAAAAAATTATATTTATTTTTAATATAACTGAACTACTTTAATTTCATTTTATGCATGTCGAAATATCATTTTTGTGAGGTTTCATGTCCCATTACTAACAAATTCGTGCTTTAATACATTATGAGCTACTGCAATAATTTGAAAAAGGAAATAAAAGACTTAAAGATATCCCATTTATCATATAAGTTTAATTAACATGCTAAATGCGAAATTATTTTATTGTATTTATAAATTAACAGGTAAAATTTTTATATAGATTAGCATCTGCTAGATATTTTGTAAAATATTTTAACGAGTATAATAAATTCTACATTTTTAACTTTATTCATTTTACCTGCATTGGGGAAAATAGAATAGTAATCTTTTCAGAAAGAAAAATTTGCTTTTGAATCAAATAAAATAGTATTTTACTGTTGTTTGTTGCTCTGTGCATTCTTACAAACAATGCTGTTTTCCCGTAAACAGTGTCTAGATTTTATTCTCCAGCTGCGAATCCATTATTCATAAGTAGAGTCGGACTCATAGATGAGGTTAGATTCTTCATTTCTGCGAATAGCTGCAGGTAGCCGAGATCAGAGACGGTATTGCTTCTGCGAGATGGTTACTCCGCCATTGTCCTTACCCTTTAGTTCCCAATTCCGAGAGAACCTCCTTTCCGATATCTAATAACCGAACGCATCGCAGCCAATTCTCAGGGTTGCGAAGTGAATTTGAAAAGTGCATTCCATTCGCCTAAATATAGCTTCCGCTTTCCGAATTCCCGTTCAATAGATTGTGTTATGCGCGCTATTGGGAACTCTTTTATTCTTTTAGACTTTCATCCTTCAAGTAGCAGAACTCTAAGAAGTAATAATTTTCGTGAAAACTGTACCATGGGAGAAATCAAATCAATTAAATCGGATACTGTAGCTTAAATTAATAACTTCCAATAAAAAAATAAAATAGAAAATAAGTAAAAAAATATATATATATATATATATATATAATATATAAATAAATATTATTAATAAAAATAAATCAATTAAATCGGTTACTCTAGCCATATTATTTTCCAGTTTTTTCGTTATTATTTTTTAATATAGAAATATAACTTAAGTATCTTTTAACTCACTTTTATCTAATATAGCGGTAATCAAACTGTCTGGGATTTGGCGGAACTTTCCCAAGTTTTCAAAAGTTGTTGTTTATATTATTATTTTGTAATAATATTATATGTCATGTTCCACAAATCAATTTACAATTGTCATAAACGATAACAAATAAATACAGCATCTATAATTTGTAAATAAATTAAACAATTAGGATTTGTTCATTAAATTTAATCATTTTTTTTTATTTATTTATTTCAAATTTTCTTCATATGAATTAATTTATATTCACTAATTTAATTTTAAATGGTTATATTATTTTTATAAAAGAATTACAAAATATTCTTTTATATGTAATTGATTTTTCTGAATATTTTTAGAGAATTTTAAATATTCTAATAACATCAAATTTCAGTTGATCAACAAGTATAAAGATTGTTTATCTTTTATAAAATTTGATTATTTGATTTGAAATATCTGAATATAGTCGATATAGTCGATATGAATAACTAAAATGAATCGATAAATGACATTTTTTAAATTAGATATATTTATGAATTATTTAAAAGCCTGCTGTATCAGTTATATAAAATTAATTCTGATACGCAATTAAAAGTATACAACTATTATATTATATTTATTAAAATTTATATAACTATCATTTGTTTTTATCAGTTTTCTTTCCATATAGCCATCATACGCCTGCCACACACTCTATGTCTTAAAACAGGTATAAAAAATTGCTTTAAAGAGTTGTCAAATAAAAGCTATTATCTTTATAAAAATTTTAATGTGTTTCATAGTACTGTAAAATGGAGCATTGCCAAATACTTAGATAAAAAATTGTAGATATTTAGCAATGTTTTAGGTACATTTACAATAAACTTTAATATTGCTTCTTTTTTGTCCATTTCCCCCTCCCCCAAGCCTCTGGATGGCTAATGTAAGAAGATTTTTATCTCTCTTCTCTTTAAATAACTTTTTGTTCCCCAGAAAGCACTGAAATGGGTGATTTCCCAAAAATGAGCAATAAAGGATGGTAATTTATTTAGTACTTTTACTGTCCGCTGTTTATTCAGAACGGTCAGATCGTTTACCGCGCTAAACTATTCGCTGAAATAGCTAAATGTTTCATAAGAATATTAAGAAACCTTATTTTATTTTTTGTTTTTCATTTGTAGATGTAGGTTGTGTAGTATTTTATTGTTTTAGTGTATTGTACTGTTTTACGTATAGTATTTGTAGGTTTTTCATTTGTATTTAAATACTTCTGTATAGTAATGAGTTATTTGTGCGTAAATTATTTTATTAACTGAAACATATCAAGTAAAATAAATTATATATACTTATAATTTTAAAGACTAACATATACTTTATACAACCGAAAAAATTATATTGAAACTGTTATTAAGAATATTAAAATTTTATTTTTATTATATATCAATTTATTTACTGTTATTGCTGTCTGACTTCGGACAAAGCAAAATCCATGAGAATGTTATCCTTAAAAATAAAATAGATATGTATTAGAGCAAAATTTCTCCATAACAAAAATTTCACAAATACTATTCATATCTTAATCGTTTATCAAAAGTGGATATAAATTTATATATATATATTACTTGGAAATTTGACTATCCGATTTATCGCAGAGATTGTAAAATATATATAATTTTCCTAGAGTAGATAAAACTGATACATCTCATACACTAAATTTGGGTGTATTAGCTGTATAATTCTGATACAGCTTACCTATTTCGAAAATGTATGTCTGTCAGGGTATCAACTGTTTTTTCAGTAGTACAAAATTTTATGCTTCAAATTTTGTTTAATTGAGAACCATGTTTATTAAGTTTAATTATGAAATTAAATTTTTAATCTATTAAATATTATAGGATACTCTATTGTATAAATTTCAAGAAATCATGGGTAGAGGCTAATCTCTCTCTCACTCTATATATATATATATGTGTGTGTGTGTGTCCGCCTATGCAGAGCCTCAATTTGCATTCATATTGCACCATTTTTTTTACCTGATGTTTGATTAAAAACTTACCAACTTACATCTTTGATTTAAAAGAGCTCAGAAGTTTTATTTCCTGACGCCAGGTTGTATGTGATAACCTTGTGCTAAGCTGTGTCAATAACCTTCAAAAATATGTGGTAGTCCCACATATTTTTGAAGGTTATATACATAGTTTACAATCATTGAAGTAAACCAATACCTCTTGTAGAACAAAATTAGTGAATACTCAATCATATTAATGAGATAAATCGATTTATGTAATGAAATTATATAAGAATTTATTTATCAATTCATATTTTCTGAGTCTATACCGACTAAATTCATTTTGTTTGTTTATGTTTATTTGTTTGCTGTTTTGTCTGACAAATCTGTTTGTAAGATATTATGAGTATATATCTCTGAGTATCTTGTTGGTTTTCATGATACCACTGCGTTGCTTTGTTGTAATAAATGTTGTTGTTGATTGAGTCGACTGTAATTTTTGTGTCTTTGAAGTCAAGGTCAAAAACTTTATGTTGGTCCAGTGTATCTGGTATAATTTCGATGTTGAAAACAATTTTACAAGGACTTTACGTTTGTGTGTTTGAAATATGTTACTGATGTATACCACAATATAATTGAAAGACTGTCAACCAAGAAGTACAACATATCTCTCACTAAAGCTATAATGAATAAATAATTTGGATATAATAGAATTACATTAAATTATAATTTACAATCAACTTATATCTTATTAAAATAACTTATGTTATAATTTCTTTAAGAGGATTTGTTTTTTTTAAGCTTACATAAAAAATATTCAAAATACCTTCTCAATTGAGATAATTCTTTTCTTTATATGTATTTAATATATAAGAAATCTTGTCATTCAAGGTGAAATATCTAACTATTTAAATTATATACCAAATTTTTATTATTCATTACTTTTTAAGAGTACTTGAAATTTTATCACGTGTTTTACGCTAATGAGATCTATAATTAAAATTTAGTCAGAAGATAAATTTAAAATATAAATGTTAAAACCCTTACTGTATCAGGAAAGTTATTTCCAGAATGAAATTGATCACCCACACACGCAAAAATCTAATAAGCAGCCCTATAATTTAAATTCGCTGTTCAGACAGAATAACCAACAGACTATTATTAGTATTAGATGTCCCACAAATAAACGAAGCGTATGATTACTTAGAATAGATGATTGCCTAACTTTACTGGTATTTTCATCTAAGCAAACAACGATGCACTAATGAAGAAGCCTATACATGATTAAGTAAACCTCTTGTATACCAATAATTTTCAATTTCTAATTATGTAGGTTTGATTCTTCATCGTCTATTTAATTTCCTGTCAGAAAGATTTTGCACTCCACCTAGTTTTCTTTATAAAAAATTTAAAAAATAAATGCATTTTATATGTTTTATAATATTCAGAATAATTATAAACTTTTAAAAGTTTTTCAGATTTCTACATATTTTAAATGTAGTTCTTTAGTAATTTTGTGGTATTACCGGAAATTTTAAAAGTAGTTCCTGCAATGGACTCTACAGTAAGTTTTGAGTATACTAAAACTCTTATTGTATTTTGGCGTTTAATCACATAACAAAACGAGTACTATATAAATGAAAAGAAAAACAACTTCATTATAATTTATTTAAATATTTAAAATAACAAGGATTTAAAAATCCCTTTGAATAAGTACAATCTATTCATTAGTCAGAAAACATGTCTTTCAGAATAAACGCGATCATCCACACAAAATTAGTTAATTCGGCTATTCATTAGATAAATTAACTTGGAATGTCATTAAATGAGCTGATTAAATGAATGTTTTACTTAGTTTCCTAAAGTGTATAAAAATAATTTACACTCACAATAAAACACAAGCATTGCAAACAGTAGTCCCCAGAAATTTGTGAAAAATATGTGAAATTCATATTCTCTTAAAATAAATAGTTTCCAATAGCAGAATTAGTAAACTGAAACATTCTAAACATGTAAAACAATGTATATAGTATTTTGCTGTTTTTCTCTTATATGTGTACTATAATAATTCCCATGGTTATACTTAAACAATACCAAATTCGTTTTAAATTGCCATATTTTTGAAGAATTATTTCAAATTTGTATTTACATTTAAAAAATAGTTCTTTTCTGAAAACAGTTATATAAATTCCTAATTTTATTCTCGTCTTTATTATTTTTGCTATCTTTTGAAAATTCAAATAAAAACATATGAAAAATTTATTTTATTATTTCTCTTGAATTTTTAGAAAATAAATGTACAAAATTCGCTGGATTAAAAAACTGAAATAAAGTAAAATTTTATCCTTTAATTTAAAGTTGTTTTATAAAGCAATAAAATATTTTGAAATCCTGACTAAAGCTTAAATAATAATTTTTCCCAAAGGTATTTTATTTAAAAAATAATTTAAACAAAACGAAAGAGGTTTATGAAAAAATTACAAAGAACGTTTCAAAGTAATTCCTTTTTCAATATATTAAGTTAAATATATTCTTTTGAAAATGGTGGAACGAACGAACAAACATTAAACCATTCATAAAGATTAAAAATGAAGAACATTTTTTGTGAAAAACTAGAAAAATTCAAATATATGCAAAGGAAAAATAATTTAGTTACATACAATACTCATATTCTTAAAATGTAAATGTTCAAATAGCGGAGCATAATAAAAGATCTTGTTTCCTCAAAAAATTTAAAAGATGTTGGTCTTATCCTTTCATATTTTGTGTTTCTTACTTTCATAAAATAAGGGATGTGATGTTTGACATTAGTTGTTCAAATATCAAAATCATTCCATCTAAAAATGTTTAATTTTTAGCAAAAATTAAACAATAAAATTAACTTTTATTACATATTTTAAAGATAATATCTATGTTGTTTCTTTTAAAAAGTCTTCCAATTCAAGAATGCTTTTTAATATTAAAATATTATATTTATTTGTATAGCAAATTTTAACATTATGATTTGATTTATGATTTGTTTGTTATAAACATCATTATTCTATTGTATTAAAAACTCTTTCATGCCGTTGTATTAAACTGTTGTATTGTTGCTGTTGCATTAAACTATTAAATGCGGTTTGTAAAGGAATAGATAGCAAAAAATATGAATAAATTATATTCATTTATCTCAATATTTTATTTAAAACATTTTAAGTATAAATTAAAAAGCGGAAAAGCAATTTATTTTATAAATAACTACAGCTGATGGCAATTTGTTAAACATTATTTCTATTTTATTGTTCTTAGTATAAAAATTCATTTATTTAAAGAAGTCAGATTCAATATAGTGCTCATATTTGAGAAGATAATTGTCAATTCAAATATCCAAACAGCATCTGAATCGTGTTTTGTTATAATGCTTGACTTATTTTCTTATATTTCACCAAATTTATTTATACTTACTTATTAACATATGGCTATAAAAAGTTAATCTCCTTCTGTGGTGTTAACATTGATTTGAAATATGGACTTAGTAGGGATGTTGTTAATTTTTTTAACATTGGGAAAGACTGGATGGTGATTTTTATGCTTTTCCCTACGCAGCATGCGGGCTTTAGGCTTGTAAATGCTCCATATATCGCAAATAAGGATATTGTTTCCAAATCTCGGGGATAATATCTGTTGTTTCTTATCACGATTGGTCGACATCAACATCAAGACCAAGTCCGTGAACCCAAATCTTAGAATGACGAGTCATGATAAAGGGTAAAAAAAAGCAGTTTCTTTTTGTCCCTGACCTTGCAGTACATGGACATCCATGGACACCCATGGTAAGTAAGACATGGGAGAAGAGAGAAGAGAAGAGAGAAGTCTAACTTTACCCCATCCAGTTATGCTCCCCGGGCACAGGGTCGCCTTTCACAACATGCATTAGCTACCGTGGGGCTATTCTAAGCCGGACTTACACTAAGAAACTCCCACCTTTAGCAAAACGTAATCCCCTACATAAGTATCTGGTATTATTGTGAAACATGACCTAAATTTAAAACTGCTGGAGAGTTTTTAAATATGAATATAAAAATGGTTTTGATTAAGATGCTTATGTACAACGGCGAAGATTATATGCTGTACAGTCTGTATAATTGGTTTCATAAGTACTCGGTCCAGCCAAGGATCTCGCTAATTGGCTGCAAAAATTGGGAGGTTTGGTTCCTGCAAATAGGTTACGTTGCATTCATTAATTTCTAAAATAAATAAAATAGAGAGAGAATATAACATAACTAATGCCTGAAATAAAAAATAATTTTTGATTGGTGGATTTTATTTGGAACCAATATGACGTACAAATGAGGTGATCTCTTGGAAGGCATTATTCTACCAATATAAGTATATGTTAAATGTAAGTAAAGAGGAATTAAAGTAATGCGCAAATATGTCATCATTACAGTATAAAGTTATGAATACTATGAGATGAAGTAATAAATTACGAAAATCAATGTGACGAAAAGTGTAGACGAAATAAAATTATTTTCGTACGCTTAAGCGACAAAAAAATTTATTTTCATAACTTTTAGAGGATAATAATGTTTAGCGAGTTTAGGGATAATTATGTTTGATCTTTAAAGCTTAATAATAAATTATAAAATTTTACGTAATTACCATTATATAGCGTGTTCCGTAAGATTAGCTATAACTGTATTTCAGATATATCAAAATAAACCACTTTTGCATGAGGAGCAAATGACTACGAACACCATTGCAGGATATTAAAATTACAGGTTGGAACAACAAAAAAAGACAGCTTAAAAATATATGTAATAATACATATTTATTAGTATCAGCAACATTTCCGGTTGTAATTAAAAGTATGAATTACAATTGTAATCTATATCAAAATAGATACTCAACATTTTTGCCATGGGCCTGAATGGCCGAATGGCTAGCGCTCTAGCGCTCGGTACTACAGGTTTCGGGTTCGAGTCCCGGCGGTGCCATGGCTGTTTGTAGTGGTTCGGAATCCACTTTAAAAAATAGGTCTCGGTCCTACTAGGATCGTAGAGCGTTGCGGGGGCATTGTTACTCCGCGTCCGTGGCTTATCTTCAAGTTACACGCGCCCCCTGGGTAATGCAAAGTGAGTACGTCTCTGCAACACTTGTCTTAAGGCATCCAAAGACCAAGCTGTCTGTGTTTGGCAGCTGCATTAGAAAGAGAAAAAAAACATTTTTGCCATCCTCAGAAAAAGATGTTTTGTAACTTTGAGCATTGGCGAATATGGACAAAAATTGTTTTTATTTTGTTTTCTAAAGCAAGTTATCTTCTAATACATGTTTATACGAAAGATTTGTCTGTTTGTGTAACTGTAACCTACTCCCAATATATGTCTTAACTGCGTGTAATATTTTAATATCAAAAGTCAAATTAAAATTTGTTTTGTTAAATTTTGAAACACAGTAATCTTATAAAGCAGATACTGCTTCTTTATTTTACTTAATTCAATGTAACGTATTTTGAGAATTTGTCCCGGCACCGCAAACAAGGGATCTTTCAAGAAGGAATTGTCTTTATAATAGTGTTACTCATATCACAGCTTGACAAATCGAATTAGCGAGTTCACCGAAAATACATTTCACTTCATTACTCGGGGAATGTTTTATTACCGCAAAATGTGTCAAATATCAATTTTTCATTAAATTTTCTTTGTTGGAAACATTTTACTTTAATCTTGAAAACAAAATGATGAAATATTTTAAATTCAGCACATGAGGATCGCAACGTAAATTATCTTTCAAATACCTTTTTTTTTATTTATTAGAGCACATTTTATCTACCGTCAGAAAAAAAATTATTACGACATATTGCTTTAAGAATTTTTAATTATACCTCAGAGAAAAACTTCTGATTTTACTCAATGACATGTGAACTTTATCGAGACACTTTTTAAATGTGTAGTCAATGGATTGTCTGTTATTAAGTTTCTTTATTCTCAATAGTAGTTTTGGATTTATTTCGGTCTTGTCTTTTAAAACATGCATTTTATATTGTTAAAATTAGTTGATTAATATCTATACTTATTATTAGAATTTAGTAAGGCGATTGTCTTTCTAGTTTTTATTCCTGTGATTTCGTTAAATATCTGTGCTGCTATAAATATGTTATAAGGGGCAATTTTTTTCCAATGGTTATGTAGTAGTTTTAACATTGATACCTTCGAGCATCGAAACCAGTTACATAAAATTTATCCTTATTATAACTATAAAAAATTGAATATTGGATGTAGCAGCCTCGAGCTTGTGAGATTGGCTTGTGTTAGCTTGTGAGATTAGCTTGTAATTGTGTGTGTTAGCTTGTGAGATTTCAAGCAAAAGAATCTTGGTTCGTAACCAAAAAATGATGCTGAAATGACAACTTCATGTCTATTCAAGGAAAGGATGCGATAAATTCTTAGGGCAGAGAAACTTTCCATTGTAGGAAAAGCATGCAAGCATTCCCCCACCATTCCTTCCTAGATGTCGGCCTGATGGACAATTGGCTAACGCTCTGGCTTTTGGTACCACAGACTTCAGGTTCTAATCCTGGCGGTGGCATGGATGTTAGTTATTAGTTTGGAATGCATATTAAACTGTAGATCTCTGTCTACTTAGCCTAATGGGTGCATAAAATGAACATTGAGCGTCAAACCAAACTTTCCTAGTCGCTATTTCTGAGAATGTTTTCTCTAAAATTTAGTGTTAAATAACTTCGGTAATGCTGAATTTGTTATAGCTACCGCTCTTGGAGGGCAGATAAAAATTTTCCTCATTGGATAACAATAATTTTACAAAAGCTGAAATATGTAAATATATATTTAAGAAATTATATACAATACTCTTAATTAATAACTCTAAAAATCTATTCATATTTATTTTACGTTTTAATTTTATATTTTTCTTTTGCTAATAAAAGTTTTTTAACATTGGATTTTTTATGTAATTTAATAGCTTAATTATTATAATAGGACCTCAAAATTCTTTTGTGATTCAAACTAAAATATTAAACGTACACTAAAATGTAATTCTATAGAATTTGTTTAAATAAAAAGAAATATTTTTCAAAGTCCTTTAGCAATGTTTGTGTATTTTCAATTTTCCTAACAAGCTACATACTTTACATAAAGTGCTTGTTTTTGTAACTCCTCTCTAAACTTGTAATATAATCTGAAAAGGTAAAAGATGTCTAAATCTTACCAGATAACAAGCCGAATAAAAAAAATATCTAGAAGCCGTACATAAAAAATATTGTAAATGCGCCTGATCCGTGATTATGCATATCTTCTATTTTTGTACTGATATTTTTTATCTACATAGAGTTAAGATAATATATAGTACATTTTTATTCAAAACTGGTGAAAATTTCTTGAACATCTCCAGAAATAAACCAAACAAGCTCAAAATTGAAAATTTTTTTTGTAATATTTCTTTCATGACGGAAACAGAATAAAGTTTGCTGTCATGGAAGGGGGAGAGGGGAAGAGGGATGCTTGCTTCTATTGGGATGGAGCACTAGTAGGTAGAAGTCTGCCTCGCTGAAGAAAGAGGGCAGTGCTTACCGTGAAGTATCGTATAGGAGAAAACGTGGAAGAACTGGTAGTCTGACTAACGAGGCAAGACGCTGAACATCACAAACTCCATCGAGTCTTCTCTTTTTTTGAAACAGTGTCTACAACAAAGCCGCCAGCAGATTGAACCTCTGCCCTAATGCTCACCAAACGCGCACGTTGCTACTGAGCCACGAGTCGGACAAACTTAGCCATAATTAGGATAATATTTTAATTAAAAAATTGCTGCTCATATATTGCTGTAAAGAAATTAAATTGAATAAACTTTACAAATAATGTAAGAATTTTTTTAGTAAGGAACGTTCAGATATAAAAGAAAATTCAAAATTTTTTATATCAAGTAAACCCCATAACTCAGCAAGAACAATCCAATTTATATGTCAGCATCATTCTATCCTGATCAGCATTTTACTCACATTTTTTAAAACTCGAACTTTTTACAAAGTTTCGCTCTCAAGCAACAGACTTTTGCATCGTATTCATTATACGTAAACATACTCGCTTGCAAGTGTTACACAAGGAACAAATCAACTGAAAGAAAACTGCATTAATGTAATCAGCTTAATTAATTTAACACATTAAAATAGTCCCAATTTTTCTTTTACATATATTCTGAAAAATAACTTAATAGGAAATTAAAGAGCGATGGCATTATAAAGAAAATTTTCCGTCACTGACCTAAAACTGAGTACATCGTTTTATAGAAAGTAAAATATTCTTGCAGAAAAAAAGGTATTTCAAAACCCACTTAAAATTACACACTTTTATGAAAGACTTAACAGAACCAAGTTTATGAAACGTATCATTAATGAAATCCATGTTATCTTTCATTCACTTTCGTAATATTATGTCTCAGGTGTCACATTAATATTATAACTACCCTACAAACGAGCTGAAAAATGACACGAACTGCGCTCACTTCTCTCTATTGAAGAATGCGCCAATTAAGAAGAAGACATGTAAAAGTGCTAATAGCTGTTTTCCTTCATCGCTACAAACTTTTGCAACTGATTGATGGGCGTTGAGGGAATTTCCAAAAACTTCACTCTTCGGTATGCACGTTATGGCATTCATGCTCAAGCTCGCTTAAAAAATCTTTCTTTTGTGGAATTTGAGACGTTTTTCTTTTCCGATTTTCTTAAAAATGACGGGCTATTATAATTACAAGCGTGTTAACAATAAATAAGAGTTGCAGCAGCGGAGTAAACACTTGCTTCAAATAGAAGTGTTTTAAGAGGATGAGCAAATAACATTTTTCTCCTGACTATAGCGATTTATTGTTTCGTATATTTGAATACCTTTTGTTTGGATATAATAGTTTATTCAGAATTTTTTTTTTGCGAAATATTTAATTCAATTTCTTACTGGATTGATTGAAATTTAAATTAACGCTATTATATTTTCCAGTGCAAATATTATTAATAAAACTTATTTATATTCTGGGTGAGATTTATGATATCCTAATAAAGCTTATCAATTTATTTTTCTTCTTCTTCTTGGGAGAGGGTCTGCCTACTGGAAGATTTCGAGACAGGAGAAGTTGCGTAGGTTTGTCAACCGAATACCCAATGCTGTACAGTCATATTAGGCACGGACCTACTCTGTAAAGTGGATTTCGAATCACTACAATTTATGTTTCCTCTATTCAAATGACTTTCTGTGGATACTTAAAATTATATTAATACCGTATGCTGACATCCATTTATTACTTATATGAATTTTAAATACATCAGGGATCGTGTTCCACGTACTTACCACGAATGATCTTTAGATAGAATGGAGAAGAGATAATTTCAGTGTTTACTCTAAAAGTTAACTTGCCTTCATTTGCGTTTCATTTGAGACAAACTTTCTTACCTCCATACAATTGTCAAACATTTGCTGTCATAATCTCTATGTCCTAGCTTCTGATGTGGCCTGATGGCCAATTGGTTGAATCTCAGGCCTTTGGTGCCACAGGCTTCAGAGTCAAATCCTGTCGAAAACTGATGGTGACATGAAAGTTTCTTAATGGTTCGGAATCCCAATTAAACTGTAGGTCATTGTCTAATTAACCTAAAGTGTGCAGAATATGGCCGTAAAGCGGCAAACCAAACATTGTTTCTGAAAGCGATGACAACAATGCATATCATTTGCGGATTAAAGCTTGTAAGCTCGTGCATATTAGTTCTTTTTTGGGGTGTTGTAATTTTTGTTTAATTATACTTATGTACCTGCAATCATGTATAAGCCGTACACAGATAGTATTGTTAGTACATTGTTTGTTCTTCTACTTTAAATATTTGCATTTTGTGTTTTTAATCTCCGTAGACTAAGCTTTATCACAATATTTTTTATTCATTTGCATACTATATTTTCATCTCATATTTATAAACATTGTTTCTTCTTTCTGCATTATAAACTTTTTGTTTCCCTCGGAAGGAGAAATTTCAATTATAAGTTTCTTACGTTACGGAGCATTTTATTTATCTAGTATAATCCATATTTTTTTCTGTATTAAGGTACATCATGGGGGCCTGAATGGCCGAGTGACTTGCACACTGGCACTCGCTACCAAAGGCTTCGAGTTCCAGTCCCGGAGGCACCATGAATGCTTGTACTGGTTTGAAATCCACTTTAAACCGTAGGTTCGATCTAACATGACTATAGAGTGTTGGCTGATACCCTACCACGTAAAAAGAAAACATCTCCTGTCTCTAAACCTGCCAGTTGACAGACGGCCTTTGGGGCTGTTGCGCCAATGATGATGAAAATATGATGAAATGTATGCCTGTAACTTTAAGGGCTTTAAATTTTTTTAAATATATTTTGACTCATACATTTTTACCTGGAAAAGAGCTTTATATCCCTGAGTAAAAGGAAGTGGGCAAAAAAGTAAAGAATTTAAAGTGTTAGAGTTATATTTCCGGCAGGAATTTCAGGGGTAAATGTTCCGCATTTTTGATTCGCATGAAGGAAAAGCGGAAACACTGGTACACGCCCATATTAGCATAATCAACATTGAGTCTTTTCTTTCCTGAAAGCAATGGACGCCAGCACTGAATTTCAACCTCTTTCACGCTATCTATGTTATCGCTTTGCACAAGTCAGACAAACAAAGATATAAACAACAATTTACTGATAAAATTGTAATTCAATATTATCCTGCTTCCCATTGAAATACGTTTTCCAGAATGTTTAATCTGAAATATTTTTCTTTTTCTTTCATGCTATATTTTTGCTGTTGTAGCATGTGGAAGATTACAAATCCTCATGAGAAAATCCTCTATTTTTGACTTCCAAAACAGTTTAGATAATTTAATATCTTTCTGAATATTTGTTAAACTGAATACACTTCGCTTAAATTCTTTTTTATCCAAATGCATTAAATTTTTCTTTTACTTATTGTCGAGAATCCAAAAACGGATTACTGCTTCGCACTTTTTAATACTTAGTATTATATTGAAAATGCAACATTTCAAATAAAGAATACTTCTCAATTTGTTTTCTGTTTTTAATCAATTCCCCTGTGTTGTAAAATTGTTTTTCATCCCGGATTTGCCCCTATTTGCTTTTCACTGAATCAAACCTAAAGAGAAAATATCAATTAGGCGGAAAAGAAATACATTGCAGAAAGTTTTTAATACCGCGCTTTTATGTTTACTCTTTGTTTTTATATGTTTGTTTATTTACTTTCCCTCGACTGAATTATATTCTATTATTTAATGTTTCAGTTCCTTCGTTTATTTAAAAACAGCAGTATTGCTCCAATCTATTGCTTCAGTTACTTTTTACTGCTAGGTGTATTACATTAAATCAAAACAAAACTGTCAGCATACAATCGAATGAGGATTCGATTTTATAATAATTGTGGAACTTCTTAAAATTTCTCAATAATATACGAAATTTTTTGCAGTAATGAACTGTGGATGTTTGTCAAGAGGACATCTTAATAAACAACGTTGATCTATCGTATTGATGTTACGCGTTACAAAAAGGTGTATTGATGTTACGCGTTTATGTGTTGCGCATACATGGATTAAATTCCCATGCACTAAAAAAGAATATTAGCAATATTGTAAAATTTCTTATATTAATTTCTTATATAAAATAATTATATTTATTTTTAATATAACTGAACGACTTTAATTTTATTTTATGCTTTTCGAAATACCATATTCGTGAGGTTTCCCATTATGAGCTACTACAATCATTTTAAAAAGGAAGTAAAACACTTCATTATATCTCATTTATCATATAAGCTTAATTAACACGCTAAATGCCAAATTATCTTAATGTATTTGTGAACTAACAGGTAACATTTTTATATAAATTAGCCTCCTCTAGATGTTTTTGTGAAATATTTTAACGTGTATAATAAATTTTACATTTTTAACTTTATCTTACCTGCATGGGAAAAATGGAATAGCATTCTTATGATGAAGAAAAATTTGCTTTTGAATCGAATAAAATAGTATTTTACTCTTGTTTGTTGCTCTGTGCGTTCTTACAAACGCTACTATTTTCCCGTAAGCAGTGTTTAGATTTTCTTCTCCAGCTACGAATCCATTATTCATAAGTAGAGTCGGACTTATAGATGAGGTTGGAAACTTATTCTTCATTTCTCTGAATAGCTGCAGGTAGCCGAGGTTTTCTATCAGAGACGGTATTGCTTCTGCGAGCTGGTTCCTCCGCCATTGCCCTCATTCTTTAGTTCTCAATTCCGAGAGAACCTCCTTTCCGATATCTAATAACCGAACACATCGCAGCCAATTCTCAGGGTTGCGAAGTGAATTTGAAAAGTGCATTCTATTCGCCTAAACATAGCCATCGCTTTCCGAATTCCAGTTCAATATATTTTGCTATGCGCATTACTGGAAACTATTTTATTCTTTTAGACTTCCATCCTTCAAGCAGAAGAAATAACAATTTGCGTGAAAACTATTTCATGAGAGAAATTAAAAACGTTAAAGATAAAATGATCATCCGATTTTTTTTTAAATAATTGAATTGCTATTGTTGATTGAGTATTATATTCTTTTTTGGTAAAAATGAAATTTACTCACACTTTCCTTCAGATCATTATTATTTTCTAATTAAAAAAAAAATTCATTCAAATTTCCATTAAATATATATAAATAAATAAATAAGTAAAAAAAAAATTAATAAAGTAAAATAAATAGGTAAATAAAGATTATTCATAAAAATAAAGGAATTAAATCGGATACTGTAGCTTAAATCAATAATGCGGCATAAATTCTGATACTGAAGCTTAATAATTTTCTTACTTTTTTTTGTTATTAATTTCTAATATAGAAAAATAACTTACGTATCTTTTAACAATCTTTTGTCTAAAATAGCGGTAATCAAACTGCTTGCCAAGTTTTCGAAAATTATTACTTACATTATTGTTTTGTAATAATATTATTTACCAGGTTCCACAAATCAACTTAGAATTTCCAGAATTGATCACAAATAAATATAGCAATTATAGTTAGTAGAAAAATTAAACAATTATAATTGTTTATTAAATTTTTAATAATTTTTTATTAATTTTTTGAATTTATCTTGATATGAATTTATTTATACTCGCATTGGTTATATTTTAACTTAACAAGTTTTATTATATTAATAAAAGAAATCCAAAATATTCTTTTAGTGTGTAATTAAATTTTGTGAATATTTTCTTTTGAGTATAGGTTGTATTAAATATTTTAATATCCTAAAAATTCAGTTGATCAATAAGGCTGGAAGACCTTTTATCTTTTATAAATATGATGAAATACTGAATATATTCGATATGAATATCTAATATGAATAGATAAATGACATTTATTAAATTGTTATAATTATGAAATATTTAAAAGCCCGCTGTATCAATTATATACAATTAATTCTGATACTCAATTAAGTTTACAACTATCCTATTATATTAATTAAAATGTATTTAATTAGCATTTGATTTCATCAATTTTCATTCTATATAGCCATCCTACTCCTGCTATACATGACATCCTCTATGTCTTAAAATAGGTATAAAAAATATGCTTTAAAGAGTAATCAAATAAAAGCCATTATCTTTATAAAAACTTTAATGTGTTTCATAGTATTGTAAAATGAAGCAATCTCAAATATTTACAGAAAAAATTGTGGATATTTAGCAATATTTAAAGTTCATTTACAGTAAACTTGAAAATTACATCTTTTTTATCCATTCCCCCTCCCCCAAGACTCTGGATGGTTAATGTAAGAAGAATGTTTATCTCTCTCCTCTTTAAAGAACTTTTTGTTCTCCAGAAAGCACTGAAATGGGTGATTTAAAAAAAAATGAGCAATAAAGGATGGTAATGTCTTCGGTACTTTTACTGTCCGCTGTTTATTCAGAACGGTCAGATCGTTTGCTGCACTAAGCTATTCACGGAAATAGCTAAATTTTTCATAAGAATATTAAGAAACCTTATTTTATTTTTTTATTTGTACATAAATTTATTACATATATGAATGCGATATGGTTTGTTTGTGTTAATTTTTTTATTAACTGAAATATGATATATCAAATAAATGCTTATTATATATATACAATTTTAAAGTTTAGCATACACTTTTATACAGCCGAATAATTAAAGAATATTAAAATTTTTTCACTTTTGTTTTTATTTTTGTTTTATCTCAGTATGTTTATTGTTATTGCTAATTTCTTCTGATCTAATTTCGAACAAAGGAAAATCCACGAGATTGTTAACCCTAGAAAAATTTAAAAAAGATGATTATTAGAGCAAAATTTCTCAATAGCAAAAATTTCACTGGGCCTATTAATCTCTTGTCTATCACAAATGGATACAAATTAATGTGTCTAATACTTGAAACTTTGACGCGATTTATCGCAGTAAATTTCTAAGTAAATTTTCTTAAGTAGATATAACTGATACATCTCATACACTAAATATGGTTTTACAGACCGTCTTTCTGTTACAGCTTGCCTATTTCGAAAATGTGTGGAATTGTGAATTGTTTTTTCAGTAGAACCAAATTTTATGCCTCAAATTTTGTATAAATTGAGAACTAAAACTTCATGTTGCTCCAGTGTCTCGTGTAATTTCGTCTTTGAAATTTTTTTTTAAGAACTTTATGTTGATATCTCAGAAACATGTTACGGATGTATACACTACCACAGTATTATTGAAAGACTCGCAGTCAAGAAGAACAACATATCCCTCACTAAAGCTATTATGAATAAATAATGCATATAGAATAGAATATACAACAGAACATTACAATAAAATTTACAATCACTTTAAACCTGAATTAAAAAAAAATTAATTTAAGAGTTTTTGTTTTGTTTTATTTCTTTCATGCTTACTTAAAAATATTAAAAATAACTTTTTAATTGAGATAAACTTAAAGTTTTCTTTTCTTTAGATGTATTTAAAGTGTCTGAATATAAAAAGTCTTATCATTTACACATACGTGAATTATTAAACTCTTTAAGATATATATCAATTGTTTATCGATATTTACTTTTTAAAAGTATTTGAAATTTTATCGCGAGTTTTACGCTAATGATCTGTATAATTAGAATATATTCAGAAAATAAAATTAAAATATACATTTTAAAACCCTTACTGTATCAGGAAAGTTATTTCCACAATGAAATTGATCATCCACACACGCAAAAATCTAATAAGCAGCCCTATAATTTAAATTCGCTCTTCAGACAGAATAACCAACATTCTATTATTAGTATTAGATATCCCACAAACAAACGAAGAGTATGATTACTTAGAATAGATGATTGCCTAACTTTACTGGTATTTTCATCTAAGCAAACAGACGATGCACTAATGAAGAAGCCTATACATGATTAATTAAACCTCTTGTATACCAATAATTTTCAATTTCTAATTATGTAGGTTTGATTTTTCATCGTCTATTTAGTTTCCTGTCAGAAAGAGTTTGCACTCCATTTAGTTTTCTCTCTAAAGAAATTTAAAATAACAAATGCATTTTATACGATTTACAATTTTGAGAACAATTATAAACTTTTAAAAGGTTTTTCAGATTTCTACATATTTCAAATGTAGTTATTTATTAATTTAGTGGTAATTCCCCACATTTTAAAAATAATTCCTGTAATAGACTCTACATTAAGATTAGAATATTCTAAAACCTTTTTATATTTTGGCGTTTCATCGCATAACAAAACGCAGAACATATAAATGAAAAGAAAAATAACTTAATTATATTTTATTTAAATATTTAAAAAGCAAGGGTTTAAAAATCTTTTGAATAATTTCAATCTATTCAATAGTCAGAAAACACGTCTTTCAGAATAAACGCGATCATCCACACAAAATTAGTTAATTCGGCTATTCATTGGATAAATTGACTTGGCAATGCCATTAAATGAACTGATTAAATGCATGTTATACTTAGTTTCTTCCAGTGTATAAAAAATAACTTACACTAACAATAAAACACAAGCATTGCCAACAGTAGTCCCTAGAAATTTGTGAAAAATATGTGAAATTCATATTCTCTTGAAATAAATAGTTTCCAATCGCAGAATTAGTAAACTGAAACATTGTAAAAAAATGTATATAGTACTTTACAGTTTTTCTCTTATATATGTAGTATAATAATTCCCATGGTTACACTTAAACAACAGCGAATTCATTGTAAGTTGCCATATTTTTGAAGAATTATCTCAAAGTTGTATCTACATTAAAAAATCGTTCTTTTCTAAATTCTGTACAGTTATATTAATTCCCAATTTTATTCTCGTCTTTATTATTTTTGTTATTTTTTGAAAATTCAAATAAGAAATATGAAAAATTTATTTTATTATTTCTCTTGAATAATAGAAAATAAATAAACAGAATTCGATGGATTAATAAACTGAAACAAAGTAAAATTTTATCCTTAAATTTAAAGTTGTTTTATAAAGTAATAAAATATTTTGAAATCCTGAAAAAAGCTTATATAATAATTTTTCACAAAGGTATTACCTTTTAAAAATAATTTAAACAAAACGATAGAAGTTTATGAAAAAGTAACAAAGAATGTTCTGAAGTAATTTATTTTTCAAAATATTAAGTTAAATATATTCTTTTGAAAATGGTGAAACGAACGAACAAAAATTAAACCTTCCATAAGGATTAAAAATGTAGAACATTTTTTGTGAAAGACTAGAAAAATTCAAATATATGCAAACGAAAAATAATTTAGTTACATACAATACTCATATTCTTAAAATGTAAATGTTCAAATATCGGAGCATAATAAAAGATTTTGTTTCCCCCCAAAATTTAAAAGATGTTTGTTTTATCCCTTCATATATTGTGTTTCTTATTTTAATAAAATAAGAGATGTGATGTTTGACATTAGTTGTTCAAATATAAAAATCTTTCCATCCCAAAATTTTTAATCTACAGCAAAGAATAAACATTAAAATCAATATTTATTACATATTTTAATGATAATATCCTTGTTGTGTTTTTTAAAAAGAAATTTCCATTTCAAGAATGCATTTTAATCTTAAAATAGCATATATATTTATTTGTATAGCAAATTTTAATATTATTAACATAATTAAATCAATAGGAAGTATTTTTTGATTTGATTTGTTTATTGTAAACATCATTATGCTGTTGTCGTATTAAAAACTATTTCATGCCTTTAAATGCTGTTTGTAAAGAATTTAATTAATTAAAGCAAACAAGTTGAATAAATTATATGTGTTTATCTTAATATTTTAATTAAAACATTTTAAGCAATTAAAATAAAAAGGAAAAATATATATAAATAAAAAGGGAAAAATTTATTTATTATATAAATAAATGCAACTAATGGCAAATTGTCAAACAATATTTCTATATTAATATGCTTAGTAAAAAAATTAGTATTTAAATAATCCAGATTCAATATAGTGCTTTTATTAGCGAAGATAATCATCAATTCAAATATTCAAACAGCATCTGAAATGTTTTCTGTGATCAGGCTTGACTTATTTATACTTAAATATGGCTATAAAGAGAAGATCTCATCCAGTGTTTTGTGTTGCAAACACTGATGTGAAAGACGGATTTGGTGGGGATGGTAATAATCTTTTCAACATTGGGATACATTGAATTTCATGCTGATTTTCATGTTCTATTCTACGCAGGCCTGCAATGGCTCCATAAGGATATTGCTTCCAAATCAAGGAGACAATATGTGGTAATGGCGAAGTCCCAACCCTTAATAACACTGAATCTGCTACATATCTGGCATTATTGTGAAAAGTGACCTACATTTAAATTGTCTAGGCGTCTGAAAATAGTTTTATAGTTTTATAAAAATAGTTTTATGAATACTTCAGTCCAGCCACAGTACTCGCTAATTAGCTGCAGAAGTTTACATGTTTGGTTGCCGTAAGTAGGTTACATTTCATTCATTATTTTTTTTAATGAGTAGACGCGATGAAGTATATAAAAATGTTTCAAATCAAATTTAACTTTTTGTTTGGTGCATTTATTTGGAACCAATATGATACACAAATGTGGGGAAGCCATATCTGAATATTTTCTTGGAAGGAATTATTTTACCTACGTAGGTAATGAGGAATTAAAATAATATGACAAATATGTCGCAATTACGCCATGAAATTGTGATTACTATGAGATGAAGTAATGAATAAGAAAATCAATGTGACGAAAAAGCGTTAACGAAACAAAATTACTTTCATACGCTTAAAAGATAAAAAAAATATTTTTTCATAATTATAGGCTTAATTACGTTTATAGTTAATGTTAAAATTAAAAGTTTTTACATAATTAGCAGCATTCAGCGTGTACCGTAAGATTAATTGTAACTGTATGTCAGGCATACAAATTTAATTTACTTTTGCATATAGAGCAAATGACTACACAAACAATAGTAGGATGTTAAAATCACATGAAGGAACAAAAAGAAAATAGGGCTTAATAACGTGTATAACAACACAGCTTTATTAAGATCAACAACATTTTCGGTTGTAAATAAAAATGCATGAATTACAATTGTTAGCGATATTAAAATAGGTATTCAACCATTTTTCCATCCTCAGACAAACAGGTCTTGTAACTTGTGTATTGGCGAATATGCACAACATTTTTTTTTTAATTATAAAGCAATCTTCTGATATATGTTCTTACGAAACATTTGTTTTTGTAACTGTTACTTTAATCTTCCAATATGTGTCTTAGCTCCATGTTAGTATCAAAAGTCAAATAAACATTTTTTTTGCTAAGTTCTGAAATACAGCTGTATTGTAAAGCAGATACTGCCTTCTTATTTGACTTAATTTAATTTAAAGTATTTTGAGAATTTGTCCCTGCACCGCAAAAAACGAATCTTTGAAGAAGAAATTGTCTTTACAATAGTGTTACCCACATCATAGTTTGACAAATCGAATTAACGAGTTCGCCGACAATACGTTTCACTTCATTACTCGGGCAATGTTTTTATTACTGCAAAATGTTTCAAATATCAGTTTTTCATTAAATTTTCTTTGTTCTATCCTTTTTATTTTAATTTCAAAAAGGTTAATAAAATATTTTCAATTCCGCACGTAAGAATCGCAATGTAAATTATCTTTCAAATAACCTTTTTTTAATTTATTAAAGCACATTTTATCTATCTTCAGAAAAAAAAATTATTATGACATATTGTTTTAAGAATTTTTAATCATACTTCAGAGAAAAACGTCTGATTTTACTCAATGACATGTGAACTTTATCGAGACACATTTTAAATGTGTAGTAAATGGATTGTCTGTTGAAAATTATATTAGACTTGTTAATAGTAGTTTTGGGTTTATTTTGGTCTAGACTTATAAAAGATGCATTTTATATTTTTAAAATTAGTTGATTAATATTTATCATTATTATTAAGTTTTAATAAGTTGATTGTCTTTCTAGTTTTGATTCCCGTAATTTTGTTAATTATCTGTGGTGTTATAAATATGTTATAAAATTCACTTTTTTTCAAAAGTTTATGTAGTTGCTTTAACGTTGCTACCTACGAGCATCGAAACAAGTTAAATAAAATTTATCCTTATTATAACCATAAAAAATTGGATGTAGTAACCTCATAGTTAGCCTTTGAGATTTTAAGCAAAAGAAACTTGATTTTTAACCAAAAAATGATTCTGAATTGACGACTTCATATTTATTCAGGAGAAGGATACGATAAATCATTAGGCCAAAGAAACTTTCCATAGGAGGAAAAGGATGCAAACTTTCCGCCATCACTCCTTCCTAAATGGCGACCTGATGGCCAATTGGCTAGAGCTCTGGTTTATGGTACCACATGCTTCAGGTTCGAATCCTGGGGATAGTATGGATGTTTATTAGTGGTTTGGAATCCTCGTTAAACTGTAGATCAAGGTCTAATTAGCCTTAAGTGTGCACACTAATTTTCCACAAATGAACTTCAGATGGAACGAGGAAAGGATAATTTCAGAATGAATCAAAGACTTTAATTGCTTTTATTTGCGTCTCATATGAGACAAACCTTCTTAACACCACATAATTATCAAACACTTGCTTTCAATATCTCTATGTCCTTTGCTTCTGAAGTGGCCTGGCGGCCAATTGGCTAGCGCTTTGGCCCAGGGCACCATAGGCTTCAGGTTCGAATTCTGTCTGTGGTTTGAATGTTTGTTTGTAGTTCGGAATCCACGTTAAACTGCAGATCAAGCTCTAATTAGACTAAAGTGTATATTCAGAGGAAGGATACGGTAAATCTGTAGGCCAGAGAAACTTTCCATTGGAGGAAAAGGATGCAAATTTTCCTGCCATCACTACTTCCTAAATGACGGCCTGATGGGCAATTGGTTAACACTCTGGACTTTAATACCACACCACAGGTTCGAATCCTGGCTGTGGTATGGATGTTGGTGAGGGGTTCGGAATCCACGTTAAACTTTATATCAAATCTAATTAGCCTAAAATGTGCACAAGATCATATAGAATGACACACCAAATCAAATCTTCCTAAATGCCGTTTCTGCGAATGTTTTCTCTTAAGTTTAGTGATAAAATTTTGTATTGTCGCAATATGTATTGTAACTGAGGTAAAGCTGCATCTGTTATATCTACCGATTTTGGATGCCAGATCAAAATCTCCCCATTGGATAACTATAGTTTTATAAAAAATGCAGTATGTAAATATATATAAGAAACTGTATACAAAATTCTTAATATTACAAGCTTAATAAAAACTCTTAATATTATACTACGTATTAATACCTTTAAAAATATATACATGTTTAATAATCTTTTTCTTTTTCCTTTTGATAATAAAATTTTTTAAACATTGGATCCTATATGAAATTTAATAGCTTATATATTTTCAATAGGACCTCAAAATTCTTTTGTCATTTAAACTAAAATATTAAACATACAATGAAATGAAATTTTATAGAATTTTCTTAAATAAAAAGAAATATTTTTCAAAGTCCTTAGCAATATTTGTGCATGTGATTTACCTAACAAGCTACATACTTTCCATAAATTGCTTGTTTTTGTAACTCCGATCAAAACTTGTAATATAATCTGAAAAGGGAAAAGGATAATATAATCTAACAAAGGGATAAAAAAATCTATAAATCGTTCATAAAAAAAAAAATTGTAAATGCGCCTGATCCGAGATTATGCATACCTTCTATTTTTGTACTGATATTTTTCATCTACATACAGGTAAGATAATGTATAGTACATTTTTTTTTTGATAAACTGGTGAAAATTTCTTAAACATCTCCGGAAATAAGCCAAACAAGCTTAAGATTGAACAATTTTTTTTTTAATATTCCTTTCACGAATTAAACAGATTAAAGTCTGTTCTCATGGTAAGAGGGAAAGGGTGGGTAGCTTCTGTTGCGACAGAGCATCAGTATGTAAAAGTCTGACATGGCTCCGAGTCGCGGAAGAAGGACGACAGTGGTTACCATGAGTATCGTATGGGAGAAAAACTGGAAAACTCCCCTCATGCAGTCCGACTAACAAGGCAAAATTTTTAACATCGCAAACATCATTGAGTCTATTCGTTTTTTGAATTAATAATTACAACAAACTCGCTAGGGGGTTGAACCTTAACCCTAATGCTCACCATTTGTACAGGTTGCCACGAGTCGGGCAAATTTAGGCCTTAATAAAATGAATATTTTGATTTAAAAATTGCTACTCGTACATTACTGTAAAGAAATTAATTTGAATAAAATATTCAAATGATGTAAGATTTTTTCTAAAGTAAGAAATACTCAAATATAAAAAAAATGAGATTTTCTGACATCGGGTAAAATCCTCTAGTTTAGCATCAACAAATTCAATTTATAGGGTCGTTAACATCATTCTATACTGAGCAGCATTTTACTCACGATTTTTAAAATTCGAACTTTTTTACAAAGTTTCTCTCTCGTATAACAGACTTTTCCATCGTATTCATTATAGGTAAACATCCCCGCTTGCAAGTCTTACACAAGAAATAAATCAACTGAAAGAAAACTGCATTAATGTAATCAGCTTAATTAATTTAACACATTAAAATAGCCTCCATTTTTCTTTTACATATATTCTGAAAAATAATTGAATAGAAATTTAAACAGTGACGACATAATAAAGAAATTTTCCTTCACTGACCTAAAACTGAGAAACGCGCTTTATTGAAAGTTAAATATTTTTGCAGAAAAAAAAGGTATTTTTCGAAATCCACTTAGAACTCATAGATTTTTATGAAAGACTTAAAAAAGACCAAGTTTATGAAACGTATCATTAATGATATCCGTCTTATCTTTCATCCACTTTCGTAACATTATGTCTCAGGTGTCACATTAATATTATAACGACCCTACAAACGAGCCGAAAAACAACACGAACTGGGTTCGCCTCTCTCTATTGAAGAATGCGCCAATTAAGAAGAAGGCATGTAAAAGTGCTAATAGCTGTTTTCCTTCATGGCTACAAACTTTTGCAACTGATTGATGGGTGAGGAGAGAATTTCCAAAAAATCCACTCTTCGGTATGCACGTTATGGCATTCATGCTCAAGATCACTTAAAATTTTTCTTTTGTGGAATTTGAGATGTTTTTCTTTTCCGATTTCCTTAAAAATGACCGGCTATTATAATTACAAGTTCGTGTTAACAATAAATAAGAGTTGCGGCAGCAGTGTAAACACTTGCTTCAAATAGAAGTGTTTTAAGATGATCAGCAAATAACATTTTTCTCCTGACTATACCGATTTATTGTTTCGCAAATTTGAATACCTTTTGTTTGGATATATAATAGTTTATTCAGAATTTTTTTTTGCGAAATATTTAATTCAATTTCTTACTGGATTGATTGAAATTTAAATTAACGTTATTATATTTTCTAGTGTAAATATTATTAATAAAACGTATTTGTATTCTGGGTGAGATTTACGATTTCCTAATAAAGGTTACCGGTTTATTTTTTTTTCTTCGTTGTGGCAACAGACCCTTGGGAGAGGGCCGTCTGCCTGATAGACCTTTCCGTAGACTAAGCATTATCATAATATTTAAATTCTATAACATACCATATTCTCATCTCATATTTATAACCATTATTTCTTCTTTCTGGATTATAAACTTTTTGTTTCCATCCCAAAGGGAAATTTCACTCGTAAGTTTGTTTCGTTGCGGAACATTTTATTTATCTAGTATAATCCATATTTTTTTTCTGTATTCAAATATATTGTGGGGGCCTGATGTCCGAGTGACTAGCACTCTGGCCCTCGCTACCACAGGTTTCGAGTTCCAGTCCCGGAGGCACCATGAATGTTTGTACTGGTTTGAAATCCACTTTAAACCGTTGGTCCGGTCTAACATCACTGTAGAGCGTTGGGTATAGGGCTGATACCCTACCACGTAAAAAGAAAACATCTCCTGTCTCTAAACCTGCCAGTTGACAGACGGCCTTTGGGACTGTTGCGCCAATGATGATGAAAATATGATGAAATGCATGCCTGTAACTTTAAGGGGGGCTTTAAATTTTTTTAGATATATTTTGTCCCGTTCATTTTTACCTGGAAAAGAGTTAAGAAAAAGGAACCTGGAAAAGGAAGTGGGGAATAAAGTAAATAATTTAAAGTGGGAGAGTAAAATTTCCGGGAGGAATTTCAGGGGCAAATGTGCCACATTTTTGATTACGCCCATATTAGCATAATCATCATCGAGACTTTTCATTCCTGAAAGCCATGGACACCACCCCTGAATTTGAACCTCTTTCACGCTTTGCTAACTATGTTATCGCTTTGCACAAGTCAGACAAACAAAGATATAAACAACGATTTACTGATATATTTGTAATTCAATTTTATCATGTTTCCCTTTGAAATACGTTTTCCAGAATGTGTAATCCGAAACATTTTTGTTTTTCTTTCATATCATAATTTTGCTCTTGTAGCAAGTGGAAAATTACAAATCCTCATGAGAAAATCCTCTATTTTTGACTTCAAAAACAGTTTAGATAATTTAATATCTTTCTGAATATTTGTTAAACTGGATGCACTTCGCTTAAATTCTTTCTTATCCAAATGCAGTAAATTTTTTCTTTTACATATTGTCGTGAATCCAAAAACGGATTACTGCTTCGCATTTTTTAATATTTTTTATTATATTGAAAATGCAACATTTCAAATAAAGAGCACTTCTCAATTTGTTTTATGCTTTTATTTAATTCCCCTGTGTTGTAAAATTGTTTTTCATCCCGGATTTGCCCCTATTTGCTTTTCACTGAATCAAACCTAAAGGAAAAATATCAATTAGGCGGAAAAGAAATAAATTGCAGAAAGTTTTTAATACCACGCTTTTATGTTTACTTAGTTTTGATATGTTTGCTTATTTACTTTCACTCGACTGAATTACATTCTATTATTTAATGTTTGTCTTCCTTCATTTATTTAAAGACAGCAGTATTGTACCATTCTTTTGCTTCAGGTACTTTTTATTGCTAGGTTCATTACGTTAAATCAAAACAAAATTTTCACGTTAAGCCCTTTTCGAACAAATGGTAATGAGCTTCATTACTAACTGTCAGCGTACAATAGCACGATGATTCGGTTTCATAATAATCCTGGAAAATTTTAGGTTTTCTTCAATAGTATACAAAATTCTTAGCACTAATGAAATATGAAAATTTGTCAACAGGACATCTTAATAAACAACGTTGATCTATTGTAGTGATGTTGCTCGTTACAAAAAGGAACGAAAGATTAGCGGATTTATGTGTTGTGTATACATGGATTAGATTCTCATGCACTCAAAAAGAATGTTAGCAATATTATATAATTTCTTATAATAATTTATTATATCAAATAATTATATTTATTTTTAATATAACGGAGCTACTTTAATTTTATTTTATGCATTTCGAAATATCCTTTTCGTAAGGTTTCATGGCCTTCCCATTACTAACAAATTCGTGCATTACATTATGAATTACTGCAATAATTTTAAAAAGGAAATAAAACAGTTCATTATATCATATTATTCAGTTATTATACAGTATTATTATTATACAGTTCATATTATTTATCCTATAAGCTTAATTAACACGCTAAATGCCAAATAATCTTAATGTATTTAGAAATTAACAGGTAAAATTTTTATATAAATTAGCATCTGCTAGATATTTCTTTAAAATATTTTAACGAGTATAATAAATTCTACATTTTTAACTTTATTCATCTTACCTGCATGGGAAAAATAGAATAGTATTCTTTTCAGAAAGAAAAATTTGCTTTTGAATCAAATTACTCTTGTTTGTTGCTCTGTGCGTTCTTACAAACAATGCTGTTTTCCCGTAAGCAGCGCCTAGATTTTACTCTCCAGCTGCGAATCCATTATTCATAAGTGGAGTCGTACTTATAGATGAGGTTGGAAACTTATTCTTCGTTTCTGTGAATAGCTGCAGGTAGCCAAGAGTTTCTATCAGAGACGGTATTGCTTCTCCGCCATTGTCCTTACGCTTTAGTTCTCAATTCCGAGAGAACCTCCTTTCCGATATCTAATAACCGACACATCGCAGCCAATTCTGAGGGTTGCGAAGTGAATTTGAGAAGTGCATTCTATTCGTCTAAATATAGCTTCCGCTTTCCGAATTCCAGTTCAATATATTGTGCTATGCGCGTTATTGGAAGCTCTTTTATTCTTCTAGACTTCTATCCTTCAAGCAGCAGAACTCTAACAATAATAATTTGTGTGAAAACTGTATCACGAGAGAAATTAAAAACGTAAAAGATAATACGATGATCCTTCGAATTTTTTTAAATAATTGTATTGCTATTGTTGATTGAATATTATATTCCGTTTTGATTAAAATTAAAATTATCCACACTTCTCAATGGATATCTACTCTCTTCTGATCTAAACAAAATTTCTGATAAAAATCATTTCCAATAAATAAATCAAAATAACTAAGTAAAAATAAATAAATAAAGTAAAATAAATGGACAAATAAAAATAAATCAAACATCGGATGCTATAGCTTAAATTAATAACTTCCGATAAATAAATACAAATAATTAAGTAAATAAATATAAAAAGTAGGTAAAAATAAGAAAAATAAAGATTATTCTTAAAAATAAATCAATTAAGTCAGATGCTGTAGTTTAAATTAATAATTCTGCATAAATTCTGATACTGCACTAGATTATATTCTAATTTTGTCGTTATTATTTTCTAATATACAAAAATAACATAAATGTCTTTTAACTTCCTTTTGTATTATATAGTGGTAATCAAAATGCATGCTGTTTAATTTTCCTAAACTTTCGAAAAATGTAGTTTATATTATAATTTTGCAATAATATTATTTGCCAGGTTCCACAAATCCGTTTACAATTATCAGAAGTGATCACAAATAAATATAGCAACTATAATTCGTAAATAAATTTAGCAATAATATTTATTCATTAAATTTTTTAATTAAATTTTTTAATTAATTATTTATAAATTACCTTCATGTAAGGTTATTTATACTCACAATGGCTGAATTTAATTTTAAAAGGTTATAATATTTAAATAAAAGTTCCAAAATATTCGTTTCATTCGTAGATGCTTTTTGTGAATACTATTTTTTGAGAACAGGTTCTATTATATATTTTAATATCATAAGAATTCAGTTGATCAGCAAGCTTTCAAGGCTGTTTATCTTTTGTAAGTATAATAAAAAGCTGAATATATTCGGTATGAATATTTAATATGAATGGATAAATGATATTTACTAAAGTCATAATTATGAATTATTTATAAGCCTGCTGTATCAATTATATACAAATTCTTATATTTAATTAAAAAATTATAACTTGCATTTGATTTCATCAAGTTTCGTTCGGTATAGCCGTCGTACTCCTGCTATACTTTACTTTTCCCTATGTCTTAAAATAGGTATAAAAATATGGTTTAAAAAGTAGTCAAATAAAACCCATTATCTTTATGATATACTTAATGGGTTTCATATTACTGTAAAATGGAGCAATGTCAGATATTTAGAAAAAAAATGAGGATATTTAGCAATATTTTAAGTTCGTTTACAGTAAACTTGAGAATTGCTTCTTTTTTATCCATTCTCTCTCCCCCATGCCTCTGTATGGCTAATGTAAAAAGAAGATTATCTCTCTTCTCTTTGAAGAACTTTTTGTTCCCCAGAAAGCACTGAAATGGATGATTTCAGAAAAATTAGCAATAAAGGATGGTAATGTTTTTAGTACTTTTACTATCCGCTGTTTATTCAGAAAGTTCAGATCATTTGCTGCACTAGGCTATTCGCTCAAATAGATAAATTTTTCATAAGAATATTAAGAAACCTTATTTTTTTATTTGTGTGTATGTAAATATTTTTTTGTATACTAATGCGTTGTAGTGTATAGTTTTTTTAATTAACTGAAATATATGCAATTTTATTAAAGTCTAACATATACTTTTATACATCCGAATAATTATATTTAAACTGCTATTAAGAATTTTTTTTAATTCTTTTCACTTTTATTTTTATTTTATTATATTTTAATTACTATGTTATCAATCGTTTAATTACTATTGTTATTTCTAATTTCTCCAGGTCTAACTTTGAACAAAGAAAACTCCATGAGATTGTTATCCTTAATATAAAAGAAAATTTTCTAAAAAAGAAGAATAAAAGAAAAGAATTAAAAGAGAAAAATTTCTCAATCGCAAAAATTTCACAGTGCCTATTCATCTTTTACTTGTATGTCACAAACGGTTACAAATTTATGTATATATTATTTGGAACTTTGACGTTCCGATTTATTACAGAGATCGAATGCTTGGTTCAAAAAAATATTTTTGTTTTCATAATTTAATTGACATGGAATTTGTTATGGAAATTATGCCCTCAATTATGAATCATTAGAGATTATACTGATTAGCAATGGAAATAAAAGACAATTTTCTAACAATTCCTCGCTATTCACCTTGGTACACTTTTAGTAATATATTTTGAATTACTAGATAATTTATAAGTAATTTAATTATTATTTAGTGTCTCTAGGAAAGCGCTAAAGCACTTTTACTGAATGAAATTTTTTTAATGGTTTTGTTTTAAGTGAATTATTTTCATCTTATTAGAGCATTTGAAAATATAATTGTGAGAAAGACTTCCATGATTTTTATTTTACTTGCAAAAGTTGTCCGTAGAAAAAAAAAGCTAAAAAGTTCTTATTTTTTATATGAAACGTATCGATTTATATCTGTGATTTAAAAGAGCTGATCAGTTTGATTTTCTCATGCTGTGCAATGCCAAATTATATGTGGTAGTTACATGCATATTTGAAGGCTATCGATGCAAAACTCGTAAAGTTAAAAACATACGTCTTGTAGAACAAAATTAATGAATAACCAATCATATTAATGAAATAAATTGATATATGTAATAAAATTATTTAAGAACTCCATTATTGAATCAATATTCTATCTTTGCAATACAATTTATTACTACATTTATTATTGTACAACTATCAGTTAAGAAGAACAACATATATCTCATTATAGCTATAATGAATAAGTAATTTGGATATTATAGGATAAGATTACATGAAAAATTATAATATTTTTTACCTTAATGAAATAATTTTTGTCATGTAACATTTTGTTTAAGAGGTTTTTATTTTATTTTGTTTTGCTTTTTAAATGCTTACCTAAAAAATAATCAAGCTAAATTTTTAATTTAGATAAACTAAAAGTTTTTCTTTGCTTTGGAGGTACTTAATTTGAGTGAATATAAGAAACCTTATCATTTACCCATGTGAGTTATCTAACTCTTTAAATTATATACAAATAGTTTATTATTATTTACTTTATAAAAGTATTTGAATTTTTATCGCGAGTTTTACGCTAATGATCTGTATAATTATAATTTATTCAGAAGATAAATTTAAAATATATATTTTAAGATCCCTACTGTATCAGAAAACTTATTTTCAGAATGAACTCCATTATCTACACACGCAAAAATCTAATAAGCAGCCCAATAATTTAAATTCGCTGATCTGACAAAATAACCAAAATGCTATTATTAGTATTACATATCCTACAAATAGACGAAGTGTATGGTAGATTAGAACAGATGAAATTAGAATCGATGGCCTAACATTACTAATATTATTTAGACAAGACAAACAAACGATGAACTAATGAAGAAGCCTATACATTATTAATTAAACATATTGTATACCAATAATTTTTAATTTCTAATCATGAACATTTGATTCTTCATCGTCTATTTAGTTTCCTATCAGAAAGATTTTGCACTCCATCTATAATAAATGCATTGCTATAATAAATGCATTTAAAATAATAAATGCATTGTAATGATGAGAACAATTATAAACTTTTTAAAGGTTTTTCAGATTTCTATATATTTTAAATGTAGTTCTTTAGTAATTTAGTGGTATTTCCCAAAATTTTAAAAGCAGTTCCTGTAATGGACCCCACAGCAAGATTATAATATACTAAAACCTTTTCATATTTTGGCGTTTCATCACATAACAAAACGCAGAACATATAAATGAAAAGAAAAATAACTTAATTATCTTTTATTTAAATATTTAAAAAGCAAGGGTTTAAGAATCATTTGAATAATTTCAATCTATTCAATAGTCGGAAAACACGTCTTTCAGAATGAACGCGATCATCCACACAAAATTAGTTAATTCTGCTATTCATTAGATAAATTGACTTATTTTTCTTCAGTGTAAAAAAATAATTTACACTCACAATAAAACACAAACATTGCAAACAGTAGTCCCTAGAAATTTGTGAAAAATATGTGAAATTCATATTCTCTTAAAATAAATAGTTTCCAACCGTAGAATAAGTAAATTGAAACATAGTAAAACAATGTGTATAGTACTTTACTGTTTTTCTCTTATATGTGTAGTATTATAATTCCCATGGTTACACTTAAACAATACCAAATTCGTTGTAAATTTCCATATTTTTGAAGAATTATCTCAAAGTTGTATCTACATTAAAAAAATTGTTATTTTCTAAAAACTGTTATGTTAATTTCCAATTTTATTCTTGTCGTTATTATTTTTGTTACTTTTTAAAAATTCAAATAAAAAAATATGAGAAATTAATTTTATTATTTCTCTTGAATTTTTAGAAAATAAATGTACAGAATTCGCGGGATTGATAAACTGAAATAAAGTAAAATTGTATACTTTAATTTAAAGTTGTTTTATAAAGTAATAAAATATTTTGAAATTCTGACTAAAGCTTATATAATAATTTTACTCAAAGGTATTTCCTTTTAAAAATAATTTAAACAAAACGATAGAAGTTTATGAAAAAGTAACAAAGAATATTCTAAAGTAATTTATTTATCAATATATTAAGTTAAATATATTCTTTTGAAAATGATGGAACGAACGAACAAACATTAAACCATTCATAAGGATTAAAAATGAAGAACATTTTTTGTGAAAACTACAAAAATTCAAATATATGCAAAGGAAAAATAATTTAGTTACATACAATACTCATATTCTTAAAATGTAAATGTTCAAATAGCGGAGCATAATAAAAGATTTTGTTTCCACAAAAATTTAAAAGATGTTTGTTTTATCCCTTCATATTTCGCGTTTCTTATTCTAATAAAATAAGGGATGCGATGCTTGACATTAGTTGTTCAAATATAAAAATCATTCCATCTAAAAAATGTTTAATCTTTAGTAGAAATTAAACAATAAAACTAATATTTATTACATATTTTAAAGATAATATCTGTGATGTTTCTTTTAAAAGGCTTCTAATTCAAGAATGAATTTTAATCTTAAAATAGCATATATATTTATTTGTATAACAAATTTTAACATTATTAACATAATTAAATCAATGGCAAGTATTTTTTGATTTGATTTGTTTATTGTAAACATCATTATGCTGTTGTTGCATTAAAAACTATTTCATGCCTTTAAATGCTGTTTGTAAAGGATTTAATTAATTAAAGCAAACAAGTTGAATAACTTATATTTGTTTATCATAATATTTAATTAAAACATTTTAAATATAAATTATAAAGGGAAAAAATAATTTATTACATCAATAATTGCAACTTATGGCAAATTGTTAAACAATATTTCTATATTAATATGCTTAGTATAAAACGTGATATATTTAAATAAGTCAGGTTCAATATAGTGTTTATATTAGCGAATATAATCATCAGTTCAACTATCCAAACAACATCTGAAACGTTTTCTGTGATCATGCCTGACTTATTTATACTTAAATATGGCTATAAAATGAAGATCTCATCCAGGTTTTTGTGTTGCAAACACTGATGTGAAAGACGGTGGGGATGGTAATAATCTTTTCAACAGTGGGATACATTGGATTTCATGCTGATTTTCATGTTCTATTCTACGCAGGCCTGCAATGGCTCCATATATAACCCATAAGGATATTGCTTCCAAATCAAGGAGACAATATGAGGCAATGGCGATGTCCCAACCCTTAATAACACTGAATCTGCTACATATCTGGCATTATTGTGAAAAGTGACCTACATTTAAATTGTCTAGGCATTTGAAAACATGTACATAAAAATTAATTTGACAAAAATGCTTATGTACAACTCAAAGATAATATGCCTTACAATCTGTATAAATAGTTTTATAAATACTTCAGTCCAGCCACAGAGCTCTCTAATTAGCTGCAGAAGTTTAAATGTTTGGTTGCCGTAAGGAGGTTACATTTCCTTCATTAATTTTTTAAATGAGTAGACGCGATGAAGTATATAATAAAATGTCTCAAATCAAATTTAACTTTTTGTTTGCTGCATTTATTTGGAACCAATATGATACACAAATGTGAGGAAGCCATCTCTGAATATTTTCTTGGAAGGAATTATTTTACCTACGTAGGTAATGAGGAATTAAAATAATATGACAAGTATATCGCAATTACGCCATGAAATTGTGATTACCTTAAGATGAAGTAATGGAGAAGAAAATCAATGTGAACGTAAACGAAACAAAATTACTTTCATACGCTTAAACGATAAAAAAATATATTTTAATAATTTCAGGCGTAATTATGTTTAAAGTTAATGTTAAAATTAAAAGTTTTTACATAATTAGCATGATTGAGCGTGTTCCGTATGATTAATTGTAACTGTATATCAGGCATACAAAAATTAATTTACTTTTGCATGAAGAGCAAATGACTACAAACACGATAGTAGGATGTTAAAATCACATGAAGGAACAAAAAGAAAATAAGGCTTAATAATATGTATAATAACAGAACTTTATTAAGATCAACAACATTTTCGGTTGTAAATAAAAGCATGAATTACAATTGTTAGCGATATTAAAATAGGTATACAACCATTTTGCCATCCTCAGAAAAACAGGTCTTGTACTTTGTGTATTGGCGAATATACACAACAACATTTTTCTTTAATTATAAAGCAATCTTCTGATATATGTTCTTACGAAACATTTGTTTTTGTAACTGTTACTTTAACTTTCAATATGTGTCTTAGCTCCATGTAATATTTCAATATCAAAAGTCAAATAAAAATTTGTTTTGCTAAGTTCTAAAATACAGCTGTCTCGTAAAGCAGATACTGCTTCCTTATTTGACTTAATTTAATTTAATGTATTTTGAGAATTTGTCCTCGCGCCGCAAACAAACGAATCTTTCAAGAAGGAATTGTCTTTATAATAGTGTTACTCACATCATAGTTTGTCACATCGAATTAGCGAGTTCGCCGACAATACGTTTCGCTTTATTACTCGAGGAATGTTTTTATTACTGCAAAATGTGTCAAATATCAGTTTTTCATTAAATTTTCCTTGCTGGATTCTTTTTGTTTTAATCTCGAAAGGGATAATGAAGTAATTTCAATTCCTCATGTGGGAATCGCAATGTAAATTATCCTTCAAATATTTTTTTTTAAATTTATTAGAGCCCATTTTATCTATCTTCAGAAAAAAAAAAGTATTATGATATATTGTTTTAAGAATTTTTAATTACACCTCACTGAAAAACCACTGATTTTTACTCAATGACATGTGAACCGTATCGAGACATTTTTTAAATGTGTAGTCGGCGGATTGTCTGTTTGAAATTATATTAAGTTTCTTTATTCTCTATAGTAGCTTTGGGTCTATTTTGATCTTGACTTTTAAAAGATGCATTTTATATTGTTAAAATTAGTTGATTAATATCTCAATGACATGTGAACTTTATCGAAACATATTTTAAATGTGTAGTCAATGGATTTTCTGTTGAAAATTATATTAAGTTGCTTTATTCTTAACATTAATTTTGGGTTTATTTTAGTTTTGCCTTTTAAAACATGCATTTTATATTGCTAAAGTTAGTTGATTAATATTTATCATTATTATTAGATTTTAATTGACTTTCTAATTTTGATTCCTGTAATTTCGTTAAATATCTGTGACGTTATATATTTGTTATAAAGGGCAATTTTTTCCAAAAGTTATGTAGTTGCTTAACGTCGCTACCTTAGATTATCAAAACAAGTTAAATAAAATTTATCCTTATTATAAAAACAATACATACATCCACAATATACATCCAATTTATATAACCATAAAAAAATTGGATGTAGCTGCCTCGTGGTTAGGCTTTCGGATTCTGAGCAAAAGAATCTTTGTTCGTAACCATAAAATGATGCTGAATCGCCAACTTTATGTCTATTGAGGAGAAGGATACGATAAATCATTAGGCCAGAGAAACTTTCCATTGGTAGAAAAGGAAGCAAACTTTCCGATAAAAACTTTTCGCCTAATGGCGAATTGGCTAGCGCTCTAACCTTTGGAACCATAGGCTTCTTGTTCTAATCCTGGCGGTGGCCTGGATATTTGGTAGTGGTTCGGAATTCACGTTAAACTGTAGGTCTCTGTCTACTTAGCCTAAAGGGTGCACAAATGAACGTAAAGCGACAAACCAAACATTTCTAGATGCCGTTTCTGAGAATATTTTCTCTAAAATTTAGTGTTAAATAGCTTCGGTAATGCTGAATTTATTATATCTGCCACTCTTGGAGGACAGATAAAATTGTTTCCCTTTGGATAACAATAATTTTATAAAGCCTGCAGTATGTAAATATATAAATATATATATATATCAGAAATTATATACAATACTCTTAATTAATACCTTTAAAAATCTATTCATATTTATTTCATGTTTTACTTTCATATTTTTCTTTTGCTAATAATTTCTTTAAACATAGGGCCGTTTATGTAATTTGATAGCCTAAGTATTTCCAATATTACCTCAAAATTCTTTTGTAATTCAAACTAAAATATTAAACATACAATGAAATGTAAACTCATGTTTGTGAAAATTGCAAAACCATGAAGGAATCGTCATAATTGAATGAAATTTAATACACAGTTGAGTGGTAGTGGTACAAATAAATGATTAAATGTTCAAAGCAAACAAACAATAACAAGAGATCGGAATCAGTATTTTGTGTAGCCACCACGCGCCGCAATAAGTGCTGCTACACGACGTGGCATGGAGTCAAACAAGTTTTGAATGTCCGCCTGAGGAAGAGCATTCCATATTGCTTGTATGCGCACCCAAAGTTCGTCTGCAGAAGCAACAGAACAGGGATCACGAGCGAGACGCCGACCAACGAAATCCCACACATGTTCAATCGGCGACATATCCGCGGAATAGGCAAGGAAGAAGCTGTACCTGCCGCTTTGCAAAGAAGGATTGAACAGTCCTAGCGATATGAGGGCAGGCATTGTCCTGTTGAAATACAGCGCCTGGCAAGCTTTCAAGGAAGGGAACAGCTTGGGGCTGTAGAACTTTACTGATGTACCGGTTGCTGTTCAGATTGCCCACAATTCTTAGCAATTGAGATCGTCCATGATATGCTATGGCACCCCAGACCATAACTCCGGGTGTTCATCCACTGTGGCGTTCGATAATGCACTCCGGAAGGTGGCGTTCACCGGCATAGCGTCTGACACGAATGCGGCCATCGTGGTACTACAAATTAAAGCGGGATTCGTCAGAAAACACGACATGCTGCCAATCAGCACGCCAGTCTCTATGCTGAGCGGCCCATTGTAGCCGCAGGCGGCGATGGTTTAGCGTGAGAGGATCCTATATAAAGGAGTCCTTGCGCGCAGTCCACGCTGCAACAGACGTCTACGAATTGATGAAGCACACAATGAAACACCTGTAGCTATTGACCACTGTGCTGCCAATTGTCTAGTGGAAGCTGTACGATCCGTCAGCGCCATGCGGACCAGGTGTCTATCATCGCGAGCTGACATCACATTTCGGGGTCCACTCCCAGATTTCCAAGTTGTCCGACACTGGTCCGTCCCCTGCTTCCAAAGACGCATCACTGTGCTGCTGTCAAGCTGCACACGAGCGGCTACTGCACGATAAGACAATCCAGCATTACGAAGGCCGATGATTCTCCCATGTTCAAACTCTGTAAGTTGTTCAAATCTCGCTCTCTTTCGTCGAAGAGCCATAAGTAACGATTGAGCTAACGTTTACCACTAGCAGATAACCACCGATAACCATACACGCCTCGCTACAGCCGTCTATTTATTCGAATCCATCCGCAGTTCAGAGGGCGCTGCTCAGCATACGCATGCGCTACGGATTTGAAATTCTAATCATTTGCATATCATGCGCTAATTTGCATTTCCTGAAAATTTCAGCTCACTCGCGCAAGACCTTCATGGTGTTGCAATTTTCACAAACAGGAGTTTAATTTTATAGAATACGTTTAAATGAAAAGAAATATTTCTCAAAGTCCTTTAAAAATATTTGTGTAGTTTCAATTTTCCTAACAAGCTACATACCTTCCATAAATAGACTGTTTTTGTAACTCCGCTCTAAACTTGTAATATAATCTGAAAAGGGAAAAGATGTCTAAATTTTATCAGATAACGTATTGAATAAAAAAAAAATCTAGAAGCCGTACATAAAAAATATTGTAAATGCGCGTATATAAAAAAGTTTTGTAAATTCACCTGATCCAAGATTATGCGTATCTTCTATGTTTGTACTGATATTTTTCAATTGAAGAATTCAATTGAATATTTGAAGAAGGAGGGCAGTGCTTTACGAGAGGAATTTTAGAGGGAATTCATCTGCATTTGCGTATCGTATGAGAAAAACACGAAAAATTCCTATCAAGGAATCCGACTAACGAGGCAAGAAATTGAACATTAGAAACGCCATAAACTCGCATAATTTTTTAAACAGTGTCTAAACAAACCCGCCACCAGAATGAACCTCAACCCTAATGGTCACCAGTGACAAACTTTGTCACTGCGCCGTCAGTCGGTCAAATTTAGTCTTAATTATGTGAATACTTTGATTTAAAAATTGCTACTCATACATCGCTGTGAAGAAATTAAATTTAATAAGCTATTCAAATCATGAAAGGTATTTTTTCCCAGATATTTTTCTAAAGTAGAAAAATTTCAAATATAAAAAATTCAGAATTTCTGATATCGGGTAAAATTCTCTAGCCCAGCATCAACAATACAATTTATATTGGCGTTAACATCATTCCATCCTGATCAGAATTTTACAAAGTTTCTGTCTCACGCATCAGAATTTTACATCGTATTCATTATATGTAAACATCCTCTCTTGCATGTCTCACACAAGGAACAAATCAACTGAAAGAAAACTGCATTAATGTAATCAGCTTAATTAATTTAACACGTTAAAATAGCCCTCATTTTTCTTTTACGTATATTCTGAAAAATAATTTAATTGAAAGTTAAAGAGTGATGGCATAATAAAGAAAATTTTCCTTCACTGACCTAAAACTGAGAACCTCGTTTTATTGAAAGTTAAATATTCTTGCAGAAAAAAGGTTATTTTTCAAAATCCACTTGAACTCTCAAATTTTTATGAAAGACTTAACAAAACCAAGATTATGAAACGTATCATTAATGAAATCCATCTTATCTTCCATTCACTTTCGTAACATTATGTCTCAGGTGTCACATTAATATTATAACGACCCTACAAACGAGCTGAAAAACACGAACTGCGCTCACTTCTCTCTATTGAAGAATGTGCCAATTAAGAACAAGGCGTGTAAAAGTGCTAATAGCTGATTTCCTTCATCGCTACAAACTTTTGCAACTGATTGATGGGTGTTGAGGGAATTTCCAAAAAATTCACTCTTCGGTATACACGTTATGGCATTCATGCTCAAGTTCGCTTAAAAATTTTTTCTTTCGTGGAATTTGAAACGGATCTTTTCCGATTTTCTTAAAAATAACCGGCTATTATAATTACAAGTTCGCGTTAACAATAAATAAGAGTTGCTTTCTTCAAATAGAGGTGCTTTAAGATGATGAGCAAATAACATTTTTCTCCTCACTACACCGATTTAGTGTTTTGCATATTTTAATACCTTTTGGTTAGATATTTAATAGTTTATTTAAACTTTTTTCGTAACATTAAAATAAATTTCGTATTGTATTGTTTGAAATACAATTTAACTCTAATATATTTTCTTGTGTAAATATTATTAATAAAATTTATTTGTATTCTAGTTGTGACGTACGATTTCTTAATAATGATGATATTCAACTTTTCCTCTATTAAAAAGCCATTTTGAGGTTATTTAAAAGTATGTTAAAAGTTTATTTTGAAATCCATTTACTACTTATATGACTTTAAATGCATCGAGAATCGTGTTCCACAAATTTACCGCAAATGATCCTCCCATAGAACAAAGAAGAGATAATTTCAGAACTGGCTATAAAAGTTAATTTCCCTTCATTTGCATCTTATACGTATGTTTTTACTATATAATCACATTGTCATCATCATTGATACAAAGATTCCAGTTATTTTTATTATTTTCTTTGCAGCTACCTAAATATTTACAATTTTAGTTTAACATTTTTATGACTTTAAATTATCATGATATACATTCAGAAATATGAGTATTACTTATCAAAATACTTTCAAATTAAGTTATTTTTATAATGAATGTTAAGAGACATTTAAGTCGAAAACATTAAAGCTCCATCATATTCATTCCTTTTTGTCTTTGACCTTACGGCACAAATACTTGGAGCACCCAAAGGGACAAGTTTGACTTCAATAGTTAGAGGAGATTATTTAACATTCAAAAGTTTCACTGTTAAAACATAACTACGATAATCTTTTCCTAATTTTTAAAAAAGATTATTGTACACTATATTAAGAAAATTATTATACAGTAAACTGAAATTGAATACATTAAAAGTTTACCAGAAATTAACTAACAATTGTTTGCTAAATCCTTTTCACTGCTATTTCCGATTTATTTTCTAAAGATGTCTTTGTTGTCTTATTTTGAATAAACCACTCTGACAATGATAAAGCAAGAATAACGAAATTCATTGATTCCTTTTTTTACCAAAAGAAGGTGACTTTATATTTAATTTTCCTTCACAATTTGTCCGGGTCTGGGCCTGACAGGATTTACTCAAATAAGACAGGCGGGTTGATAAAGAAAAAAAAAATAACTTCCTCCATTTTTGTTGTTCTTTTTATATATGTTACCATCAATTTATTTCTTTCCTGTAGTTTTTCATCTAATCGATCAAACGTGTTTTCGTTTTGTTTGTTTCAGGACTGAATTTTTTCCGAAGCTATATATTGAATTCTTTTAAGATCAAGAAGTGAATAAAATTGCAACTCACTCATGTACCAATAGTAGTACGAATTTGCTATCTTCAATAAAAAAGGAAGATTTATTTCCCACTGGTAGCGTGCTCTGCATTCATTGCCTTAACATAAAAAATAAATAAGTAACGTTTGTGACAAAGTGTCTTGAAATGAGAACTGGTTTGTCAAGTGGGACCTTGTTAGGTTCCAATACAACCATAGTTTTTTAAAGACAAAGATACTTTTCTTTGACATTTTAGGTTGGTAACGTCTTGCATCGACTAACCATCGTCACGCTAAACTTCTTATCTCATAAAGTTATAAGTCATTTCATAATATAATCAGCATGTTGTAAATAATGTAACAATATTTATAATTGTTCAAACACAATGTTATTTATTTTTACAAAATGTTGTAACAAAATGTCTTGAAATGAGAATTGGATTGCCAGGTGGGACCTTATTAGGTTCCAATACAATCATATGTTTTTAAACAGAGGTAGTTTTCTTAGACATCTTAGGTAGATAACATGCTGCTCTTGCATAACGTTAAGTTTAAAGGACCATTAATGATGCATTTCCATTTTTTTATGTAACAACATTAACCCACTGAAGTGATGGTACGCATTATATAGAGGTCAACTAGATGCTGTGTTATGTCAAGCTGAAAAGGAGCCGGAGATTTCATTTCATTTGGGCCAACTCAATGATTGAAAAACACGCAGTACTTCTTATCTCATAATGTTATAAGTCATTTCATAACATAATTAGCAGATTGTAAATAAAATATATTTATAATTTTTTAAACGTAATGTTATTTAGTTATTGTGACAAAATGTCTTGAAATAAGAACTGGTTATCCAACTGGATTATTTAGTTTCAATACAACCATATGTTTTTAAAGAGAGGAAGCAGTTTTCTTAGACATCTTAGGTAGATGACATACTGCTTGTGCATAACGCTAAGTTTAAAGGATCGCTAATGATGTATTTTCATTGTTTTACGGAACAACATTTACCCTCTGAAGTGATAGTACATATTATAAAAGGTCAACTAGTTTGCCGGATTACGTTAAACCTAAAAGGCGTCAGAGATTTTATTTCATAGAGGCCAACTCAATAACTGAACAACGATACTCAATAATTAAATGCAACAAATCAGCTAATCTGTAGATTGCATAAGTAATGCGCACATTAATGGCTTTTGAGCTCTGAAACAGATTTACGATAGCAAGAAAGTCCAGTATCTAAAAAACATTGGCAAACCTTTTCTTTCAAATGGAAATTTCTATTCGCAATTAACTTTTGTAGTTTAAAAATGGGAATTCAAAATAACATTCTAGACTAAATGTTTCGAAAGAACTTAGAATGGTTCTCATATATTAGGAGTCTGTAAACAATTGCTATATCTCATCAGCAAATTTTTTTACTTCAATTTAAATGAATTAATAAATTCTGAGAAACAAAATTTAGACTTTTTTCTTATCCTACATGGCAGACAGCAACATCTAGGCAAATTCCATGCCCATGTTCTCATGGAAAGAATGGGCAGCTTATACTGTGATGGAGCACCAGTAAGTAGAAGTTTAATTTCCCTCCTTGTCGCTGAAGAAGGAGGGAAGTGCCTTCCGGGGGGATCTTTTTTGGACACTACACAGCATTTGTGTAGTATAGGACAAAAATCCAGAAAAACCCCAGTAGGTAACCCAACTAACCAGGCAAGATGCTGAACATCACAAACGTCATCGAATCTCCTAATTTTTTGAAACGGTGTCTACAGTAAAGCTGCCAGCAGATTGAAACTCAACCATAATGCACTTTGCCACTGAGCCATGAGACGCACAAATTTAGTTTTAATTAGGTGAATACTTCTATTTGAAAATTGCTATTAATACATTGTTGGAAGAAATTAAATTGAATCAACTATTCAAAGACGTAAGATATTTTTTCCCAAACAAAGAAATTTTTTTTCTAAAGTAAGAAACACTCAGGTATAAAAAAGTGAGAATTTCTGATATCAGGTAAATCCCCAACTCAGCATCAACAATCCAATTTATGTGGTCGTTAACATCATTCTATCCTGATCAGCATTTTACTCATGATTTTTAAAATTCGAGCTTTTCACAAAGTTTCTCTCTGATACATCGTATTCATTATACGTAAACATCCTCGCTTGCAAGTCTTACACAAGTAACAAATCAACTGACAGAAAACTGCATTAATGTAATTAGCTTAATTAAGTTAACATATTAAAGTAACCCTCATTATTCTTTTACATATATTCTCACAATTAATTTAATATAAAGTTAAAGAATGATGACATAATAAAGAAAATCTTCCTTCACTGATCTAAAACTGAGAACCTCGTTTTATTGAAAGTTAAAAATTCTTGCAGAAGAAAAAAAAAGAAAAAAAAAAAATCCACTTAATTTCCTTTTCGAAATCCACTTAAAATTGCACATTTTTATGAAAGAATTAACAAAACCAAGTTTATGAAAGGCATCATTAATGAAATCCATCTTATCATTCATTCACTTTCGTAACATTATGTCTCAGGTGTCGCATTAATATTATAACGACCCTACAAACGAGCTGAAAAACAACACGAACTGCGCTCACCTCTCTCTATTGAAGAATGTGCCAATTAAGAACAAGGCGTGTAAAAGTGCTAATAGCTGTTTTCCTTCTTCGCTACAAAGTTTTGCAACTGATTGATGGGTATGGAGGGAATTTCCAAAAAAATTCACTCTTCGGTATGCACGTTTTGGCATTCATGCTCATGTTCACATAAAAATTTTTCTTTTGTTGAGACGCTTTTCTTTTCCGATTCTCTTAAAAATGACCGACTATTATAATTACTAGTTCGTGTTAATAATAAATAAGAGTTGTTGCAGCAGCAGAGTAAACACTTGCTTCAAATAGAAGTGTTTTAAGATGATGGGCAAATAAAATTTTTCTCCTGACAATACCGATTTTTTGTTTCTCATATTTGAATACAAATTGTTTGAATATGTAATAGTTTATTCAGAATTATGTTTAGCGAAATATTAAAATCAATTTCTTATAGGTTTGATTGAAATTTAATCTAACGGTATTATATTTTCTTGTGTAAATAATATTAATAAAATTTATTTGTATTTTGGTGTAGATGTACGATTTTCAAATAAAGGTTATCAATTTATTTTTCTTCTTCTTCGTTGTTGCAACAGGCTTATTAGGGGTCCCCTATCCCCCTGTAGGCCGATGCTGCCCCCATCTGTCTATGCTAATACAGGTAGATGCTCCCCCTATCTGCGTATGTCCTTGCTTCTGAAGTGACCTGATGATCAATTGGTTAGTGTTGTGTCCTTCGATAGCATAGGCTTCAGGTTCCAATCCTGGTGAATTTCACAGATTTCAAGACATGAGATATTTTCTTCTCACGGTACAGGGTTGTCAACCCTAAGCCCAAAGCTATGCAATCACAATAGGCCTGCACCTATTGTTTAATGTGGATTCCGAACCACTACAATTTATTTGTCTATTAAGATGACTTTCTGTGAATACTTGAAATTATATTAAAAGTTTATTTTGAAATACATTTATTACTGATATGAATTTTAAATGCATCGGAGATCGCATTCCACACACTATAAATACCACGCATTATATATATACTACCATATATAATATAATATTATATATATTAATAATATATTAATAGATATTAATAATATATTAATAGATATTAATAATATATTAATAGATATTAATAATATATATATATATATATATATATATATATATATGTGGTGTTCCAATATAACTTAAAAACTATAACACTTAGCATTCTAATTTTCTCTGAAGTGATTATTATTTGTGTCTAATGAAAAAATTACGATTAAAATTTTAATTAATTGTATTTAATTAAATAAAAACCATTATTTTGCATCTGGTGGATTGAATTAAAAATTATTTTGATTTCGAAGTTTCTTGTTAAATATTAATTGGATTTAATTGTTTCAAATATTCAAGTATTGAAGTTCATAGAATCGGGATCTTTACAAACATATTTTTGTTTCTTTCAAATGTTCTGTTCTATAAACTTATTTAATTTGATGGTGAAACTTATTTATTGGAACTAACTAGTTTCTCAGAAGAAAGATCCTCCTGTTTTACTGAACTAATTATAGGAAAAAAAGGTGAAAAATATTCAAGAAGAAATGTCAGTCGCCGATGCAAAATATTTATATCGATTAAGATTTATGGTTTCTTAAATTGCTAAGAGAAAATTAATGTGAATAAATATTTTTTTAATAAAAGAAAGTTAGAAAGTAAAATATAAATAAGTTTATATAACAGAATATTTGAAAAATAACCCAAAAATATATTTAAAAAACCACAATTGCATAAACTTGAAAAATTTAATATTTGATACAATCAATTTTAATTCAAACAACTAATTTTAATGAATTTTTAAGAAATAACTTTAAATTGAACAAAATTTCTAATTAAATCCACTAGATAGCAAAAAAAGGACTTTTATTTAATTAAAAGCGATCTAATTAGAATTTATCTATAATTATCTGCTAGACACATGGGTAAAGAATAACAACTTCTGAGAAAAAACAAGTAATATAAAAAAAAAAAAATGTAAAGTCAGTTCCTACGTTTTTTTTCACTATATTGCAAAAAGTCCTTTATAAATAATTTTCATTCATTTTTTTAAGTTTATCTGGCGCTATCTATTGGTAGATACATGCAACTTAAATCCCAAAAAAAAAAAAAAAAATTAATTAATTAAAATTAATTACTTAATTAATATTTGAAAAGACTGTATTAACATCCAGTGTCATCCACTACAAGTTTAAAAAATGTATTTGAACTTGAGTGGATGAACAAAAAGTATTTTATGAACGATTGAACATTTGAACAAGATATATATAGGGAGAGTGTGAGCTAATAGAAGTAATTGAAAAATTAGAACGGTAAGTGTTTGGGTAATTTTTTGGAGCACCATAATACTAACATTCATATATATATATATATTCTATTAAATATTCTGAACTTTCTGAAATCTAAGGAATAAGAGATATTGGTAAAGTAATAAGCTAACTTGTTCAGGCAAAAAAATCAATACTTTTTAGATTATAAATCTCAAAAAAATAAAATAAAATATTAAACCAATTTTTTTTCTAGAAAAATAATAAAAGAAAAATATATCAAATCTGAAGATAAGTATTGCTTTATAAAAATTTCTTCATACACATTTTTTTTGAGCCTTAATATTCGCTAGTAAAATTTGAGAAACGAAAATGGCGAATCTTATATTTGAAATTAATGTTTAGATTAACTTTATATCCATTTTTTTCTGAATTTTATTTCTAGAATTTAAAAGTAATCAATTTAGCTTCAAAATCTAGTATTCAAATTAATGAAAATGTAAATCAAATCGAGTTTAATGTCAATGTTATTATATACATACGTTAAATCATATGATACCTTATAGTCAAAAGTAATTTTAAATTTATGTGTTATACAGACAGCCTCTTTTCATTATAAATATAAGTCAATAAAGGAATGTATATACATCCTGAACTGAATGTATAATTAATTCTTTAAAGTGAGGCACATAAGCTCTACACTCAAGGACATAAAAATTGCCACATAAAATATTCATCATATATTTAAACCAAAAGTTTTTAGTTATTATATTTTCGAAAATTGATAACCAGTAATGTAGTTTTTAGAATTGTTCTGTTGGAAAGACTATATAAGAGTCAATAGAAATTTTGTTTTAATCGTACCTTCAGTAGCACCGATACTGTGTAGTACTGTGTAGCTGCTGAGATTAATTGCTAATGTAAAGCATTCCTTATCCGAATAGTTAAATCAACCAGCGGGAGAACTTTACTTTTAACGTTATCTAGAGTCGAGGTCGAGTTTCACCGCTAATCGTTAATTCTTCCGACTGCTAAATCTCGTCAAAGTAATCATATTAACACATACGTTGATATTTGTGCAAGCCAAGTAGTGAAAACAGTTTCCATTACCCTAAGGGTCGCAAGTCGAGGTAATATTTTTAAGTTTAAAGTCTTATTAAATTCTCAGTCTTAAAACTCCTTAGTAAATGTCTAAAGTTCATTTTTCTTTTATTTTTTATTTCACTAACTTTTGTTTTCTGTCTTTTTTTTTTTGAAATACAGCATGGTAGAAATAATTTCAAACATAATTCCTAGACGTTAAAATATTTACGTTTCAAGATGAAATAATAATAATAATAATAATAATAAAGCAGTTTATGAAACTCGTAAATTATTTTAAAGTCTAATATGTTTTTAATACAAGATTCATAATTCATTTTTCAAATTGATAATATAATAATATTTTTCCCATGTCGAAAACTTATATAATTTAATTAGAGCATTCCCTAGACAAATGCTGTTATTTTTTTGAAGAACTATTTGTTATAGTTATTGAAAGGTATTGTTATAGAACACTACTGCGTTGTGCTAACAGTGTTATGTAAAAGAATGAAAGAGGAGAAAACATTTTGAAGGAAGACTCCCCCCCCTCCACCCTAGAGTAACTTTCTTCATTTGAGTTTCGTGTCAGACAAAACAGTTTTCACTAAATATTCTTCATGCGAAACACTTTCTCACTATTCATTAATTTTGCAAAACAAAGAAACATTGTCTGTAAGAAATATCTCATCAAAAGAAATCGATCTCTTTATGTCTCTATAGTATGGCTTATATATTAGCTGTGGTATGAGTTCTACAAAATATAATAATATTAAATTAAAGTTAATGGTACACGATGACGTGCGATTCTTCTATAGAGACATAAATATTTTAGTGGACTAAAGAAGCATCTGGAACCTTTTACATTTTCAGAATCCATCAGTATATATTTAAGAAAAAAATAAGGATTCCAACCCTCAATCTATTTCTTTCAGAATATTTATCTGTTTTTTCTGATTAGAAACTTATAAACTATTATCTTAGACTATTTATCTGATTAGAGACTTAAATATTTTAGAAAACTAAAAAAATGTCTAGAATCTTTCATATTTTCAGAATCTATTAGTTAGTATTAGTATATATTTAACTAAGAATTCTAACCCTCAGCCTTTTTCTTTCAGAATATTTATCTGTTTTTTCTGATTAGAAACTTATAAACTATTATCTTAGACTATTTATCTGATTAGAGACTTAAATATTTTAGAAAACTAAAAAAAATGTCTAGAATCTTTCATATTTTCAGAATCTATTAGTTAGTATTAGTATATATTTAACTAAGAATTCTAACCCTCAGCCTTTTTTCTTTCAGAATATTTATCTGTTTTTTCTGATTAGAAACTTATAAACTATTATCTTAGACTATTTATCTGATTAGAGACTTAAATATTTTAGAAAACTAAAAAAATGTCTAGAATCTTTCATATTTTCAGAATCTATTAGTTAGTATTAGTATATATTTAACTAAGAATTCTAACCCTCAGCCTTTTTCTTTCAGAATATTTATCTGTTTTTTCTGATTAGAAACTTATAAACTATTATCTTAGACTATTTATCTGATTAGAGACTTAAATATTTTAGAAAACTAAAAAATGTCTAGAATCTTGTATATTTTCAGAATCTATTAGTTAGTATTAGTATATATTTAACTAAAATTCTAACCCTCAGCCTTTTCTTTCAGAATATTTATCTGTTTTTCTGATTAGAAACTTATAAACTATTATCTTAGACTATTTATCTGATTAGAGACTTAAATATTTTAGAAAACTAAAAAAAAAAAATGTCTAGAATCTTTGTATATTTTCAGAATCTATTAGTTAGTATTAGTATATATTTAACTAAGAATTCTAACCCTCAGCCTTTTTCTTTCAGAATATTTATCTGTTTTTCTGATTAGAAACTTATAAACTATTATCTTAGACTATTTATCTGATTAGAGACTTAAATATTTTAGAAAACTAAAAAAATGTCTAGAATCTTTCATATTTTCAGAATCTATTAGTTAGTATTAGTATATATTTAACTAAGAATTCTAACCCTCAGCCTTTTTCTTTCAGAATATTTATCTGTTTTTTCTGATTAGAAACTTATAAACTATTATCTTAGACTATTTATCTGATTAGAGACTTAAATATTTTAGAAAACTAAAAAATGTCTAGAATCTTTCATATTTTCAGAATCTATTAGTTAGTATTAGTATATATTTAACTAAGAATTCTAACCCTCAGCCTTTTTCTTTCAGAATATTTATCTGTTTTTTCTGATTAGAAACTTATAAACTATTATCTTAGACTATTTATCTGATTAGAGACTTAAATATTTTAGAAAACTAAAAAAAATGTCTAGAATCTTTCATATTTTCAGAATCTATTAGTTAGTATTAGTATATATTTAACTAAGAATTCTAACCCTCAGCCTTTTTCTTTCAGAATATTTATCTGTTTTTTCTGATTAGAAACTTATAAACTATTATCTTAGACTATTTATCTGATTAGAGACTTAAATATTTTAGAAAACTAAAAAAATGTCTAGAATCTTTATATTTTCAGAATCTATTAGTTAGTATTAGTATATATTTAACTAAGAATTCTAACCCTCAGCCTTTTTCTTTCAGAATATTTATCTGTTTTTTCTGATTAGAAACTTATAAACTATTATCTTAGACTATTTATCTGATTAGAGACTTAAATATTTTAGAAAACTAAAAAATGTCTAGAATCTTTCATATTTTCAGAATCTATTAGTTAGTATTAGTATATATTTAACTAAGAATTCTAACCCTCAGCCTTTTCTTTCAGAATATTTATCTGTTTTTTCTGATTAGAAACTTATAAACTATTATCTTAGACTATTTATCTGATTAGAGACTTAAATATTTTAGAAAACTAAAAAAAATGTCTAGAATCTTTATATTTTCAGAATCTATTAGTTAGTATTAGTATATATTTAACTAAGAATTCTAACCCTCAGCCTTTTCTTTCAGAATATTTATCTGTTTTTCTGATTAGAAACTTATAAACTATTATCTTAGACTATTTATCTGATTAGAGACTTAAATATTTTAGAAAACTAAAAAAATGTCTAGAATCTTGTATATTTTCAGAATCTATTAGTTAGTATTAGTATATATTTAACTAAGAATTCTAACCCTCAGCCTTTTTCTTTCAGAATATTTATCTGTTTTTTCTGATTAGAAACTTATAAACTATTATCTTAGACTATTTATCTGATTAGAGACTTAAATATTTTAGAAAACTAAAAAATGTCTAGAATCTTTCATATTTTCAGAATCTATTAGTTAGTATTAGTATATATTTAACTAAGAATTCTAACCCTCAGCCTTTTTTCTTTCAGAATATTTATCTGTTTTTTCTGATTAGAAACTTATAAACTATTATCTTAGACTATTTATCTGATTAGAGACTTAAATATTTTAGAAAACTAAAAAATGTCTAGAATCTTTCATATTTTCAGAATCTATTAGTTAGTATTAGTATATATTTAACTAAGAATTCTAACCCTCAGCCTTTTTTCTTTCAGAATATTTATCTGTTTTTTCTGATTAGAAACTTATAAACTATTATCTTAGACTATTTATCTGATTAGAGACTTAAATATTTTAGAAAACTAAAAAAATGTCTAGAATCTTTCATATTTTCAGAATCTATTAGTTAGTATTAGTATATATTTAACTAAGAATTCTAACCCTCAGCCTTTTTCTTTCAGAATATTTATCTGTTTTTTCTGATTAGAAACTTATAAACTATTATCTTAGACTATTTATCTGATTAGAGACTTAAATATTTTAGAAAACTAAAAAATGTCTAGAATCTTTCATATTTTCAGAATCTATTAGTTAGTATTAGTATATATTTAACTAAGAATTCTAACCCTCAGCCTTTTTCTTTCAGAATATTTATCTGTTTTTTCTGATTAGAAACTTATAAACTATTATCTTAGACTATTTATCTGATTAGAGACTTAAATATTTTAGAAAACTAAAAAAATGTCTAGAATCTTTCATATTTTCAGAATCTATTAGTTAGTATTAGTATATATTTAACTAAGAATTCTAACCCTCAGCCTTTTCTTTCAGAATATTTATCTGTTTTTTCTGATTAGAAACTTATAAACTATTATCTTAGACTATTTATCTGATTAGAGACTTAAATATTTTAGAAAACTAAAAAAATGTCTAGAATCTTGTATATTTTCAGAATCTATTAGTTAGTATTAGTATATATTTAACTAAGAATTCTAACCCTCAGCCTTTTTCTTTCAGAATATTTATCTGTTTTTTCTGATTAGAAACTTATAAACTATTATCTTAGACTATTTATCTGATTAGAGACTTAAATATTTTAGAAAACTAAAAAAATGTCTAGAATCTTTCATATTTTCAGAATCTATTAGTTAGTATTAGTATATATTTAACTAAGAATTCTAACCCTCAGCCTTTTTCTTTCAGAATATTTATCTGTTTTTCTGATTAGAAACTTATAAACTATTATCTTAGACTATTTATCTGATTAGAGACTTAAATATTTTAGAAAACTAAAAAAATGTCTAGAATCTTTCATATTTTCAGAATCTATTAGTTAGTATTAGTATATATTTAACTAAAATTCTAACCCTCAGCCTTTTTCTTTCAGAATATTTATCTGTTTTTTCTGATTAGAAACTTATAAACTATTATCTTAGACTATTTATCTGATTAGAGACTTAAATATTTTAGAAAACTAAAAAATGTCTAGAATCTTTCATATTTTCAGAATCTATTAGTTAGTATTAGTATATATTTAACTAAGAATTCTAACCCTCAGCCTTTTTCTTTCAGAATATTTATCTGTTTTTTCTGATTAGAAACTTATAAACTATTATCTTAGACTATTTATCTGATTAGAGACTTAAATATTTTAGAAAACTAAAAAAATGTCTAGAATCTTGTATATTTTCAGAATCTATTAGTTAGTATTAGTATATATTTAACTAAGAATTCTAACCCTCAGCCTTTTTCTTTCAGAATATTTATCTGTTTTTCTGATTAGAAACTTATAAACTATTATCTTAGACTATTTATCTGATTAGAGACTTAAATATTTTAGAAAACTAAAAAAATGTCTAGAATCTTGTATATTTTCAGAATCTATTAGTTAGTATTAGTATATATTTAACTAAGAATTCTAACCCTCAGCCTTTTTTCTTTCAGAATATTTATCTGTTTTTTCTGATTAGAAACTTATAAACTATTATCTTAGACTATTTATCTGATTAGAGACTTAAATATTTTAGAAAACTAAAAAATGTCTAGAATCTTGTATATTTTCAGAATCTATTAGTTAGTATTAGTATATATTTAACTAAGAATTCTAACCCTCAGCCTTTTTCTTTCAGAATATTTATCTGATTTTTCATATCAGAAACTTTAAAACTTTATTTGATGTATTTTGCTTCTGAAAAAAAGGCACGAAAAACACACAGTGAATCCCTCCTAATTCCTAATGTCGTCTTAATTCTTAATGTCGTCAAATAAATTCCTTTACATGCCCATTTGTGACTTTAAAATTTGGAAGACATTCAAGAGTAACTTCCCTCATTTGAGTTTTGTCTCAGACAAAACAGTCTTCACTAAATACTCTTCACGCGAACCATTCTCTCACTATTCATTCATTTTTTAAATCATTGTCTATAAGAAAAATGTCATCAAAAAGAATCTATCTCTTTATATTCGTATGTTAACTATGGTATGAGTTGGGCAAAATACAATAATATTAAAATAAAGTTAATGATACACGATGCCGTGCGATTCTTCTATAGAGACATAAATATTTTAGTGGACTAAAGAAGCGTCTGGAAAATTTTATATTTTCAGTATCTATCAGTATATGCTTAAATAAAAACTAAGGATTCTAGCCCTCAGTCTATTTCTTTCAGAATATTTATCTGATTAGAGACTTATAATCTATTATCTTAGACTATTTATCTGATTAGAGACTTAAATATTTTAATGGACTAAAAAAAGTTTCTGGTGCCTTTTATATTTTCAGAATATGTTTAAGAAAAACTAAAGATTGTAACCCTTAGTTTATTTCTTTCAGAATATTTATCTGATTTTTCACATCAGAAACTTTAAAACTTTATTTGATGTAATTTGACTCTGAAAAAAAAGGCGCCAAAAACGCCCAAAACGCCAAGACGTCTTTAGATCCCAAATAAATTTTTTCACGCCTTTTTGTGACCATAAGACTTGGCAGACTCTCAAGAGTAACTTCCCTCATTTGAGTTTTGTCTCAGACAAAACACTCTTCACTAAATACTCTTCTGCGAAACACTCTCCCACTATTGATTCATTTTTTAAAACATTGTCTATAAGAAACATTTCATCGCAAATTTCTTCGAGCAAATATCGACCTCTTTATATTCATATGTTATCAATCTCTTTATATTCATATGTTGGGTAAAATATAATAATATTAAAATAAAGTTAATGATACACGATGCCGTGCGATTCTTCTATAGAGACATAAATATTTTAGTGGACTAAAGAAGCGTCTGGAATCTTATATATTTTCAGAATCCATAAGTATATGTTTAAATAAAAACTAAGGATTCTAACCCTCAGTCTATTTCTTTCAGAATATTTATCTGATTTTTCACATCAGAAACTTTAAAACTTTATTTGATTTATTTCGGCTCTGAGAAAAAAAGGCGCCAAAAACGCCCGGTGAATCCCTTCTTATTCCTAATGTCGTCTTTAGATCCCAAATAAATTCCTTTACACGCCCTTTTGTGACCGTATTGGGATTTTTTAGGCTGGATAAGTCAGGCGTAAAACTTTTCCCATGCTGAATTTTAAACTCGTGGCATGGTTTCTGGCATCATGACATTTGGGGTTTTCTGAATAGAAAATATTTTTTATTCATAGAATTCTTTATACACTGCTAAAGAATGTTTTAAAATATATAAGGTTAAGTTTTATGGAATTATTAAGCTATTTCAATATAAAATTGTTGTCAGTTATAATGAATATTATTTCCATATGAATTAGGACAAAGATTACACTAGTGGCCCAGCATTAGTACTGTTGTGACTGAAAAACGTAACTTCTTCTTTGGTTATAAAACACGTTTATTAATGCAACACAAGAAAGAAATGATGATACATGATGAGGCTATATACAGATGAATAAATCCTTGTACATGATTTACTTATATAATACGTAAATCTTAAGGATGAAAAACAATATCTTAACAGATTCTACATTCTGTGTTATTACTACTTATTAGAATTCGAACCAAAACCAAATCCACCCCTTTTTATCTTAGTCGTCAGGTTTCGAAGGGAAATACGTGATACAGGAAATAAGAAACTTATTAGGAGTGGCAACAAGTACCTTTCAAATTAGCATGCCAATCAGTGAAAAGTGATTCATGCTGGTGAAATTTACAACTCTGAATTACAACGTTTCAATAATCAAAAGTTAATTTTATTTTGTAAGGTGAACGAAGTTATTTGCCACTTGTAAAGTAGACATTCTAACAAATTAAAAAAAAAAGCTCGAGTATATTCGTGCACCACAGTAAGAATGTCTTTCATGTATTGTCCGTTTGAAGGTTTCGATGTTTTCCTCAACACAACACATAAATGCCAGGTAGTTAACATTGAAATTCTTCTGAAAGTATGAATTCCTCCAACCTGGTTAATGTATTGCAGCAGGAGCCTTAGTTTTGTTGAATGTCTACTTCATAAGTGACAAATAACTTCCCTTGCCTTACAAAATAAAATTAATTTTGAAGATTGAAATGTTATAATTAAGAATATTTCTGACATATTTTTTGGTTATCATCTGATATGCTTTATTGAAACAAAATTTGAAATAATTAAATAGGAAACAACGGATGGAAATGATGGAAATCAATGATAGAAATGATGAAAAACAATGAGAATTGAAAACAAATTATAGAAATGTAGGAAAACAATAAAAATTGGAAACAAATAATGTTAACAAAATTTAATGGTAAAACTGATTTTAGCGTTTGTTGTATGTAAGAATGTAATAGAAAATTGTTTTAAACAATTTCGAATTCTTTATGAATCCAATTCAAGCCCAATAAAAAATTTCTCTGACCTAAGAATTTATCGATTATTAATTATTATTATCGATTATTATCGACTGTTGATTTGCAAAAGGTTTAATTTGGTTTGCAATAGATTTAATTTCATTTGCAAAAACTTTAATGCGATTTGCAAAATGGGGAATTTAACTTGCCAGCTTGTATTACTGTATTTTAAACAAGCTCACAATAAAAAGAATAAGTAGCATTTGCTAACAATATTGCACTTTTATAAAATTTTTCTAATGTATATGTACATAATAATAACCGTTACCGATTATTTGCATCAATATTATTATCGCCGTTATCGATTATTATTATTGCCAGAAAATATTAAAGTAAAATAAACATACATGAATAAAATAAACATTTGTTAAAATCTTATTTGTCTTTCAGATAACCAGGAAGGAAATTAAAACGAAACACGATGTTGGTTTCTATTTGTTTTACAAATCTTTATTCATCCTTTTTTGTTTATCTAGAGTACAAAGTAGCAAATGTATATTGGAATGCCAATGTTTGCTTTAAATTACGTATATTGTGTAAAAAAAGAAATAATGCTTTGCAGCATTTGAAGCGGTAACAATTACATTCCAAACCACGATTTCCAGTTTGAACTGCCAATATGGTGGTTTTGAATGCCTTATTCAGTTCACTTTACTTGATACGTGACTTGATTTCACGAATACTTCGATAGGAAAATCGCTTCTGTTTTATTGATAAGAGAAACCATTTGAGTATTGGAGTGTGTTTAAACTTATATTGCTTTCTGGTGAATAATAACTACTACGTAAAGTGTTTATATATTATTTGATTTTTAAAAACTACAGTTTGATGCATTTGGTATCTGTGGTCTAATTAAAGAGTTTTGATTTAAAAAAAATAGTATAAAATTCCAAATATATTTTAATTTTTTTTTAATTCAGTTTTAAACTTTTTTTTACCAGTTTTGAAACGCATTTTTTAAAAAGTGCACCGTTTAATAATGAATATAGGAAGTAGTGTCTAAAAAATTAAAATAAATATTAATAAAATTATTTATATTTGTTTTTTAGTGAATGATAACTACCACGTAACATGTTTATATATTATTTGATTCTTAAAAATTACAATTTGATGTATTTGTTATTGGTGGTCTAATTATAGAGTCTTGATTAAAAAAATTAGTGTAAAAATTCAAATATATTAAAATTTTTTAAATGCAAGTTTTAAACCTACTTTTATCTGTTTTGAAAAGCATTTTTTAAAAAGTGCACCTTTTAATAAAAAAATATAGGAAGTAGTGTCTTAAAAATTAAAATAATTATTAAAATAAAAGCGTTTCTATTTAACACTCTGTTGATCACACTGTTGATTTTATATTAAGTAAATGATTTGTTAACTAACTATTTGTTTACTAGCTGAATAATTTATTATTTCCTCTATTATTTCAATATTGATAATATATATGTTGATAATAATAATTGCATCAAATTATTAATTCATAAATATATTTTAATGCATTGTTCAAATTTATACAAATAACTAATTTTGTTAATTACACTAATTATATTAGAATACTGATAATATCCATATTTCTATTAATAATTGTATCAAAATATTATTTCGTAAACATATTTAAATGTTTTTTTCAAATTTATAAAAATAGCCAATTTTGTTAATTACGATATCATATTAGAATATTGATAATATTCATATTGATATTAATAGTTCCATCAAATTATTAATTCATAAATATATTTTAATACATTGTTCAAATTGATACAAATAACCAATTTTGTTAATTATACTAGAATATTGATAATATTCATATTGACATTAATAATTCCATCAAATTATTAATTCAAAAACATATTTAAGTGCGTTGTTCAAATTTATACAAATAACCAAGTAAAATCGATAACTCGGAACATTTATAAGGAACCAGGTGAGAGAAAATGACAGGTAAATAACTATCGATCGTGGAAAATTTAATCTGTTTTAGACATGAAAGAAATATTGAAAAAATTGTTCAAACTTGAGCATTATTCTGCAGATGTCCAAGAAATTTTCGCCATTTTTGAAAAAAAAATTTACTGTACATTACCTTACCTTACCTGTATGTAGATAAAAAATATCAGTACAAAAAAAAAAAAAAAAAAAAAGACATGTATAATCTCGAATCAGGCGCATTTACAATATTTTTTATGTACGGCTTCTAGATTTTTTTTTTATTCGGCTTGTTATCTGGTAAGGTTTATACATCTTTTTTCCTTTCCAGATTATATTACAAGTTTAGAAAGTAGTTACAAAAACAGGCTATTTATGGAAAGTATGTAGCTTGTTAGGAAAATCGAAAATACACAAATATTGTTAAAGGACTTTGAAAAATATTTCTTTTTATTTAAACAAATTCTATAAAATTATATTTTATTGAATGTTTAATATTTTCAAAATTAAAAATTTTCCTTTAATACAATTTGAATTACAAACGAATTTTGAAGTCATATAAGAAATATTTATTCTATGAAATTACATGAATGACCCAATGTTTAAAATATTTCATTAGCAAAATAAAAAAAAAAAGTAAAACCTAAAAAAAAAAAAAAAAAAAAAAACATGAATATATTTTTTAATGGTATTATTTAAAAGTTTTGTATGTAATTTCTTATATATATTTACATATTGCAGTTTTTATAAAATTGTTATCCAAAAATTTGGATTGATATTTTGATCTGCCACCAAAAGGCGGTAGATATAACAGTTTCAGCGTTACGGAAGTTACCCCACTTACATCTTGCCACAATACACAACTTTATCACTGAACTTTAGAGAAAATATTCTCAGAAATGACATCTAGGAAGGAGTGGGGGGTGTTTGGATTGTTGCTCTACGGTCATTTTGTGCCCATTTTAGGCCAATCAGACCGGGACCTAGAGTTTAAAGTGGATTCCAAACCACTAAAAAACATCCATGTCACAGCAAGATTTGTACTTGAAGATGTATCTGGTTATCAGGCTGCCTTTCTAAGTGGAATTTTGGACATAACGGCATCCTTTTCCACCAATTCGAGCAAAATGAAAATTTCTCTGGCCTAAGAATTTATCGTGCCCTTCCCTAAATAGACATGAATTTATCAATTAAGTATCATTTTTTGGTTACCAACCAAACTTCTTTTTCTCGAAATCCCAAAGGCTAACCACAAAGCTGCTACATCCAATTCTTTTATGGTTATAATAAGTATAAATAGTAATTAACTGGTTTTGATGCTCAAAGGTCGCAACGTCAAAGCAATTACATGACTTTTGGAAAAAATTGACTTCTTATAAAATCACAGAAAGATAACAAAATTACAGAATCAAAACTGAACTATCATCTTATTAACATATAATAATAATGATAAATAGAAATCAATTATTTTTTCAACATAAAATGCATGTTTTAAAAGACAATGATAAAATAAACCCAAAACTGCTATTGTGAATAAAGCAACTTAATATAATTTTCAACAGATAATCTGCCGATTACACATTTAAAAAATGACTCAGTAAGGTTCACATGTCATTGAATAAAATCAGTGGTTTTTCTCTCAAGTATTAATAAAAATTAATAAAAAAAAAATTCTTAAAACAATACACCATAACAATATTTTTTATGAAGCTAGATAAAATGTAGCTTAATAAATAATGAAAAAAAGTATTTGAAAAGATAATTTACAATGAGATTCCCGCGTGCAGAATTTGAAATATTTTATTATCCGTTTTTTCTGGATTAAAATAAAAAGGATCCAACAAAGAAAATTTAATGAAAAACTGATATTTGACACATTTTGCAGTAATAAAACATTCCTCGAGTAATAAATTGAAACTCATTTCGGCGAACTCACTAATTCGATTTGTCAAACTGTGATGTGGGTAACACTATTATAAAGACAATTCCTTCTTGAAAGATTCGTTGTTTGCGGTGCAAGGAAAAATTCATTCTCAAAATATGTTAAATTGAATTAAGCAAAACAAGAAGGAATATCTGGTTAATAAGATGACTGCCGTGTTTCTGAATTTACTGAAACAAATTTTAATTTGACTTTTGATATTAAAATATTACATGCATTTAAGACATAAATATTGGAATTAGGTAAAAGTTAAATAAACAGAATATTCCTTACAACATATATCAAAAGATTGCTTTAGAAAACGGACGAACGATAGAAAACAAATATTTGTGCATCTATACCAATAGTTAAGTTACCAGAAATGTTTTTCCAAACAAGGGGAAAATATTGAATACCTATTTTAATATAGATAAGAACTGTAATTCATACTTTTAATTACAACTGAAAATGTTGCTGATCCTAATAGAGTTATGTTATTATACATATTATTAAGTCTTTTTTTCGTTCGTTTCCAATAATTTTAACATCCTAGATGGTGTTTGCTCCACATGCAAAAGTGGTTTATTTTTGTATAACTGACATACAGTTACAGTTAATCTTACAGAACAGACTGTATAATGCTAATTATGTACAATTTTTTATTTAGAATTAAGCTTTCAGAATTAACACGTAATTATCGCTAAAGTTATGAAAATATTTTTTTATCGCTTAAATCTTATAAAATAATTTTATTTCGTCTATTCCTTTTTTTTGTCAGATTGATTTTCTTGCTTCATCTCATAGTAACACAATTTCGTGCTGTAATTGTAACATATTTGGCGTACTACTTTAATTCCTCATTACCTACATTCCTACTTTTATTCCTACATATTTAGAATAATTCCTTATAAAAGAATATTCAGAGATGATTTCCCGTCATTTTTATGTAATATTAGTTACAAATAAATCCTAAGTTATTTTTTATTTGAAACATTCTGTTATATTCTTCATAGAGTCAACTCATTTAAAAATAAATGAATGAAACGTAACCTACTTACGGGAACCAAACCTTTAAATCTTTGCAGCAAATTAGCAACTGGGACTGGACTGGATTTCTTATGAAACCATTTATGCAGAGACTGCAAGGCATAAAATCTTCGACTGGTTGACTGGTTTAGTCAAATCCATTTTTATGTTCATGTTTTCAAATGCCCGGACAGTTTAAATTTAGGCCATTTATCAAGGTCTTATTAGGTCATTTATCTATGTTTTAATTTAGGTCATTTATTTTTTAAGCAATATCTTTATGGGTGGTATATGGAGCATTTATACGCCTAAATGGCTGCATACTGCGTAGGGAAAAGTATGAAATACACTATCCAATCTATCCCCATCCGCATTAAGTCCATCTTTCAAATCACAAATCGATGTTAACAACTCCAAACACTGAATCAGATCTACTTTTTATTGCTACATGTTAATAAGTAAGTATAAATAAATTTAGTAAAATAATTTATGTTATAAATAAATACACAGGCATAATCACAGAACGAAATTCAGAGGCTGTTTGGATATTCGAATTGACAAATCTCTTCTCTAAAATAAGTACTATACTGAGCAGATCGATATTTTATCGCCATATGTTAATAAGTTAGTATAAATAAGTTTAATAAAAATATTTTATGTTATAAGCAAATAAGTAGGGCATGATCACAGAACCAAATTTAGATGCTGTTTCGATATTTGAATTGACAATTCTCTTTATTAATCTATTCTTTATTAATATAAGTACTATATTGAATCTGACTTCTTTAAATAAATCAAGTTTTATACTAAGCATATTAAATTACAAATAATGTTTAACATTTTTCCATCAATTTTCTATACTTATTTAAAAAATAGATATTTCCTTTTTTAATTTATACTTAAGATGTTTTAATTAAAATATTGAAATAAACGAATATAATTTATTCAAGTTAATTAATTCTTTTACAAACCGCATTTAAAGGTAGGAATTAGTTTTTAATACAACAATAGAATAATGATATTAAGAATAAGCAAATGAAATCAACATATATTTTCCCTATTTTAGCTTTATTAATAATTATAAAATTTGTTATACAAATAAATATATTATTTTAAATTAAAATGTATTCTTGAATTGGAAGCCTTTTTTCGTTAAAATGTGTAATAAATATTATTTTATTGTTTCATTTTTGATAAATGTTAAAAACTTTTAGATGGAAGGATCTTTATATTTGAACAACTAATGTTAAACATCACATGCCTTATTTTATGAAAATAAGAAACACAAAATATGAAGGGATAAGACAAACATCTTTTAAATTTTTTAGGGAAACAAAATCTTTTATTATTCACCGTTATTTGAACATTTACATTTTAAGAATATGCAACTAAATTATTTTTCCTTTGCATATATTTCAGTTTTTGTAGTTTTGTTCAAAAAATGTTCTTCATTTTTAATCCTTATGAATGGTTTAATGTTTGCTCGTTCGTTCTACCATTTTCAAAAAAACATATTTAACTTAATATATTGAAAAATGAATTACTTTGAAACATTCTTTGTTATTTTTTCATAAGCATCTTTTTTGTTTAAATTATTTTTAAAAGAAAATACCTTTGTGAAAAATTACTAGATAACCTTTAGAAAGGATTTCGAAATATTTTATTACTTTATAAAACATCTTTAAATTAAAGGATAAAATTTTACTTTTTTTCTGTTTATTAATTCCGTGAATTCCGTTTTTTCTCATTTTACTTTTTTTCTGTTTATTAATTCCGTGAATTCTGTACATTTATTTTCTGAAAATTCAAGAGAAGTAATAAAACAATTTTTTAAATATTTTTTGAAAAAATAACAAAAATAATAAAAAAATAATAAAAAAATAATAAATCGGAAAGAAATATAACTGTTTTCAGAAAAGAATGATTTTTTTTAAATGTAGATACAACTTTGAGGTAATTGCTCAAAAACATTGTAAATTTACAACGAATTTTGACATTGTTTAAGTGTAACCATGGAGATTATTAAATTGCACACATAAGAGAAAAACTGTAAAGTACTATAATACTATGTTTTATTATGTTTCAGTTTACTAATTCTGTGATTGGGGATTATTTATTGTATGAGAAAGTAAATATCACATATTTTTTACAAATTTCTAGGGACTACTGTTTGCAATGCTTGTGATTTATTGTGAGTGTAAATTTTTTTTAATACAGTGGGGAAAACTAAGTTTGACATTCATTTAGGAAGTTGTATGACATTGAAACATATTGCAAAATCAGTATGTTCTTTACCATTTTAGAAAAGAGCAAATACGATTAGAGTTTTAAAAAAATTTTTGAAGTTTTGTTAAAAATGTTAAGCATAAAGGAGCTTTAGTAGCATTATTATAGTGAAATAAATAAAGGTAAGATATTAAATGCATGTTTTATGTGAAACAAAAAAACGAAATTTTCAATCATAAATCTTCAAACACACTATGTTGAATATTTTTTGTTATTTTTTGTATTTATGTAATTAGTTTTGAAAATTAAATAAAATTTTGTTGTTTATTATTTTACTGGACATTCTCATTTAAGTTATTTGTCATATAACTGTAGGGATATATCAGATTCACCATAACCAAGGTGCCTGTTATACTGCACCCACCTTGCACCACCATAATTTCGAATGAGCATCCATCAGGGTGGAATTTGTGTTACTCAGTTCCTTCTCGAGCTAAACCGAAAACAATTCCAGTCTACAGATTTATTTCATTTGCAACAAAAACAGGGAAGATTTCGGTTTGCTATTGTTTGTAAAGTCTCGAACAAAGCCCTTTTGGTTCGGATGTCAAATACACTATCCATCTACAGGCATATAAATTATGTTGTACTGAATGATAAGTTGCCAGTAAAAAAGAATGTCTGGAAGTATAACACTATCTATGAGTAGGTTTGGAAGAACTGAGTTATTGCAGAGAGGCCCACAGAAGTTTCGAGCTGAATTTTGTTTGCTGAGCAACGGTTGATGTCAAGGCATTTTCACTTACATGGGTTTTTCCCCCACACCCTTTCTGGAATATAAATATTACAGAAAGGGTTGTACGTATATCCAACGAAGAGATGTAGAGATGAAATTGTAGCTGATTTTTTTTTGTAATTATCGTGCTTACTTGTGTGTGAAAAGAAAGGTTAAAAATAAAGCTGTGGTTGAATGTATTGATTTATATTAGACGCAACAATCTTGATAATATTTCAAATTTTATGTACTTTATTTCATAAATTTTGGGTATACTTTTTAAACATTTAGAGTAAAAAATATTAGTACGTTTAATGGGTACTTGAATCAGTGCAATTCTGAAGCAGACAAATTTAAATACTTGCTTAATTAACAATCAGGCTATTTAGGTAATTCAGATATGATATTTCTAGTATTTAGATATACATAGATAATTGCGAGTTTGCCGTTATGTAATTATCCGACCAATTATATACTTCATTATTACGAGATATTGAGCCGTTAGCCTCAAGTGTATTAGTTGATACCGTTTGCAAAAGTCAATTTATCTAATGAATAGCAGAATTAACTGATTTTGCGTGGATGATCGAATTTATTCTGGAAAACATATTTTCCGACTACTGAAAATTATTCAAAAGGGTTTTAAATCCTTCGTGTTATTTTCAATTTTCAAATAAATGGTAATTAATTTTTTTTTTTGATTTATATATTCTACACTTTGTTATGTTATGAAGCACTATTACACGATACGAGTTTCGGTACGCTCAAAACTTGTTGTAGCGTCCATTGCAGGAACTACTTTTAAAATGTGGGGTATTACCACTAAATTGCTAAAGAACTACTTTTAAAATATGTGGGGATCTGAAAAACCTTTTACCTTCTTTTTTTCCAACATTACAAAACTTATAAAATGCACTCAAGAGCCAAAACATTATGACCGCTTGTCAATAACGAGTTGGCCCACCTTTGGTGCGCAACACAGCTTCAACCCGCCTTGGCATGGATTAATACCACCACTTAATACCAGTTAAATACCACTTCCACCTGATCACGTGCCTTCCACGTCATCCAGGCGAGTTCATTGCAAAATGTAGGGGTGGTCATAATGTTTTGGCTCTTGAGTGTATATATTTCTTTAGAGTGAAAACAAGATGGAGAGCAAAATCTCTCTGACTGGAAACTAAATAGACGATGAAGAGTCAAATGCACATAATTAGAAATTGAAAATTATTGGTATACAAGAGATTCAATTAATCATGTATAAGTTTATTCATTAGTTCATCTTGTGATTGCTTGTCTATATGAAAATACCAGTAAAGTTATACAATCATCTATTCTAACCAATCACATGCTTCACTTATTTGTGGGATATCTAATACTAGTAACAACATTTTGGTTAATCTGCCCGAACAGCGAATTTAAATTACAGGGCTGCTTATTAGAATTTTGCGTGCCTAGGTGATCGAGTTCTCTCTGGAAATAAGTTTTCTGACACAGTAGGGATTTTAAAACGTATATTTTAAATTTATTTTCTGAATTACTTCTAATTATATAGAGTATTAGCGTAAAACTCGTGATAAATTTCAAATACTCTTAAAAAGTAAATTATAATAAACAATTGGTATATATTTTAAAGAGAGTTAAAGTTTTAAATAATTCATATGGGTGAATGATAAGATTCTTATATTCAGACAAATTAAGTACCTCTAAAGAAAAGACAAACTTTTAATTTATCCCAATTAAAATGGTATTTTAAATATCTTTAAGTAAGCATGAAAAAACAAAACAAACTCTTAAGCAAATTATTACATAACGAAAATTATTAAATTAAGATATAAGTTGATTGTAAATTTTGATGTAATCTTATACTGTTATATCCAAATTAATTATTCCTAATAGCTATAGTTAGAGATATATTGTTCTTCTTGACTGATAGTCTTTTAATAATAAATAGGGAATTGAATTGTATTGACAAAGATAAAATATTAATTTAAGAATGGAGTTCTGAAAAAACAATTGCTCAGAAAATGTGCTATTGATATAATCATAGAGACACATTTTCAAAGTAAGAAAGCTGTAACGGAAAGACTGATCATCTTATTCAAATTTAGTACAACAGATAAATCAGTTATATCTACTGGAAGAAAATTACGTACATTTTATGATCTCTGCGATAAATCGGATGATCAAAATTCCAAGTAATATATGCATAAATTTCTATCCCCTTGTGATATAAAAATAAGAGGTGAACAGTCCCTGTGAAATTTTTACTATTGAGAAATTTTTCTCTAATACACTTCTTTTTTATTTTTGTAAGGTTAACAATCTCGTGGATTTTGCTTTGTTCTACGTTAGTCCAGAAGAAATTAGCAACGACGATAAACATGGTTGTTGAAATAAAAAAAAAAAAGTGAAAAGAATTTTAGAATATTCTTAATAACTGTTCGATAGCTCGGACTCAAGAAACAAATTCCAAAAATGACACATACTCAGTTAATGGAAATAATACTCGACACAGTGGACTGTATGTAAATAAAACTCCTTTATTTTTGGCAGTCATCAAACTCGAAGATGGAACTGCCCACATAACCTTTCTTGAGGGTTACACTCAATTATTTATGCAGTCATCGCGCTCATGGATGGACTGCCACAAGCAACCTTTCTTGATGGTCGCTGGGGTTGAACTCAATGAATTATGCAGCCATCGCAACTCATGGATGGACCGCTAACACCAACCTTTTCCTTCGGTCGCTAAGTTTCAACTCGTTTTACTTACATTCCTTCTTTCTCTCCCTGGCCCCCACAAACAGGATGTTTTCCGGGCATAGGGCGTTGACCTCCCTCAGACGGGAGAAGCTGGGTTTCGACGTAACAATAACTATTTAAATACAAATATTCGGCTGTATAAAAGATGTATATGCACAATTGTTGTATTTTAAAATTGTATATGCATACTATATTTTATTTGATACATTTCAGTTAATAACAAATTTATGCAAATACACCAAAACCCGTTAGTATACAAAAAATAAGTACACACATACATACATACATACATACAAATATAAAACAAAACTAAAAATTAATAAAATAATGTTTCTTAATATTCTTATGAAAAATTTCAGTAGCTAAAATCTTAGTGCAGTAAAGGACTTGATCGTTCTGAATAAACAGCGAACAGTAAAAGTACCGAAGACATTACCATCCGTTATTGTTCATTTTTTTGAGATCACCCATTTCAGTGCTTTCTTGGGAACAAAAAGTTCTTTAAAGAGAACAGAGATAAACAACTTTTTACATTAACCATCCAGATGCATGGAGGAAAGGGGGGATAAAAAAGGAGCAATTTTCAAATTTTACTGTAAATGAACTTTAAATATTGCTAAATATCCACAATTTTTATCTAAACATTTGAGATTGCTACATTTTACTGTAATATGAAACCACTTAAATTTTTTATAAAGATTAAGGCTTTTATTTGACTACTCTTTAAAGCATATTTTTTACACTTATTTGTCCTAGAAGAAAGTATGTAGAGCCAGAATATCATGGCTATACCGAACGAACTTGATAAAATCAAATGCGTTATAATTTTTTAATTAAGTATCTGAATTTATTGTATTTAATTAATACAACAGGCTTATAAATCATTCAAAATTATAACTAGTTTAATAGATATCCTTATCGATTCATATTAGATATTCATACCGAAAAATCCGGATTTTTATTATACTTATAAAAGATAAGCGGTCTTCAAATTTTGTTGGTTAACTGAACTTTTATGATATTAAAATATTTAATAGAACATGTTCTCAGAAAAAAAAAATTCACAAAAATCAATTCACACAAAACGAATATTTTAAAACCCTTTCATTAAAATAATGTAACTTTTTAAAATTAAATTCCACCATTGTGAATATAAATAAATTTTTATAAAGAAATAAAAAAATAAAATAAGGAAGCAAATAATCTAGTGAACAAATTATAATTACTTAATTTATTTTCAAATTAAAAGCGCAATATGTATTTGTGATCAGTTCTGATAATTGTAAATTGTTTTGTGGAACCTGGCAAATAATAGTATTACAAAATAATAAAATAAAGAACAATTTTCGAAAACTTGGGAAGGTTGTGCCAAACCCAAGGCAGTTTGATTACCACTTAATTAGACAAAATAGAATTGGAAGTTACGTATGTTATTTTTCTATATTAGAAAATAATAACAAAAAAATATGAAAATGATTAAGCTGCAGTATCAGAATTTATGGAGAATTACTAATTTAAGCTAGAGTATCCATTTTAATTGATTTAATTTTATGAATAATCTTTATTTATCAATTTATTTTATTTTAGTAATTATTTTTTACCTATTATTTTTATTAGAAAATATTTTTAGATTAGAAAATAATAGTTATCCAAAGGGAACTGTGAATAATTTTCATTTTTACCAAAAAGAACATAATCCTCAAACAACAGCAATACAATTATTTAAAAAAATTCGAAGGATGATCATTTTATCTTTTACGCTTTTGATTTCTTTCATGATATAGTTTTCACGCAAATTATTTCTACTGCTTGAAGGATGGAAGTCTAAAAGAATAAAAAGAGTTTCCAATAACGCGCATAACACAATGTATCGAATTGGAATTCGGAAGCTATATTTAGGCGAACAGAATGCACTTTTCAAATTCACTTCGCAACCCGGAGAATTGGCCGCGATATGTTCGCTTATTAGATATCGGAAAGGAAGTTCTCTCGGAATTGAGAACGAAAGGGTAAGGACAATGGCGGAGTAACCAGCTCGCAGAAGCAATACACTCTCTCATAGAAAACCTTGGCTACCCGCAGCTATTCGCAAAAATGAAGAATAAGCTTCCAACCTCATCTATAAGTCCGACTCTACTTATGAATAATGGATTCACAGCTGGAGAATAAAATCTAGACACTGCTTACGGGAAAATGGTATTGTGTGTAAGAATGCACAGAACAACAAACAAAAGAAAAATCCAATTTTATTTGATTCAAAAGCAAATTTTTATTTATGAGAAAAATTCTATTCAATTTTACCCCATGCAGGTAAAATGAATAAAGATAAAAATGCAGAATTTATTATACTCGTTAAAATATTTTACAGAAATATCAAGCAGATGTTAAATTACATAAAATTTGCTAATTTATATATACATTACAGTGATTTAGCATTTGACATGTTAATTAAGTTTATATGATAAATGGAATATATTTAAAAGTTTTATTTTCACTTTAAAATGATAGCAGTGGTTCATAATGTAATGGAAATTTTTGTTAGTAATGGGAAGGCGATGAAACCTCAGAAGAAAAATATTTAGAAATGAATAAAATAAAATTAAAGTAGTTCAGTTTTATTAATAATATTTAATATAGTAAATATTAATGTGCATTTTAAAGTATGTATGTAAAGTATACAATGTATATTAATGTGCAATTATTTATTACAATAAATTAATATAGTAAATTAATATAAGGAACTATATAATGCTGCTAATATATAATTGTGAAATTAATTAATATTATACAATTAATATAAGCAATTATTTAATATAATATATATTACATATTAATGTACAATTATTTAATGTAATAAGTATTAATGTGCAAATATAAGAATATTCTGTAATAATAAAATACATTATAAAATAATAATTCAAAAGTGTTTGAAACCGTATAGATTTAAATATTAATGAAAATGTGCTAAACATAATGATAAATCAATTAAAAAAATAAAGATGATGTGATTAACTGAAGTTTTTATGAGATAACAATTATTTGTTTCCCTTGATGATCGCATGTGTACACAATTTGTCATTATAAAAGACAACAGATGGCGCCACGAACAAGAGACTCTTCCATAACTGCTCGTCTTGTAACACCATATAAGGCTATTGTCTTATACGGGGATTAAAATGTAACAGCAAGGGGATGCTGATGGCGGGCGGTTGCTCGAATAAGCAATTGAATAAATATTTTATATATATCAACTGAAAGTGTGCTAATTTAAGGGAACAGAAAAAGAAGATAACACATGTATACTAATATTTAATTTATGATATGTATTCACATGTTAAATTCCAGATATAATGGAAGGTCCAGGAAAAAGGAAAGCTGTTTTTTTTTCATCCAAGTTCATGGCCTCTCAGAAATCAGTGTCATACAAATTAGGCATACACCTTAGAAAGATTAAGATCTCATGCTAATACATGATCTATTAATCCTATCATATTTCATCATATCAGAATCGTATTATATCATATATTTCCAATGGAAAAAGAGAAATACAAAAATTCTTTACTTTATGCATTTTAAATTCAGATAATTTTCGATGCAAATATTAATATTCTTTCCATGGAAAAAAATTTAATAAAATTTAAAATATATTATATATATTATTAAATATTCAAAAAAATTTAAAATATAGTATATATATTATTAAATATTTAAAAAAATTAAATATTTTCAAAATGAAGCTATAATGATACTATTTCATGATAATACAACATTTATCTGATTATGATTTAATGTCGAAAATTTCTAATATGTTGATTTTTATAAAAAAAAGCGGAATAGCGCTTTCGCAACTGAATGTTATTTTAATTTTGACGTTATATTTCATATGATAAATTAAAAGGATTTTTTTTAAAAAGTTTAATTATTTTAAATTAAATAAAATATTTTTTATTGAAAATTTTATCAAAATAATCAAAATTGATGAATCAAAATATCATATTAATTAATTATCGAAGAATCAAAATAGTTTCATATTAACTATCTACCTAACTACCTGTTACGCCACTGATGATGATGAAAGAAATTTAATCCATGTACGCTCGATGTATAAATCGTAACCTTTTTTTTAATATGCAACATCACTACGATGAATCAGCGTTGCGTTAAGGTGTCCTCTTGACAAACTTTTGCAGGTTCTTATTGCCAGGAATTACGTATTTTAGTTTCAACCAAACATTCCCACCATTAATATGAAATCTCATGTCGATTGTGATGGGCAAAGAAGTGGCTGTAATACCATGTGCAGGAATCGAATCCTCTATTGTACTGTTGTACGCTTTACTAAAAGACTGATTACCATTTGTTTTAAAAAGGATGTTTCCATGAAAAGTTTTTCTTGATTTAACGCTGTACACTTTGCAATCATGGGACCTGTATGGCAGAGTGGCCAGCGCTCTGGCGCTCGGTACCACAGGTTTCGGGTTCAAGTCCCGGTGTTGCCATGGATGTTTGTAGTGGTTCGGAATCCACTTTAAATCGTAGGTCCCGGTCCTAATAGGATCGTAGAGCGTTGCAGGGGCATTGTTACACCGCGTCCGTGGCTTATCTTCAAGTCACACGCGCCCCTTGGGTAATGCAAAGTGAGTAACGTCTGTGCAGCGCTTGCCTTAAGGCATCCAAGACGTCCATGTCTGTTTGCCAGCTGCATTGGAAAAAAAAACCTTTGCAATCAAAAGTACCTGAATCGAAAGAATGGAACAATACTGCTGTCTTTCAAATAAAATAAGGAAGACTAACATTAAATAGTAGAATGTAATTCAGTCGAGTGAAAGTAAATAAACAAACATATAAAAACAAAGTAAACATAGAAGCGCGGTATTAAAAACTTTCTGCAATTTATTTTCTTCCCGCTTAATTGATATTTTCTCTTTAGGTTTATTTATTTGATTCAATAAAAACAAATATGGGCAAATCCGGGATGGGAAAACATTTTAACCACAAATAACACAGGGGAATTCAACAATAAAAACAGAAAAAAAAATCAGAAATATCCTTTATTTGAAATGTTGCTTTTTCAATATAATACTAAATATCAAGTAATGTGAAGCAGTAATCCTTTTTTGGATCCTCGAAAATACGTAATTACAAATCGAAAAAATTAATGTATTTGGATAAAAAAAATTTTTTTTTCGAACTATATCCAGTTTAAAAAAAATGTTCAGAAAGATATTAAAATATCTAAACTGCTTTGGAAATCAAAAATAGAGGAATAAAATCCTTTTTTGGATCCTGGATTTCCTCGTGAGGATTTGAAATCTTTCACTTGCTACAAGAGCAAAAATATCATATGAAAAAAAAAGCAACAACCAAAGATATTTCGGATTAAATATACTGGAAAACGTATTTCAATGGGAAACATAATGATATCGAATTATAATTATATCAGTAAATTGTTGTTTATGTCTTTCTTTATTTGACTTGTGGCAAAGCGTTTACATACACAAATAACCTGAAAGAGGATTCAAGTTCAAATTCAGTAATGTTGTTTATATCCGTGTTTTTCTGACTTGCGGCAAATTGATAACATAAGTAGATAACATGAAAAATTATTCAAGTTCAAATTCTGTGATGTTGTTAATATCGTTCTTTGTCTTACTTGTGGCAAAGCGATTACCATACATAGATAGCGTGAAAGAAGATTCAAGTTCAAATTCAATGGTGTCGTCCATTGCTTTCAAAAATGAAAGATTCGATGCTGATTATGTTTATATGTACGTGTGTCTTGCGCTAACAGCTGGGTAGCTTGGTGACGGTTTTCCCGCTATTTCGTCATACGACTTACAAATGCGGGACATTTTTTCATGAATTTATACACTTTATTAGGAAGTAGTACATCTCAGTCAGAATACAAATAAATTATATTAATAATGTTTACATAGGAAAATATAATAGGGTTAAATTAAACTTCTTATTCTAGTGAGTAATTGATTTTAATATTTATTAAAAAATGCTGAAAGATCTATTAAATATCCAAACAAAAGGTATTCAAATATACGAAACACTAAATCGGTGTAGCCAGGAGAAAAATGTTATTTGCTCCTCATCTTAAAACACTTCTATTTGAAGCAAGTGTTTACTCTGCTGCTGCAACTCTTATTTATTGTTAACACTAACTCGTAATTATAATAGCACGCCATTTTTAAGAAAATCGGAAAAGAAAAACGTCTAAAATTACACAAAACAAAAATTTTTAAGTGAACTTGAGCGTGAAGGTCATAACGTGCATACCGAAGAATGAATTTTTTAGAAATTCCCTCAACACCCATCAATCACTTGCAAAAGTTTGTAGCCATGAAGGAAAGCAGCTATTAGCACTTTTACATGCCTTGTTCTTAATTGGCACATTCTTCAATAGAGAGAGGCGAACCCAGTTCGTGTTCGTAATACGACACCTGAGACATAATGTTACGAAAGTGAATGAAAGATAAGATGGATTTCATTAATGATACATTTCATAAACTTGGTTTTGTTAAGTCTTTCATAAAAATGTGCAAATTGTAAGTGGATTTCGAAAAGTAACTTTTTTTCTGCGGAATATTTAACTTTCAATAAAACGAGGTTCTCAGTGTTAGGTCAGTGAATGAAAATTTTCTTTATTATGTCATCACTCTTTAACTTTCTATTCAATTATTTTTCAGAATAGATGTAAAACAAAAATTGAGGCTATTTTAATGAGTTAAATTAATTAAGCTGATTACATTAATGAAGTTTTCTTACAATTGATTTTTTCCTTGTGTGAGACTTGCAACCGAGGATGTTTACTTATTATGAATACGAATACGATATTGGGGGAGAGGGGAATATTTAAAAAGTTTGAATTTTAAAACTCGTTAGTAAAATGCTGATCAGGATAGAAGGATGTTAACGACCATATGAATTGCATTGTTGATGCTGATCTAGGGGATTTTACCCGATATAAAAAATTCTGATTTTTTTTATCTGAGTATTTCTTACTTTAGAAAAAAATATTTGAGAAAAAAAATCTTACATCATTTGAATAATTTAATTTCTTCTAACAATTTAGGAATAGCAATTTTCATATCAGCATTTTACTTACGATGTTACACTAAATATGTCCGACTCGTGGCTCAGTAGCAACGCGCGCTGCTGGTGAGCATTAGGGTTGAGGTTCAATTTGCTGGAGGCTTTATTGTAGACAATGTTCCAAAAAAAGAGAAGACTCGTTGGTGTTTATGATATTCAACATTTTGCCTTGTTAGTCAGACTCTCTATTGGGAGATTTCCAGGTTTACTTCCATATGGTAAGCAAACGCTCAAACAAAGCTCTCCCTAAAGCTTCTCTTGGCTAGCACTGGCCTCCTTTTCCAGCGAGTCGGAGCCTAATCAGACTTCTACCTATTGTTGCTTCATCACAACAGAAGCATCCATCCCTTTCTCTCCTTCCATGAGACAAAATTTTAATCTGTTTTACACATTAAAGAAATATTGAAAAACAATTGTTCAGTTTTATGCTTATTTGACTTATTTCTGGAGATGTTCAAGAGATTTTCACCAGTTTTGAAAACAAATGTACTATACATTACCGTACCTGTATGTAGATGAAAATTATCAGTACAAAAAAAAGAAGATCAGGTGAATTTACAATTTTTTTTTATGTACGATTCAAGATTTTTTTGTACAGTTTGTTATCTGATAAGATTTATACATCTTTTTCCTTTTCAAATTATATTACAAGTTAACAGAGCAGTTACAAAACAAGCAATTGATGGAAAGTATGTATATTGTTAGGAAAATAGAATATAAACAGATATTGTTAAAGGAAAAATATTTTTTTAATTTAAAAAATTCTATAAAATTCTATATTATCGTTAAAATATGTAATAAATATTAATTTTATTGTTTAATTTTTGGTGTAGATTAAACATTTTTATATGGGATTACTTATATAATTGGACAACTAATGTTAAACATCACATCCCTTATTTTATGAAAATAAGAAACATAAAATGAGAAGGGATAAGACAAACATCTTTTAAAATTTTTGGGCAAACGAAACCTTTTATTGTGCTCCGCTATTTGAATATTTACATTTTAAGAATATGAGTATTGTAACTAAATTATTTTTCCTTTGCATATAATTGAATTTTTGTAATTTTGTTTAAAAAAAATGTTCTACATTTTTAATCCTTATGAATGGTTTAATGTTTGTTCGTTTGTTCACCATTTTCAAAAGAATATAATTAACTTAATATATTGAAAAAAGAATTACTTTGAAACATTCTTTATTAATTTTTTTTTTTTCATAAACCTCTTTCGTTTTGTTTAAATTATTTTTAAAAGAAAATACCTTTGGGAAAAATTATTATGTAAACTTTAGTCAGAATTTCAAAATTTTTTTGACTCTATAAAACAACTTTAAATTAAAGGATAAAAGGTTACTTTAATTCAGTTTTTTATATTTTTTTATTTAAATTTTCAAAAAATTACAAAGGAAGGAAAGACAATTTGGAAATATATATAAATGTTTTTAGAAAAGAACGACTTCTTTAATGCAGGTACGATTTCGAGATAATCCTTAAAAAATACGACAAATATACAACGAATTTGGCATTGTTTAAGAATAGACATGGGAATTAGCATACTACACACATAAGAGAAAAACTGTACAGTACTATATACTTTGTTTTACAATGTGTCAGTTCTGTGCCTGGGAATTATTAATTCTGCAATAGTTCTAATTATTTATTTTATGAGAAAGTTAGGTTCACATATTTTTTACAAATTTCTGGGGACTATTGTTTGCAATGCCTGTGATTTGTTGTGAGAATAAATAATATAACATTCATTTAGAATGCATATTATTTATTAACATTCATTCTATATGTTATTGAAATATGTTGCAAAATCAATGTATTCTTTACCATTTTAGAAAAGAACAAATACGATTACAGTTTTTTTTAAAGTTTAAGCTATGTTAAAAAAAAATATTAAAATATTAAGGCTCTTGAGCAGTATTATTATTATTATGAAATAAATAAAGATAATATATTAAATGCGTGTTTTAAATAAACCAAAAAAAGAAATTTTCAGTCATGATGCTTAAAACATATTACCTAGAATTTTTAATTTTTTTAAAAAAATTAAATAATATTTTGTTGTTTATTCCAAATGCTGGACATTTTAATTTAAGTTATTCGTCACATAACGGCATATATCTGATTCAGCATTACCAAGCTGCCTGCTACACGTTGCACCACCATAATTTCGAACTAGCATCAATCCTTATGGCATTTCTATTACTTATGTTAGCTCTTCTTCGAGCTAAATCAAAAACTATTCCAACTTACTTATTTATTACGCTCATTCCCGGAATAAACACGGATGATTTCAGTTTGGTATTGTTTGTAATGTCTTGAAACAAAGCCCTTTTGGTTGGGAGATACAATATGCTATCCATCAAGCTGTACAGGCATATAAATTTCACATTATGTTGTACTGCAAAAAAACTACATTTAAAATATGTGTAAATCCGAAATTTTTTTTTTTAATTTATAATTGTTCTCAACATAAAAAAACCCTTATAAAATGAATTCATTACTTTATATTTCTTTAGGAAGAAAACAAGATGGAGGGCAAACTCTTTCTGACAGGAATCTAAATATACGATGAAGAACAAAAGTACATCATTAGAAATTGAAAATTATTGATATGATAGAGGTTTAATTAATCATGTATTGGCTCTTTCATTAGTTCATCGTTTGTTTGCCTTGTCTAGATGAAAATATCAGTAAACTTATACAATCATTTATTCTAGCCAATCATACTAGTATGCTTCGTTTATTTGTGGGTTATCTAACACTAATAATAGCATGTTAGTTACTCTGTCCGAACAGCGCATTTAAATTGTAGGGCTGTTTATTAGATTTTTGCCTGTGTAGATCGATTTTATTCTGGAAATAAGTTTTCTGATACAGTTGTGATTTTAAAATGTATATTTTGAATTTATCTTCTGAATAAATTGTAAATATAGAGATTATTGGCGTAAAAATAGTGATAAAATTTCAAGCACTTTTAAAAAGTGAATAGTAATAAAAAATTTGGTATATATTGTAAAGTCTTATGTAATTCACATGGGTAAATGATAAGATTTCTTACATTTACACAAATTAAATTCATCCAAAGAAAAACATTTAGTTTATCTCCATTAAAAAAGTATTTTGAATATTTTTAGGTTAACATAAAAAAAAAAGAACTACACCAACCTGTCTATGAACAGTACAATAGGATAATATATAATATCGACTGTGAAACGTTGTTGGGTAATTTCTTAAAGGATATTGATCCAATTACGAAATTCTTTTTTTAGTTGATCTTGACTTTGTATTAGAAATATTTCTGCCGAATGTATAGGAGGAAATATTTTTACTTTCACATTTTTAAACTGTGTAATAATCTTTAAAAACATGAGTACTATCACATTTTACCCGGCATTAATCGGCATCAGAAAATAAAGCATATTAACTCGTTTAAATCAACAATCTAAGTTGGTAAGATTTACGTCAAAAATCAGGTGAAATGTTACTTTATTGTCATATATATATATATATATATCGTTGATTTAAACGAGTTAATATGCTTTATTTTCTGATGCCGACTAAAAGACTGATTACCATTTGTTTTAAAAAGGATGTTTCCATGAGAAGTTTTCCTTGATTTAACGCTGAACAATCAAGGGGCCTGATGACGTGGAAGGCAGCGCTCTGGCGCTCAGTACCACAGGTTTGGTTTTAGTCCCGGTGGTGTGATGGATGTTTGTAGTGGTTCGGAATCCACTTTAAACCGTAGGTCCCGGTCCTAATAGGATTGTAAAGCGTTGCGGGGCATTGTTACTCCGCGTCCGTGGCTTACCATCAAGTTACACATGCCTCCTGGGTAATGCAAAGTGAGTAACATCGGTGCAGCCCTTATGGGCATCCAAAGACGACCCTGTCTGTTTGTCAACTGCATTGGAAAATATATATAATATGACAGTAAAGTATCCAGCAATATTTTATAGGTGAAACATTTAAGTTTATAAAGAAACTTTGGATAGACTCTTCTCAATTTATACAGGATTTAAGGCATAAAATTTGATTCGACTTAAAAGAACAATCCCTCAGAAAATTTAGTATTGGTGCACTCATTGACACAAATTTTCGAAATAGGAAAGCTGTTATGGAAAGAGTGGTAACACAGCCATCTGTAAACCCAAGTTTAGTATATGAAATGTATCAGTTATTTCTACTCAAATTTGCTTATATTTTATGGTCTCTGCGATAATTCAAATAGTCAAAGTTCCAACTGATATATACATAAATTTGTATCCGTTTTTGATGTACAAGTAAGATATGAATAGGTCTAGGTGAAATTTTTGCTATCGAGAAATTTTGCTCGAATACACGTATATTTAAATTTTTTACATTTAGACAAATTAAGTACATCGAAAGAAAAGAAAAGCTTTTAGTTTATCATAATTAAAAGGTATTTGAATATTTTTTGATAAACATGAAAAAAAAAAAACAAACACAAACACTAACTTGTCTATGAAAAGTACAATAGCATAATATATAATATCAACTATGAAACGTTGTTGGGTAGTTTCTTAACGGGTTAAAAATCTTGTGGAATTTGTTTATTTCGAAATTAAATCAAGAGAAATTAGTAATAACTGTAAAGAAAATAATAAATTAAAACAAAAGTAAAAATAATTTTAAATTATTCTTAATAATAGTATGCATATAATTGTTAGGCTGTATAAAAGTATATGTTAGTCTTTAAAATTATATATGTAACATATTTTATTTGATACGTTTCAGTTAATAAAAAGATTTAGGCAAACACACCATAACGCATCAGTATATAAAAAAAGTTTACATACAACCATACAAATAAGAAACAAAAAAAAAGTTTCCTTACTATTTTTTATGAAATATAGTTGATTTATTTTTATTAATAATTTTTATTTATTTATTTATTTTATTTTATTTATTATTTTTATTTATTTTTATTTTACTTATTTATTTTTAATTTACTTATTTATTATATTTTGGAATATAATTTATTTTTATTTATTTATCGGAAATTATTCAAAAAAAAAATGTTTTTTTAGCTTAGAAAATAATATTGATCCAAAGGGAATTTTCATCTTTACCGAAAAAGAATATAATTCTCAATCAACAATGGAAATACAATTATTTTAAAAAATTCGAAGGATTATCATTTTATTTTTTTTGGCTTTTTAATTTCTCTCATGATTCAGTTTTCATGTAAATTATTATTGCTTAGAGTGCTACGGCTTGGAGGATTGAAATCTAAAAGAATAAAACAGTTTCCAATAAAGCGCAGAACACAATATTTGAGCTGAATTCGGAAAGCGGAAGCTATATTTAGGTGAATCGAATACACTTTTCAAATTCACTTCGCAACCCCGAAAATTGGCTGCGATGTGTTCGTTTATTAGATATCGGAAAGGAGGACCTCTTGGAATTGAGAACTAAAGGGTAAGGACAATGGCGGAGTAACCACTTCGCAGAAGCAATACCCTCTCTGATAGAAAACCTTGGCTACCTGCAGCTATTCACAGAGATGAAGAATAAGTTTCCAACCTCATCTATGAGTCCGGCTCTACTTATGAATAATGGATTCGCAGCTGGGGAATAAAATCTAGGTACTGCTTATGGGAAAACAGAATTGTTTGTAAGAACGCACAGGACAACAAACAAGAGAAAACCCAAATTTTATTTGATTCAAAAGCAAATTTTTCTTCAAGATCAAAATACTATTCTTTTTTCTCCATGCAGGTAAGATGGATAAAGTTAAAAATGTAGAATTTATTATGATCGTTAAAATATTTCACAAAAATGTCTCGCAGATGCTAGTTTACATGTGTTTGTTTAACATTATCCAATGTATTATTAGGGATGTGTTGTGTTCGAATGACAAACAAATTAAACTCGTTCGTGGGCTTTGAGACATGAATTCCAACCTATTTTTTCAGGTGAGCACTTTTGGTGTTAGTATGGTTTGTGTTCTGAAACTTTTAAACTTTTAAACTTCCCAAATAAAAAATTATGTAATTTTTTTTAATAAAATCAAATTCAATTCGTTTTGATCTTACTTTGGTTTAAAATAAAACTTATATAATGTATTTATTATTTATAAGTAATATTGTTCTTTATATTATTGATTAATAAAAAGCAATTTTAATGGAAGAGAAAATGATGTGATTAGATATTTCATAAGTTGTGTCTGTATTGTACAAAATAGGATTATTTTGGATTTCTGGCAAAGGAAAAGAATTTCCTGAATTTTTAACTTATCATTCATATATTTTCTTTTAATTTCATGATTCTTAAAGATACTTTCCTTTTTAATCTTATATCTATATTAATATGAAGTTTTCCTGTCGAAAGTAAATTATGTTCTGTTATTAAAAGATTATATTAAATTTCTTTTGAATGATAAAATTAAGTTTAAAGTTATTATGTTAGACTTTCAAGAAGATTATCCATTCGGCTTTTTGAAGTTTTCGCTGACTGGTTTTCGTAATTAATTTAAAGTAGAAACTATATTATTGTCTGAAGCTTGATAAAATCTTTTAGTTTTATTGAAAGCATTTCTGCATAACAAAATACTTCCAATGACAAATATATTTGAATAAAGATCAATATGCACAGTGGCGTAACAATACCATCTAAGGCCTGTATCAAATTTTTCGAATGGGGCGGCCCCTCAATGCAAAGTATGATCATTATATTTTCTTTTTAATAAAGTATTGCCTAAAATACTTAATATTTTTGGTTGCTACTATAAAAATTTTATTTATTAGAATTTCTTTTTTCTAGCTTTCCTATCAGCAAAAGTATTAATGATAACATAAAGGTTCAGGTTTCGAAACATGGAATGTTCGATGGATAAAATAGCCAAATTGTTTAATTGTCGCATAGAATTTCTTAAATAATTTTTATCAATTTTATTTTTGAAAAGGATCGCTTAGGCTAGCGGTAATCACAGGAATTGTTACAAATAGCATAAATGCATTGTACACTTCAGGAAAGCTTGAAGACATAAAACGATTCCTTATGATTATTTAACTCATACGTAACACATGAAACTTCTAATCTGTCATTCTTTTTATAGCAAACAACTTCACTACGTTGGATCCACGTTGTTTATTAAGATGTCTTATTGATAAACTTTCGCATTTGATTATGACGAAAAATTAAGTATATTATTAAAAAAAAAATTAGAATGTTCCAACTAGACATTTCCACCATTATTATGAAACCCTATGTCGATTGTGATGGGTAAAGCAACGGCTGTAATATCATCTTTTTAAATGTAAGGGTATTTAATCCCTTACATGCATGCGCATGTAATCATGTTTAATTGCATGCATGCGCATGTAATTAAATGTAAGGGCATTTAATCCCTTACATGCATGCATCCCCTCCATGCATGCGCAATACATAAATGTGGTTAATTTTGTAATCAGCAACATCTCTACGATGGATCAACGCTGTTTATTAAGATGTCCTCTTGACAAACATCCACAGTTAATTACTGCCAAGAATTTCTTATATTATTGCAGAAAACTTAGAAGTTCCACCATTATTAGGAAATCGAATCCTCGTTCTATTGTATGCTGACAGTTACTAATAAGGCCGATTACCACTTGTTCAAGAAAGGAGTATGCCTGAAAATTTTGTTTCGATTTAACGTAATAACCCTAGCAATAAAAAGTACCTGAAGCGAAAGAATGGAACAATACTGCTGTCTTTAAACAAACGAAGGAAGACAAACATTAAATAATAGAATGTAATTCAGTCGAGTGAAAGCAGATAAAAAAACATATAAAAACAATGTAAACATAGAAGCGCGGTATTAAAAACTTTCTGCAATTTATCTCTTTTCCGCCTAATTGATATTCTCTCTTTAGGTTTGTCGATTTGATTCAGTGAAAACCAAATATGGGCGAATCCGGGATGAAAAACAATTTTACGACACAGGGGAATTAAATAAAAACAGAAAACAAATTGTTGAGAAATGTTCTTTATTTGAAATGTTGCATTTTCAATATAATACTAAATATTAAAAAATGCGCGGCAATAATCCGTTTTTGGATTCTCGACAATATGCAAAAGAAAAATTTAATGCATTTGGATAAAAAATAATTTAAGCGAAGTGCATCCAGTTTAACAAATATTCAGAAAGATATTAAATTATCTAAACTGTTTTGGAAGTCAAAAATAGAGGATTTTCTCATGAGGATTTGAAATCTTCCACTTGCTACAACAGCAAAAATATGATATGAAAGAAAAACAAAAATATTTCGGATTAAATATTTTTGAAAACGTATTTCAATGGGAAGCATGTTATCGAATTACAATTCTAATAAATTGTTTTTTTTTTATCTGACTTGTGGCAAAGTGATGACATATACAGATAGCGTGAAAGACGATTCAAGTTCAAATTCAGTGGTGGTGTCCATTGCTTTCAGAAACAAAAAGACGCAATGATGATTATGTTAATATGTGCCAGTGTCTCGTGCCAACTGCTGCCAGCCTGGTGACAGTTTTCCAGTTTTTCCGTCATACGACTTACAAATGTAGAATATTTACTCCCATTTAAAAATCTTCCCGGAAAATATGACTCACTCTCTTTAATTTATTTTATTTACTCCCCCTCCCCCTACTCTAGACCACAAAGCTACAGTTAAAAATCTGTGTGTGGAACTATAATAAACAACTTAAAAGAAAAAAAAACTTTTCAATTGCAATGTTACAAGTACACAATGTGTCTTAATACAGAGAAAATATGGATTATACAAGATAACTAAAACGTTCCGCAACGAAAGGAATTTACGAGTGAAATTTCCCTTTCAGAGTGTAAAAGGAAGGTTACAATGCAGAAAGAAGAAACAATTGTTATAAATATGAGTTGAAAATATGGTATGGCATTGAATAAAAAAAATGTTTTGTTAATGTTTAATCTACTAAGAATAAAATAATTGGAAGTAGACGAATGGGCAATGTACTAAATGTACACGATTGATACAAGGTTAAATATACACATAAGTGTAATTAAACAAAAATTATAGCCCCTTAAGAAAAAGAAGTAATGTGCACATGCTTACAAGTTTGAATCCGCAAATAATGTGCATTGTAGTCATTGCTTTCAGAAACATTGTTTGGTTTGTCGCTTTACTGTCACACTTTGCACAATTTAGGCTAATTAGACCTTAATTTTAATCTCGATACCGAACCACTAACAAACGTCCATGCCACCCACCAGAATTCGAACCTTGAAGCCTGCCATACCCAAGGCCAGAGTGCTAGCCAATTGGCCATCAGGCCACTTCAGAAGCCAGGGCATATGCAGATGGGTGGAGCATCTATCTGTAGAGCAATAGGGGGCAATGCCATCTGTATATGGGGTCCTCCCCATAATAAGATAATGAAGAAGCAACAACAAAGACGAAGAAAAATAAATTAATAAATTTTATTTGAAAATCGTATATCTCAGCCAGAATACAAAACAATTTTATTAATAATATTTACACAAGAAAATATAATAGAGTTAAATTAAATTTCATTGAATTCAGTAAGAAATTGATTTCAATATTCCCCCCAAAAAATTCTGAATTAACTGTTAGGTATCTAAAGAAAATGTATTCAAATATATGAAACAATAAATCGATGTAGTCGGGAGAAAAATGTTATTTGCTCATCATCTTAAAACACTTCTATTTGAGGCAAGTATTTACACGGCTGCTGCAACTCTTATTTATTGTTATCACGAACTTATAATTATAATAGGCGGTCATTTTTAAGAAAATCAGAAAAAAAACACGTCTCAAATCCCACAAAAGAAAATTTTTTAACTGAACTTGAGCACGAATGCCACAACGTGCGTACCGAAGAGTGAATTTTTCGGAAATTCTCTCAACAGCCATCAATCAGTTGCAAAAGTTTGTAGCGATGAAGGAAAACAGCTATTAGCACTTTTACATGCCTTCTTCTTAATTGGCGCTTTCTTCAATACAGAGAAGTGAGCGCAGTTTGTTTTTTACAGCTCGTTTGTAGGGTCGTTATAATAATAATGTGACACCTGAGACATAAAGTTACGAAAGTGAATGAATGAAAGTGAATGAATTTCATTAATGATACGTTTCATAAACTTGGTTTTGTTGTCTTTCATAAAAGTGTGCGAGTTTAAGTGTATTTCAAAAAATAACTTTTTTGTGCAAGAATATTTAACTTTCAATAAAATGAGCTTCTCACGTTTAGGTAAGTGAAAAGAAAATTTTCTTTATTATGTTGTCACTCTTTAACTTTCTATTAAATTATTTTTCAGAATATACGTAGAAGATAAATTGAGGCTATTTTAATGTGTTAAATTAATTAAGCTGATTACTTAATGCAGTTTTCGTTCAGTTGATTTGGGCCTTGAATAAGACTTGCAAGCGAGGATGTTTACGTGAGAACCAAAATTTGTATCAAGATCGAATTTTAAAAATCATGAATAAAATGCTCAATAGGATAGAATGATGTTAACGACCATAAATAGGAGAGTTTACATTATATCAGTATTTGGAAAAAAAAATTCTTACATTATTTGAATAGTTTATTCAATTTAAGTTCTTCCAGCAATCCATAAATAGCAATTTTTAAATCAAAGTATTCCTTTGTTTCACGTAATGAAGCCTAAATTTGCCCGAATTTCAGTGGCCAACGTGTATCGCTGGGGAGTATTAAGGCTGAGGTTCAATTCGTTGGCGGCTTTATTACATTGTTTCAAAAAACGGAGAGGGTGATGTGCAGCATCTTGCCTCGTTAGTCAGACTTCCCGATAGAAGTTTTCCATATTTTCTCCCACACGGTAAGCAAATGGAGGGTAGTTCCCCCCAAAAATCCTTCCGGTATGTTCTGGCCTTTTTCTTCAGCGATTCGGTGCCAAGTCAGACTTCTATTCACGATGCTGCATCACAATACAAGCACCCCTCGCTTTTCCTCCTTCCAGAGACCACATTTCAATCTGTTTTTAGACATGAAGGACATATTGAAAAAAAATTGTTGAATCTTGAGTCTGTTTGGCTTATATCTGCAGATTCTAAAGAAAATTTCCCCAATTTTGAAAACAAAATGCACTATACATTACCATACCTGTATGTAGGTAATGAATAGTGCACCTGTATTGTACAGCAGCTTAATAAAACTTCCAGTATCTAATCCATCCACTGCAGTTTTAAAAATGTCTCGGTAAGGTTCAAATGCCAATGAATAAAATCAGAGGTTTTTGTCTGGAATATTAATAAGAATTCTTAGAAAAATAAACCCTAAAAGTTATTTTTTATTTTTTTTCTATCCTTTTTTTAGGATTAAAACAAAAAAGGATCCAACAAAGGAAATTTAATGAAAAACTGATATCTGACACATTTTGCTGTAATAAAACATTCCTCGAGTAATGAAATGAAACGCATTTTCGGTGGATTCGCTAATTCGATTTGTCAAACTATGATGTGGGTAACACTGTTATAATGACAATTTCTTCTTGAAAGATTCCTTGTTTGCGTTGCAGGGACAAATTCTCAAAATACGTTAAATTGAATGAAGTCAAATAAGAAAGAATATCTGGCTTATATGACTGCTGTGTTTTAAAATTTAGCGAAACAAATTTTAATCTGACTTTTGATATTAAAATATTACATGCAGTTAAGGCACATATTTGAAGTTGTAAAAGTTACATACACAGACAAATATTTCGTTAGAACATATATCAAAAGATTGCTTTAGAAAACGAAAGAACGAAAGAAAACAAATATTTGGGCATATTTGCCAATACCCAAGTTACCAGACATGTTTTTCTAAGCAAGGCAAAAATGTTGAATACCTATTTTAGTACAACTTACAACTGTAATTCACAACTTTTAATTACAATCGAAAATGTTGCAGATCCTAATAAAATTAGGTTAATAAATATATTCTTAAGCCTTATTTTGTCTGTTCTCCTTCGCGTAATTTTAACATCATACGATGGTGTTTGTAGTCCTTTGCTCCACATGCAAAAGTGGTTAATTTTGATATACCTGGCATACAGTTACAGTAATTCTTACGGAAAACATTATATAAATGTTAATAGGCAAACTTTTATAATTTAATATTAAACTTTAAAAATTAAACATTATTATCCCTAAAGTAATGATAATAATTTTTTTATCGCTTAAACGTACGAAAATAATTTTATTTCTTCTAATATTTTTCGGCACAAAGATTTTCGTAATTCATTACTTCATCTCATAGTAATTACAATTCCACGCTGTAATTGTGACATATTTGGCGTATTATTTTAATTTCTCATTACCTGCATTCTTACATTGTTACTACATTCCTAAATTGCCTACATAGTTGGAATAATTCCTTCCATGAGAATATTCAGAGATAACTTCTCATTTGTTTGCCATATTGATTCCAAATAAAAACCTCCAATCAAAAAGTTATTTTTTATTTGAGACATTCTATTATATTCTCCATTGAATATACTCATTAAAAAAATTAATGCAATCTAGCCTACTTACGGGAACCAAATTTTGAAAATTTTGCAGCTAATTAGCGAGCACCGTGTCTGGACTGGAGTACTTATGAAACCATTTATACAGATTGTAGACCATAAAAGTCTTCGACGTTGTATATAAGCATCTTGCTCAAGTCACCTTTTTATGTTCATATTTTCAAACGCCAGGACAGTTTAAATTTATGCCATTTATCTAGGTCTTATTCGGTTCATTTATCTTTGTTTTAATTTAGGTCATTTATTTTTAGGACATTTTTTTCACAATAATGCCATATATGTAGCAGATTATACGGTTGTTATTGAGGGTTGGTGATTCTCCCACATACAGTCTCCGAATTTTAGAAGCAATATGTTTATAGGTGAAATATGGAGCATTTACATGCTTAAATGGCCGCATGAGTAGGGGAAAGCATGAAAATCACCATCCAATTCATCCCAATTTTAAAAAGATAATCCCCCTCCTCACTAAGTCAATCTTTCAAAGTGTTTACAACACCAACAACTGGAGCAGATCTACTTTTAATAGCCATATCTTAATAAGTAAATATAAATACGTTTGGTGAAATATAAGAAAATAAGTCAAGGATGAACACAGAACATTATTCAGATGCTATTTGGATATTCGAATTGAGAATTCTCTTCGCTAATATAAACACTATATTGAATCTGATTTCTTTAAATAAATCAACTTTTATACTAAGCATTTAAAATATAAATATTTTTTAACAATTTGCCTTCAACTGCATTTATTTTTATAATAAATTATTTTTTCTCTTTTTAATTCATACTTAAAATGCCTTAATTAAAATACTGAGATAAGCAAATATAATTTATTCAACTTGTTTACTTTAATTAACTAATTCTTTCAGAAATCGCATTTAAAGGTATGAAAGAGTCTTTAATACAACCATAGAATAATGATGTTTATAACAAAAATTTCAATTAAACATACATTTCACCTTCTTTTAGCTATATTAATAATACTAAAAATTGCTATACGAATAAATATATTTATTTGAGGATTAAAATGTATTCTTGAATTGGAAGCCTTTTTAAAAGAAACAACAGAACTATTATGGTTAAATATGTACTAAATATTAATTTTATTATTTAATATTTAAAATAAATTAAACATTTTTAGATGGAAAGATTTTTATATTTGAAAACTAATGTCAAACTTCACATCCCTTATTTTATGAAAATAAGAAATACAAAATATGAAGGGATAAAACAAACATCTTTTAAATTTTTTGGGGAAACAAAATCTTTTATTATGCTCTGCTATTTGAATATTTACATTTTAAGAATATGAGTATTGTATGTAACTAAATTATTTTCCTTTGCATATATTTGAATTTTTCTAGTTTTATATAAAAAATGTTCTTCATTTTTAATCCTTATGAATGATTTAATGTTTGTTCGTTCGTTCCACCATTTTCAAAAGAATATATTTAACTTAATATATTAAAATAGGAATTACTTTGAAACATTCTTTAAGATTTTTTCATAAACCTCTTTCGTTTTGTTTAAATTATTTTTAAAAGAAAATATCTTTGAGAAAAATTATTAAATAAACTTTATCAAGGATTTCAAAATATTTTATTATTTTATAAAACAACTTTAAATAATAAAATTTTACTTTGTTTCAATTTATTAATTCCGCGAATTCTGTACATTTATTTTCTAAAATTTTTCGAGAAATAATAAAACAATTTATTAATTTTTTTTTTTTGTAAAAAAAAAATTGGAAACAAATATAACTGTTTTTAGAAAAGGACTTTTTTAATGCAGATAAAAACTTTGAGATAATTCTTCAAAAATACTGTAAATTTGCAAGGAATATGACATTGTTTTAATATAACCATGGGGATTGTTATACTACAAACATAAGAGAAAAACAGTAAAGTACTCTATACTATGCTTTACTTTATTTCAGTTTACTAATTCTGCGATTGGGGGTTATTTATTTTATGAGAAAATAAACATCACATATATTTTCTTACAACTTTCTAGGGACTACTGTTTGCAATGCGTGTGATTTATTGTGACTAAAAATTATTTTTAATACCCTGGAGAAAACTAAGTTTAACTTTCATTTACGTAGTTGCATAACATTGAAACATATTGCAAAATCAATGTGTTCTTTACCATTTTAGATAGATAATGATTTGGGGATTTATTTGTAAAATAAATTCCCAAATCATGCAATAGTTCGCGGCTTTACGTCGTGTTCTGTGGTCCAGGGTTCGAATCTGGGGTCACGACATTAGATAAATGTCTTGTCTCTCGTTATTTATTTATTGTTTGAATGGATTCTCATTAAAATCTTACGTTATGTTTAAAAAAAAAAATAAGCCAACGGCCGTACCATGCTGAATATACCGGTTCTCGTTAGATCACCAACGTCAAGCATCATTGGGCGCGGTCAGTACTTGGGTGGGTGACCACCTGGGAACACTGCGTGCAGTTGGCAAATTTGGGACCTGAATGGCCGAGTGTCTAGCGCTCTGGCGCTCGGTGCCACAGGTTTCGGGTTCAAATCCCGGCAGTGCCATGGATGTTTGTAGTGGTTCGGAATCCACTTTAAGCCGTAGGTCCCGGTCTCCTATGACTGTAAGAGCGTCACGGAGCAAAAGTCATGCTTCTACCTACGGGTGCTCCATCACAACAGAAGCTGCTTCCTTCCCCTTCAATCATGAGTACGTATGGGCTCGTGGGCTTGGCCAGATAAGTGGGATAAGAAACAACAACAACAGACACCATTTTAGAAAAGCACAAATACGATTAGGACTTTTTTTTTAAACTTTGAAGCTGTGTTAAAAATGTTAAGCATTAAGGAACTCCAGTAGCCTTATTATAGTGAAATAAATAAAGGTAAGATATTATATGCATGTTGTATGTGAAACAAGAAAAAAACGAAATTTTCAACCATAAATCTTCAAACACGCTATATAGAATTTTTTTTAGTTTTGAAAATTAAACAAAATTTTGTTGTTTATTATTTTGCTGGACATTTTCATTTAAGTCATTTGTCATATAACGGTAGAGATATATATCAGATTCCCCAAAACCAGAGTGCCTGATACACTGCACCCACGCTGCACCACCACAATTTCGAACTAACATCAGTCAGGGTGGCATTTGTATTACTTAGCTCCTCCTCAATTCCGAAAACCATTCCAGCCTACTGAGCTTTACGCTCAGTCCCGGGCTTGAACAAAAAAAATTTCGGTTGAAATTGTTTCTAATGTCTCGAACAAAGCATTTTGTGCTCGGAGATACAATAAGGTAGTCAGGCTGAACAGGCACATACATATCTCAACATTATGTTGAACTCAGTGATAAGCTCCCAGTAAAGAAGAACTATCTGGAAGTGTAGCGCCATCTATGTATAGGGTTCGAGAAACTGAGTTGTTGCAGAGAGGTCCACAGAAGTTTACAGCGTGATTTTGTTGCTGAGCAATGGCTGATTTCAAGGTCTTTTCACTTATATGGATTTTCCCGTAGAAAGAAAGGTGCAGAATGTTAAAAATAAGGCATGGCTGTGTGTCCAATATGGCGATGTAGAGAAGGAAAATACAGTTGATTTTTTTTTTGTAAATATAGTGTTTATTTGTGTGAAAATAAATGATCAAAATAAAGCTGTGTTTGAATAGGATTGATTTATATTAGACACCACAATGTTGACATTACTTCAGATTAAATTTATTTTATTTGATAAATTTTGGTTTTAATTATTTGTGATATTTAGTGTAAAACAAATAATAGTGTGTTTAATCAATACTTGAAGCAATGCAGTTATGAAGTAAAATAGTGAACCAAATTGATTTACACTTTTTGATTATTGATTATTGTCAATTTTTTTATTATTGTATTAAATTATAAAAGATCCATTTCAGAAAGAAAAATTTCAAATATTTGTTTAATTAATAATCAAGCTAATTCTAGTATTTAGATATACATCGATAATTGAGAGTTTCACGTTATGCAATTATATGACCAATTATATACTTCCTTATTAGTGAGATATTCAGTGCTAATATTAATTTATTGATAATACCGTTTGCGAAGTCAATTTATCTAATGAATTGTCGAATTAACTAATTTTGTGTGGATGATCGAGTTTATTCCGGAAACCTATTTTCTGACTATTGAAAATTATTCAAAGGATTTTTTTAAATCCTTCTTGTTATTTTAAATTTTTAAATAAATGGTAATTAAGTTTTTCTTTTGATGTATATATTCTGCGCTTTGCTATGTGATGAAACGCCAAAATAAGATATGAATTTCTGTATGCTTAAATCTTTCTATACAGTCCATTGCAGGAAATACTTTTAAAATGTGGGGAATTACCACTAAATTACTAAAGAACTACCTTTAGAATATGTGGAAAACTGAAAAACCTTTTAAAAGTTTATAAATGTTCTCAACATTACAAAACTTGTAAAATTCATTTATTACTTTATATTTCTTCAGAGAGAAAAGTGCAGAATCTTTCTGACAGGATACTAAATAGACGATGAAGCGTCAAATGTACATCAATAGAAATTGAAAATTATTGGTATACAAGACGTTTAATAAAACATGTATAAGCTTCTTCGTTAGATCATCGTTTGTTTGCCTTGTCTAGGTGAAAATACCAGCAAAATTAGGCAATCATCTATTCTAACCAATTATACGCTTCCTTAATTCGTGGGATATCTAATACTAATAATAGCATGTTGGTTATCCAGTCCGACCAGCGAATTTAAATTATAGGGCTGCTTATTAGATTTTTGCGTGTGTAGATGATCGAGTTCATTCTGGAAATGTTTTCTAATGTAATAGGGATTTTAAAATGTATATTTAAAATTTATTTTTTAAAGAAATTCTAATTATACTGATTATTAGCGCAAAACAGGTGATTAAACTTCAAGTACTTTTAAAAAGTAAATAATAATAAAAATTTGGTATATAATTTAAATAGTTAGGTATATCACCTTCAATGATACGATTTCTTATATTCAGGCAAATTAAGCACATCTAAAGAAAAGAATTATCTTAATTAAAAAGGTATTTTAAATATTTTTTAAGTAAGCATGGAAAAAAACAAAACAAACTCTAAAAAAAAAATTTTTTTATTAAGATGTAAATTGAGTGTAAATTTCAATGCAATGTTTTCTATTATATTCAAATTAGTTATTCATAATAGCTTTAGTGAGAGATATGTTGTTCTTCTTGGCTGAACAGTCTTTCAATAATATTGCGCAATGTTGCACTTTCAATAATATTGGAGCAACATGAAGTCTTGCTATTGAGAAATTTTGATCTAATACATATTTAAAAAAAATTTTTGTTAGGGTTTCAATACTTTAGATTTTGCCTTGTCCGAAGTTAGACATAGAGGAGTTAGCAATAACAACGGACATAGTAATTAAAATATATTATCAAAATAAAAATGAATACACAAACACACCATAAAGCATTAGCATGCAAAAAATATTTAGATACATACAAATAAAAAACAAAAAATAAAATAAGATCTTTTAATGTTCTTATGAAAAATGTAGTTATTTCAGCGAATAGCTTAGTGCAGTAAACGATCTGATCGTTCTGAATAAACAGTGGACAGTATAAGTACTGAAGTCATTGCCATCCTTTATTGCTCATTTTTTTCGAAATCACCCATTTCCAGTGCTTTCTGGGGAATAAAAAGTTCTTTGGAAAGAGAACAGAGATAAAAAGACTTCTTACATTAGCCATCCAGAGGCTTGGGGGGAGAGGGAATGGATTTAAAAAGAAGCAATTTTCAAGTTTATTGTAAATGAACCTAAAATATTGCTAAATATCCACAATTTTTTCTTTAAATATTTGACTTTTCTCTATCTTACAATAATATGAAACCCATTAAATTTTTTATAAAGATAATAGCTTTTATTTGAATTATCTTTAATATTTTTATATCTATTTTAAGACGTTTTTTTATTTATTTGTTTACTGTATACTGTAATGTATAGCAGGAGGAGGATGGCTATGTCGAAAGAAAATTGATAAAATCAAATGCTAATTATATAAATTTTAATTAATATACTATAATAGTTATCAAGCTTTAATTAAGCATCCTATTTTACTGTATATAATACATACAACAGGCATAAAAATAATTCAAAATTATAACTAATTTAATAAATATCATTTATCTATTCATATTATATATTAATATCGAATATATTCAGCATTTTAACATTCTAATAAAAGATAAACTGTTTTCAATCCTTGTTGGATTTAAATTTTATGATATCAAAATATTTAATAGAACCTATTCTCAAAAAATATTCACAAAAATCAATTATGAATAAAAAGAATATTTTACTAAAATAAATTAAACATTTAAAAATAAATTAAACCACTGTGAACATAAATAAATTCATGTGAAGGCAACTAATATTACAAAATAATAATATAAACCAATATTTTCGAAAACTTGGGAAAGTTCTGGGAAACTCCATGCAGTTTAATTACCACTGTATTAAATAAAAGAGAGTTAAAAGATACGTATGCGGTTTTTCTATATTAGAAAATAGTAACAAAAATATTGGAAAATAATTAAACTATGGTATCCGATTTAATTGATTTATTTTTTTAATAATCTATATTTATCTATTTATATAATTTATTTATTTACTTATTTTTTTATTTTATTCGTTTATTTTTATTTATATATTGGAAGTTATTAATGCAAGCTACAATATCCGATTTAGTTGAATTATTTTTATGAATAAATTTTATCCATCAATTTATTTTATTTTGTTTTTTTACTTATATTTTATTTACTTTTATTTATTTATTGGAAGTTATTCATTTTAGCTACAATATCCGATTTAAATGATTTATTTTTATAAATAATCTTTATTATTTTTTTTACTTATTTATTGGATATTATTTTTATAAGAATTTATTTATATTATTTTTTTTTAGATTATAAAATAATAGCAATCCAAAAGAGAGTGTGAATTGTTTTAATTTTTACTGAAATAATTTAAAACTCAATCAACAATAGCAATACAATTATTGTAAAAAAATTCGAAGGACCATCATTTTATCTGTCAATTTTTTTATTTCTCTCATGATATACTTTTCATGGAAATTATTTCTACTGCTTGAAGGATGAAAGTCTAAAAGAATAAAATAGTTTCCAATAACACAATATATTGAACTGGAATTCGGAAAGCGGAAGCTATATTTAGGCGAACAGAATGCACTTTTCAAATTCACTTGGCAACCTGGAGAATTGGCTGCGATGTGTTCGGTTATTAGATATCGGAAAGGAGGTTCTTTCAGAATTGGGAACTAAAGGGTGAGGACAATGGCGGAGTAGCCAGTTAGAAGAACCAATACCGTCTCTGATCTCGGCTACCTGCAGGTATTCGCAGAAATGAAGAATAAGTTCTCAACCTCATCCATGAGTCCGACTCCACTTATGAATAATGGATTCGCAGCTGGAGAATAAAATCTAGACACTGCTTACGGGAAAATGGTATTGTTTGTGAGAACGTACAGAGCAGCTGGAGAATAAAATGGGCAACAAATACAAGCAGCTGGAGAAAAAATACAATTAGTATTGTTTTGAATTCAGAAAAATAAAATCAAACCGCTTAGGGAAAATTTTGTTTCTGAGAAACAGACAAACTCAATTTAATTCAAAAGCACATTTTTTCCCATGAAAAGAATACAGATTCAATTTTTTTCCCATGCATAAGATTAAAAAAATGTGTAATTTATTATACTCGTTAAAATATTTCACAAAAATATCTAGAAGATGCCTATCTTACATGTTTTGTTTAACATTAACCAATGTATTATTAGGGATGTGTTCGAAAAACAAACGAATTAAACTCGTTCGTGGGCTTTGAGACACGAATTCCTACCTATCATTTTATTCAGCTAAGCACTTTTGGTATTTTAAAAATTATGTAATTTTTGTAATAAATCAAATCCAATTCGTTTTGATCTTTTTTATAAAAATATATAATGTAACATATAATGTATTTATTATACAGATGTAATATTATATTACTATTGAAGTAATATTGTTTTTTATATTACTGATTAATAAAAAACAATTTTATTGGGAAAGAAAATGATGTAATTAGATTTTATGTAATTTATCTTTCTATTTTACAAAAAAAGTATTATTTTGAAAAGTATTATTTAGTAAAAGAAAAGAGTTTCCTGAGTTTGTAACTTATCATTCATATACTTTCTTTTAATTTCGTGTTTTTTAAAAATATTTTACATTTTAATTTTATTTCTATATTATTATTAAGCTTTCTGTAGGTAGTAAATTATGTTTTATTATGAAAAGATTACATTAAATTCGTTTTGAAGGAGGAAATTAAGTTTAAAGTTATTATGTTAGACCTCCAACAATATTATCCTTTCGGCTTTTTGAAGTTTTCGCTGATTGTTTTTCGTAATTAACTTAAAGTAGAAACTATATTATTGTCTGAAGATGGATAAAATCATCTAGTTTTATTGAAAGCATTTCTGCATAAGAAAATACTTCCAATGACAAATATATTTGAATAAAGATCAATATGCACAGTGGCGTAAATTTAACATTTGAGGCCCGTATCAAATATTTCGAATAACACATAAATCCTCTAATCTGTCGTTCTTTTTGTAACGAGCAACATCACTACGATGGATCAACGCTATTTATTAAGATGTCCTCTTGACATATATCCAAAGTTCATTACTGCCCAGAATTTCGTATATTACTGCAGAAAACTTAAAAAATTCCACCGTTATTATGAAATCGAATCCTCGTTCTATTGTATGCTGACAGTTACTAATAAGGTCGATTATCACTTGTTCAAGAAAGGAGTATGCATGAAAATTTTGTTTTGATTTAATGTAGTAAACCTCGCAATAAAAAGTACCTAAAGCAAAAGAATGGAACAATTCTGCTGTCTTTAAATAAGCGAAAGAAGACAAACATTAAATAATAGAATGCAATTCAGTCGAGTGAAAGTAAATAAACAAACATATAAAAACAAAGTAAACAGAAAAGCGCGGCATTAAAAACTTTCTGCAATTTATTTTTTTCCGCCTAATTGATATTTTCTCTTTAGGTTTGTCGATTTGATTCAGGGAAAACCAAATATGGGCAAAACCGGGATGAAAAACAATTTTACGATACAAGGGAATTAAATAAAAACAGAAATCAAATTGTTGAGAAATGTTCTTTATTTGAAAAAGCGAAACAGTAATCCGCTTTTGGATTCTCGGCAATATGTAAAAGAAAAATTTAATGCATTTGGATAAAAAAGAATTTAAGCGAAGTGCATCCAGTTTAACAAATATTCGGAAAGATATTAAATTATCTAAACTGTTTTGGAAGTCAACAATAGAGGATTTTCTCATGAGGATTTGAAATCTTCCACTTGCTACAACAACAAAAATATGATATGAAAGAAAAACAAGGTATTTCGGATTAAATTCTCTGATAAACATATTTCAATGGAAAAAAAGATGATAACGAATTACAAATATATCACTAAATTGTTGTTTATATCTAAAGCGATGAAATACAGAAATAGCAAAAGTTCCAGGTTCATATTCAGTGGAGGTGTCAATTGCTTTCAGAATAGAAAAGACTCGATGATGATTATGTTAATAAGTTCGAGTGACAGTCTTTCCGCTTTACCATCACACAACTCACAAATGCGGAACATTTACCGAGGAAAATCCTCCCGGAAAATATTACTCTCCCACTTTAATTTATTTACTTTACTTCCTACCTCCCCCTACTCTGGGTTATAAAGCTCCTTTCCAGTTAAAAATGTGTGGGTAGAAAAATATTAAAACAAAAAAAACGTTTTCAATTGTAAATTTACAAGCACATAATGTATCATAATACAGAAAAAAATATGGATTATACAAAATAACTAAAATGTTCCGCAGCGAAAGAAATTTACGAGTGAAATTTCAGTAAAATAAAAGGCTTACAATGCAAAAAGAATAAACAATGGTTATATGAGATGAATATATGATATGGCATTGAATAAAAAATATTACGATAATGTTAAGTTTACGGGGAAAAAATAATAAAATGCTAATCTTTAAAGTAAAAGAATGGATAATGTACTAACTGTATTACCCGTGTACTGTATGTACATGGTTAATGGTACATATAAAACGAAAATCCCAACCCCCCTCAAAAAGAACTAAGAGGAACGACCTTACAAATTTGAATCTGCAAATGATGCACATTGTAGTCACTGCTTTCAGAAACAAGGTTTGGTTTGGTTTCATTTGTCTCTCTACGGTAATTTTTTTGCAGAGTTTAGTCTAATTTGACTGGGACCTACAGTTTAATGTGGATTCCGAACCAATAACAAACAACCTGTCACTGTCAGGATTTGAACTTGAGGTCTTTGGTACTGAAGGTCAAAGCACTAGCCAATTGGATATCAGGCCGCTTCAGAAGCAAGAAATTGAGATTATGACAGCAAGTGTTTCACTCCGACAATTATATGGATTTAAGAAGGTTTGTCTCATAAGCAATTGATAGCAAAGTTAACTTTTAGAGTCAATTTTGAAATCATTCTTTCTTCGTTAAAACTGAGGATCATTTGTGGTAAATAAATGAAACCCTATCTCCGATGCACTTGAAATTAATATCAGTAATAAATTCAAAATAAGCTTTTAATATAATTTTAAGTACGCAAAGAAAGTCATTTTAATAGAGGAAAAATAAATTGCAGATGTTTGGCGATCACTTTAAACAGTAGGTCCGGGCCTAATAGAGCATTGTGCGCAGGGCTGACAACCTTGTCCCGTAAGAAGAAAGTATATCTGTCAAATCCTGCCAGGATTGGAACCTGAAGCCTGTGGTACCTAAAGCCAGAGCTCTAACCAATTGGCCTTTAGGCCACTTCAGAAACAAGAACAGATGCAGATGGGGGATACTATCTGTATTTAGGTGTATAGGGGGTGGACCAAGTCCATCTGCCTATGGCTTTGGTCCTCCCTCCCAATAGGCCTGCTGCAACAATGAAGAGGTAGAAGAAAAATAAATTGATGACCTTTATTAGGAAATCGTACATCTCAACCAGAATACAATTAAATTTAATTAATTATTTTTACAAAGGAAAATATAATAGAGTTAAATTAAATTTCAATCAATCTAGAAAAAAATTGAATTTAAAAATTCGTAAAAAAGCAATTGATAGGAAATCAATTAATATCCAAATCCTATTAAATATCCAAACAAAAGGTATTTAAATATGACAAACAATCGATATAGTCGGGAGAACAATTTTGTTTGCTCGTCATCTTAAAACGCTCCTATTTGAAACAAGTGTTTACTCTGCTGCTGCAACTCTTATTTATTGTTAACACGAACTTGTAATTATAATGGCCGGTCATTTTTAAGAAAATCGGAAAAGAAAAACGTCTCAAATTCCACAAAAGAAAATTTTTTAAGTGAACTTGAGCATGAATGCCATAACGTGCATATTTAGTAGAGTGAATTTTTTGGAAATTCCCTCTACACCCATCAATCTGTTGCAAAAGTTTGCAGCGATGAGGAAAACAACTATTAGCACTTTTGCAGGCCTCCTTCTTAATTGGCACATTCTTCAATAGAGAGAAGTGAACGCAGTTCGTGTTTTTGAGCTCGTTTGTAGGGTCGTTATAATATTAATGTGACACCTGAGACATAATGTTACGAAAGCGAATGAAAGATAAGATGGATTTTATTAATGATACGTTTAATAAACTTGGTTTTGTTGTCTTTCCTAAAAGTGTGCGATTTTAAGTGGATTTCGAAAAATACCTTTTTGTTGCAAGATTATTCGACTTTCAATTAAACGAGGTTCTCAGTAAAGGCGAATTTTCTTTATTATGTCGCCCCTCTTTAACTTTCTATTAAGTTATTTTTCAGAATAGATCTAAAAGAAAAATTGAGGTTATTTTAATGTGTTAAATTAATTAAGCTGATTACATGAATGCAGTTTTCTTTCAATTGATTTGCTCTTGGTGAAAGATTTGCAAGCGAGGATGTTTACGTATAATGAATACGATGTAAAAGTCTGTTGGGTTGAAGGAAACTTTGTAGAAAGTTCGAATTTTAAAAATCGTGAGTAAAATGCTTATGAGGATAGATATGTTAACGACCCTATAAATTTGATTGTTGATGCTGAACTAAGAGATTTTCCCCGATTTCAGAAATTCTAAATTTTTTATACCTAAATATTTCTTATTTTTGAAAAAAATTTTACATACTTTGAATAGTCTATTCAATTAAATTTTTTTTACCAGTTTCTGAATAGCAATTTTTAAATTAAAGTATTGACCTAATTAAGGCTAAATTTACCCGAGTCTTATCTCAGTGGCAATGTGCGCAGCTGGGGAGCTCTAGGGCTGAGGTTCAAGCTGGCAGCTTTGTTGTAGACACTGTTTTAAAAAACGTGCAGACTCGATGACGTTTGTGATGTTAGCTTTTTACATCGTTAGTCAGACTACATGGTGGGAGGTTACAAGTTTTTCTCCCATACGATATGGAAATGCAAAATAATTCCTCCTGAAAGTCTTCCGGAAGGAACATCCCTCCTTCTTTAGCAACTCGTAGCCAAAAGCCAGATTTCTGGCTATGTCGCTTTATACAACTGAAGCTGCCCTCCATTTTCCCTCCGTAAATGGGAACACACGAACATAATGGCTCGAAATAAATAATTTATATATGTTTTAATTTAAATCATTCATTTTTAGGCCATTCTTCACAATAATGCCAAATATGTAGCAGATTCAGTGTTATTAAAGGTTGGGGCTTCTCTATTGCCACATATTGTCTCCACACTTTGTAAGCAATATTTTTATGAGTGATATATGCAGCCTTTACACTCTTAAATGGCCGCATACTGCATAGGGAAAAGTTTGAAAATCACCATCCAATCTATCCTAATGTTAAAATGAATTTATTGCCATACGTTAATAAATAAGTATAAATAAGTTGAGTAAAATATTTTTTATGTTATAAGCAAATAAGTCAAGCATGATTACAGAACAAAAATTAAATGCTGTTTAGATATTCGAAATGGCAATTCTGTTCATTAATATAAGCACTATATTGAATCTGACTTCTTTAAATAAATCAAGTTTTATACTAAGCGTATAAAAATACAAATAATGTTTAACAATTATTCATCAGTTTTATCTTATATAATAAATTACATTTTCCCCCTTTACTTTATACTCAAAATGTTTCAATTAAAATACACAGATAAACGAACATAATTTATTCAACTTGTTTATTTAAATAATTAATTCCTTTATTAATCGCATTTAAAGGCATAAAATAGTTTTTAATACAACAATACAATAATTATATTTACAATAAAAAAAATCAAATCAACATATATTTTTCTCTCTTTTCGCTTAAAATTTGTTATACAAATAAATATATTATTTTAAGAGTAAAATGTATTCATGAATTGGAAGCCTTTTTAAAAGAAACAACAGAGATATTGTCCTTAAAATGTGTGATAAATATTAATTGTATTGTTTAATCTTTGAAATAAATTAAAAAGTTTTAGATGGAAAGATTTTTATATTTGAACAACTAATGTCAAACTTCACATCCCTTATTCTATGAAAATAAGAAATACAAAATCTTTTATTATGCTCCTCTATTTGAATATTTATATTTTTAAGAATATGAGTATTTTAACTAAATTATTCTTCCTTTGCATATATTTGATTTTTTGAAGTTTTGCACAAAAAAAAAAAAAAAAATTCTTCATTTTTTAAAACTTATGAATGGTTTCAAAAGAACATATTTAACTTAATAGCTTGAAAAAGGAATTACTTTGAAACATTCTTTATTATTTTTTTCATAAACCTCTTTCGTTTTTTTAAAATTATATTTAAAAGAAAATAACTTTGTGAAAAATTACTAGATATACTTTAGTCAGGATTTTAAAAATATTTTATTAATTTATAAAACACCTTTAAATTAAAGATTAAAATTTTACTTTATTTCAGTTTAATAATTCCAAAAGATCTGTATATTTATTTTCAAAAAATTTATGAGAAATAATAAAATATTTTTAAAATATTATTTGATTTAAATTTTCATAAAATAACCACAATAATAAAGCAGAGAAAACAAATTTTGAAATAAATATAAATGTTTTTAGAAAAGAACTACTTTTTAAATGCAAGCAAGACCTTGAGATAATTCTTCAAAAATATTTTAAATTAACAACGAATTTGACATTATTTAAGTATAACCATGGAGAATTATTATACAACACACATAAGAGATAAACAGTAAAGTACTATATACTATGTTTCAGTTTACTGACTCTACGATTGATGATTATTTATTTTATGAGAAAATAAATATCACTTATTTTTTACAAATTTCTAGGGACTACTGTTTACAATGCGTATAATTTATTGTGGTGTAAATTATTTTTAATACACTGGAAAAAACTAAGTTTAACATTCCTTTAAGCAGTTGCATGCCATTGAAACATATTTCAAAATCAATGTGTTCTCAATCATTTTAGAAAAGAACAAATACGATTAAATGCTTTCTTAAAAATTGAAACTTTGTTAAAAATAAGATACTAAAGTATTAGGGCTGTTAAATAGCGTTATTATATTGAAATAAATAAAGACAATATATTAAATGCATGTTTTATGTCAAACAAAAAACGAAATTTTTAGTCATAAAATATTCAAATATTTTACGTAATTTTTTTTTAAATTTTGAAAATTAAATAAAAATTTGTTGTTTTATCCAAATGCTGTACATTTTCATTTAAGCCATTTGTTATATAACGACAGAGATATATCAAATTCAGCATTTACAGGATGATTGCTACACTGCACACAAGTTGCACCACATTCATTTCGCACGAATATCCTTCCGGGGGCATTTCTATTGCTTAGTTCCCCCTCTATGGTTCCCCTCAATGCTTCCTCGATGGCTCTTAGTTCCACCTCCTTGGTACTACAGGCTTCATGTTCGAATCCTGGTGGTTGCATGGATGTTTGCTAGTGGTTCGGAATCCACTCTAAACTGTAGGTACCGATATAATAAGCTTAAAATATGCACAAAATTATCGCAGAGCGACAAACCAAATCCACGAAATCCTTGAGCTAAACCGAAAAGAATTTCCACCTAGTGATTAATTACACTTATTCCCGATATAAATACAGAAGATTTCAGTTTGATATTGTTTGTTATGCTTCGAACAAACGTATTTGGTTCTGAGATCCAATAAGCTATCCATCAAGTTGTACAGGCATATAAATTTCACAACATTATGTTGTACTGAATGATTAGCTCCTAGTAAAGAAGAACCACCTGGAAGTGTAACGCCATTTATGAGTAGGACTTGTGGAACTGAGTTGCTGCAGAAAAGCCAACAGAAGTTTCGAGCGTGCTTTATTGCTGAGCAATGATTGATGTCAAGTTATTTTCACTTACATGGGTTTACCCGTAGCATGATAGGAACTGAAGGTTTCCAGATAGGATGTGGCTGTATGCCCAATGAGGCGATGTAGAGATGTAAAGTCTACCTGATTTTTTTTTATCTAAATATGTTGTTTACTTGTGTGTGAAAATTTTAATGTTAGCTGTAGTTGAAGGGGATCAATTTATGACAGACACCCGAATGTTGATCATACTTCAAATTATATTTATTTTATTTGATAAATTTTGGGTATAATTTTTTTTTATATTTAGTGTAAAAAAATATTAGTATGTTTAATGAAGACTTGAAGTAATGCAATTAATAGTAATAGTAAAAATCAAATTAATTTACATTTTCTGTTAATGGATAAAATTAATAAATATTAATTTCAGACATTTCAATATTTCAAATATTTGTTTAGATAGTAATCAAGCTATTTAGGTAATTCAGATATGATATTTCTAGTATTTAGAAATACATAGAGATAATTGCGAGTTTCACGTTATCCAATTATCTGGCCAATTGTATATTTCATTATTAGCGAGATATTCAGCGCTTATAATAATACAGTGATAATATCGTTTGTGAAGTCAATTTATCTAATGAATAGCCATGTTCACTGATTTTGTGTGGATGATCGAATTTATTCTTGAAAACATATTTTCCGACTACTGAAAATTATTCAAAAGGGTTTTTAAATCCATCTTATTATTTTAAATTTTTAAATAAGCGGCAATAACATTTTTCTTTTGATTTATATATTCTGCGGTTTTTTATGTGATGAAACACTAAAATACGATAAAAGCGTCAGTATACTCAAATCTTGCTGTAGAGTCCATTGCAGGAACTATTTTTAAAATGTGAGGAATTACCACTGAATTACTAAAGAACTACTTTTAAAATATGTGGAAATCTTTGTGTAAAAACATTTTAAAAGTTTATAATTGTTAACATTACAAATCTTAAATAATGCATTTATTATTTTACGTTTCTTTAAAGATAAAATTAGATAGAGTGCAAAATCGTTCTACCAAGAAACTAAATGGACAATGAAGAATCAAATGTACATAATTAGAAATTGAAAATTATTGGTATACAAGATGATTGATTAATCATGTATGGGCTTATTCATCAGTTCATTGTTTGTTTGCTTTGTCTAGAAAAAAATATCAGTAAAGCTAAGCAATCATCTAGCCAATCCTATGCTTCGTTTATTTGTGGAATACCTAATGTTAGTAATAGCATTTTGTCCTACTAGCGAATTTAAATTGTAGAGTTGTTATTTGACATTATGTTGTTATTTATTATTTTTGTTGTTATTAGAATTTTCAGTTTTTTTCAGATCGATTTCATTCTGGAAATAAGTTTTCTGATACAGTTGTGATTTTAAAATGTATCTTGTGAAGGAATTCTAAATATAGAGATCATTAGCGTAAAACTCCGATAAAATTTTAAGTGCTCTTAAAAAGTAAGTAATAATAAATATTTGATATGCATTTTAGAGAGTTAGAAAATTCACATCGAAAAATGATAAGATTTCTTATATTGAGACACATTAAGTACTTCCAAAGAAAGGAAAAACTTTAAGTTTATCTCAATTAACAGGATACTTTGAATATTTTTTAGGTAAGCATAAAAAAAGCAGAGAAAAAAACATAAAGCTCTTGAAGAAAATATTTACATAACAAAAATTATCTTATTAAAATATAAGTTAATTGTAAATTTTAATGTAATGTTATTCTATAATCTCCAAATTATTTATTCATTATAGCTTTAGTAGAGATACGTTTCGATAAGTGTGAATTGTTTCAACTTTTACCAAAAAGAATATAATACTCAATAAACAATAGCAATACAATTATTAAAAAAACTCAGAAGGATGATCATTTTGTCTTTCTACATTTTGGATTTCTCTTATCATATAGCTTCACGCAAATTATTATTTCTTAGGATTCTACCTGCTTGAAGGATTAAAGTCTAAAAGAATAAAATAGTTTCCAATAACGCGCTTAACACAATATATCGAACTGGAATTCGGAAAGCGGAAGCTATATTTAGGTGAATAGAATGCACTTTTCAAATTTACTTCGCACCCCGAGAATTATCTGCGATGCGTTCGGTTATTAGATATCAGAAAGGAGGTTCTCTCAGAATTGGGAACTAAAGGGTAAGGACAATGGCGGAGTAACCAGCTCGCAGAAGCAATACACTCTCTGATCTCGGCTACCTGCAGCTATTCGAAGAAATAAAGAAAAATTTTCCAACCTCATCTATGAGTCCGACTCTACTTATGAATAATGGATCCGGAGCTGGAGAATAAAATCTAGACACTGCTTACGGGAAAACAGAATTGTTTGTATGAACGCACAGGGCAACAAACAAGAGAAAACCCAAATTTTATTTGATTCAAAAGCAAATTTTTCTTCAAGATCAAAATACTATTCTTTTTTCTCCATGCAGGTAAGATGGATAAAGTTAAAAATGTAGAATTTATTATACTCGTTAAAATATTTCACAAAAATATCAAGCAGATGCCAATTTATATGTTTTGTTTAACATCAACCAATGCATTATTAGGGATGTGTTCGAAGAACAAGCGAATTAAACTCGTTCGCGGGCTTTGAGACACGAATTCCTACCTATCATTTTTTTCAGCTTAGCACTTTTGGAGTTAGAATGGGTTTTGCTCTCAAGCTTTTAACCATTGCCCCCCCCTCATTCAATTTGTTTTGATCTTATTTTCCTTTAAAGTAAAACTTATATAATGTATTTATTATTTAGAAATAATACTGTATTACTGTTGAAGTAATATTGTTCTTTACCTTACTGATTAATAAAATGCTATTTTAATGAAAAGAAAAGTATGTGAGTACATATTTTGTAAGTTGTCTCTGTATAAGGTCTCTGTAAGGTATTGTATTGTCTCTGTACCCCCAAAAAGGATTATTTTGGATGTCTGGAAAAAGAAAAGAGTTTCCTGAATTTGTAACTTATCATCCATATACTTTCTTTTAATTTCGTGATTTTTAAAGATAATTTTAATATTTTTTGTTGTTTCTTATCCCACTTGGCTGGCAAAGCACACGAGCCCGTACGTACTCATGATTGAAGGGGAAGGAAGCAGCTTCTGTTGTGATGGAGCACCCGTAGGTAGAAGCCTGACTTTTGCTCCGTGACACTCTTACAGTCATAGGAGACCGCGACCTACGGCTTACAGTGGATTCCGAACCACTACAAACATCCATGGCACCGCCGGGATTCGAACCCGAAACCTGTGGCACCGAGCGCCAGAGCGCCAGACACTCGGCCATTGAGGTCCCAAATTTGCCAACGGCACGCGGTGTTCCCAGGTGGTCACCCACCCAAGTACTGACCGTGCCCAATGATACTTGACTTCGGCGATCTAACGAGAAACGGTATATTCAGCATGGTACGGCCGTTGGCTAATTTTAATATAGATACAAAATTAAAAAAGAAAGTAAGTTTTCTGTTGGTAGTAAATTATGTTCTGTTATTAAAAGATTACATTAAATTTGTTTTGAATGATGAAATTAAGTTTAAATTTATTATGTTAGACTTTCAAGAAGATTATCCTTTTGGTTTTTGAAGTTTTCACTGATTGCTTTTCGTAATTAATTGAAAGTAGAAACTATATTATAGTCTGAAACTGGATAAAATCTTTTAGTTCTGCATAACAAAATTGTACTTCCAATGACAAATATATTTGAAAAGAGATCAATATGCACAATGGCGTAACTATACCATGAGGAGGGGGGTGCTCAATGCAAAGCATCATCATTGTATTTTTTTTAATAAAGTAATATCTAAAATCCGTATTATGTTTGTTGATACTATGAACATTAATTTGAAGGGATATTGAATTAAAATTACAAATTGTTTTAGTAAAAAGTTTATTTATTAAAATTTCTTTTATCGAGCTTTTTGATCGGCAAAAGTGTCAATGACAACATAACGGTTCAAGTTTCGGACCGTAGAATGCTCGATGTATAGAATAGCCAAATTGCGTAATCTATCTGGTACCGTATTGTTTCTTTAACAGGTTTTTATTAATTTTAATTTTGATAATGATTTAAGTTAGCACTAGCCATAATCATATGAATTGTTAGAAATAACATAAATGCAGTGCACACTTCAGGAAAGCTTGAAGATATAAAATGATTCATTATGATTAATAAATCACCCACTTCCCTTATAGATAACTTTTTATTTCATGTATAATAGTGGAGAAAAAACAGATAATTCCCTAGCAAGTGAATGTAAAAAATATCACAGAGGCAGTTAGGTAGAACTGGAATTCTCAGTTTTCATTTTGCATACAACCACGAACAAAAAATCGGGGAAATCCCGACCATCGGGATTACACGTGAGTAACTATTTCTATTACTATTAATACCAGCTGCGATATATTTTTCATACAAATGAATGCGTTCAAAATCTTTATACATTTATTTCTTTAATTTGTATATTTTTAGTAACTTAAATTCATTAAATACAGAATTAATAAAGTTGACTTTATTTTCTAATAGTACATGCCAGGACTTTCCTGTACTCATAGTCTCTCTACTCGCGCCGGAATCCGTGGTATATTACCCATCTTGCTCCCCTACGCCACTAAATGTGTCAACTATATATTTATTTTCCAAATTGAATGCTAGAACTTGTTTAAATAAAAATTTATACTTAAAATATTATTTTCATTCTGATTTTATTCAAAATAATTTTTAAAAAATTGTTGCGAACAATATTTTATTAGAAATATTTTTTTATATATTTTATTCCGTTTTTTTTAGTGAAGGGGTATTTAACACATGCGAAACACACAAACCCTCTTAACTGCCATTTCTTTTATAACGAGCAACATCACTATGATGGATCAACATTGTTTCCTAAGATGCCTTTTCGACACACTTTCACAGTTCATAATTACCAGGAGTTTCTTATATTATTGGAAAAGACTTAGAATGTTCCAATTAGACATTCCCACCATTATTATGAAACCCTATCTTGATTGTGATGGGTAAAGCAATGACTGTAATATCATGTTTTTGAATGTAAGTGTATTTAATCCATGCATGCGCAACACATAAATACTTTATCAGTGGTTCATTTTATAACGAGTAACATCACTACGATGGATCAACGCTGTTTATTAAGATGCCCTCTTGACAAACATCCACCGTTCATTACTGCCAAGAATTTCGTATATTATTGCAGAAAACTTAGAAGTTCCACCATTATTAGGAAATCGAATCCTCGTTCTATTGTATGCTGACAGTTACTAATAAGGCCGATTACCACTTGTTCAAGAAAGGAGTATGCATGAAAATTTTGTTTCGATTTAACGTAATAACCCTAGCAATAAAAAGTACCTGAAGCAAAAGAATGGAACAATACTGCTGTCTTTAAAAAGACGAAGGAAGGCAAACATTAAATAATAGAATGAAATTTATATAAGTGAAAGTAAATAAACAAACATATAAAAACAATGTAAACATAAAAGCGCGGTATTAAAAACCTTTCTGCAATTTATTTCTTTTCCGCCTAATTCATATCTTCTCTTTAGGTTTGTCGATTTGATTCAGTGAAACCAAATATGAGCGAATCCGGGATGAAAAACAATTTTACAACACAGGGGAATTCAATAAAAACGGAAAACAAATTGAGAAGTGCTCTTTATTTCAAATGTTGCATTTTCAATATAATACTAAATATTAAAAAATGCGAAGCAGTAATCCGTTTTTAGATTCTCGACAATATGCAAAAGAAAAATTTAATGCATTTGGATAAAAAAGAATTTAAGCGAAGTGCATCCAGTTTAACAAATTTCAGAAAGATATTAAATTATCTAAACTGTTTTGGAAGTCAAAAATAGAGGATTTTCTCATGAGGATTTGAAATCTTTCACTTGTTACAACAGCAAAAATATGATATGAAAGAAAAACAAAATTATTTCAGATTAAACATTCTGGAAAACGTATTTCAGTAGGAAACAAGATGATATTGAATTACAATTATATCAGTAAATTGTTGTTTATATTTTTTTGTATGACTTGTATCAAAGTGATTTCATACATAGACACCGTGAAAGAGGATTCAAGTTGAAATTCAATGATGCTGTTTATATGTTTGTTTGTCTGACTTGTGCAAAAAGATAATATACGTAGATAGCGTGAAAGAGGTTCAAATTTAGTGGTGGTGTCCCTTGCTTTCAGGAATAAAAAGTCTCAATGATGATTATGATAACATGGGCATGTACCAGTGTTTCCGCGAATCAAAAATGGGGAACATTCAGCCCTGAAAATCCTCCCGGAAATACTACTCACCCACTTTAATTTTTTTACTTTATTCCCCACTTCGTTTTACTCAGGGATATAAAGATCTTTTCCAGGTAAAAATCTCCGATGTATTTAAAATTCATATCAATAATAAATGGAAGTCACAATAAGCTTCTAATATAATTTTAAGTATCCATAGAAAGTCATTTTAATAGCGGAAATATAAATTGTAGTCATTAGAAATGCACTTTAAAGAGTACGTCCGTGCCTAATATGACTGTAGAACATTGGTCAACATCGGTTGACAAACCTACGCATTAAAAAAAAACATCTCCTGTCCCGAAATCTTCCAATAGACAGACGGCCCTTGTCTCCCCTCCCAAGGGGCTGTTACGTCAACAAAGAAGAAAAAAATAAACCGAAAACCTTTATAAGGAAATCGTAAATCTTCCTCAGAATACAAATAATTTTAATTAATAATATTTACACAGGAAAATATAATAGAGTTAATTTAAATTTCCATCAATCCTGTAAGAAATTGAATTAAATATTTCGCAAAACAATTTTGAATGAACTATGAAATATTGAAACAAACGGTATTCAAATATGTGAAATAATAAATCGGTGTAGCCAGGAAAAAAAAATGTTATTTGCTCGTCATCTTAAAACAATTCTATTTGAAGCAAGTGTTTGCTCTGCTGCTGCAACTCTTATTTATTGTTAACACGAACTTGTAATTATAATAGCCGGTCATTTTTAAGAAAATCGGGAAAGAGAAACATCTCAAAATCCACAAAAGAAAAATTTTTACGTGAACTTGAATGCCATAACGTGCATACCGAAGAGTGAATTTTTTGGAAATTCCCTCCACACCCATCAATCAGTTGCAAAAGTTTGTAGCGATGAAGGAAAACAGCTATTAGCAACCTTTACACGCCTCCTTCTTAATTGGCACATTCTTCAATAGAGAGAAGTGAGCGCAGTTCGTGTTGTTTTTCAGCTCGTTTGTAGGGTCGTTATACTATTAATGTGACACTTGAGACATAATGTTACGAAAGTGAATGAAAGATAAGATGGATTTCATTAATGATACGTTTTCATAAACTTGGTTTTGTTAAGTCTTTCATAAAAATGTGCGAGTTTAAGTGGATTTCGAAAAATAACTTTTTTTTCCTGAAGAACATTTAACTTTCAATAAGAAGAGATTCTCAGTGTTAGGTCAGTGAAGGAAATGTTTTCTTTATTATGCCGTCCCTCTTTAACTTTCTATTAAATTATTTTTCAGAATGTATGTAAAAGAAAAATGAGGGCTATTTCAACGTGTTAAATTAATTAAGCTGATTACATTAATGAAATTTTCTTTCAGTTGATTTGTTCTTGTGTAAAACTTTCAAGCGAGGATTTTTACGTATAATGAATACGATGTAAAAGAGTGTTGGGTGAGAGAGAAACTTTGTAAAAAATTTGAATTTTAAAAATCGTGAGTAAAATGCTGATCAGGATAAAATGATGCTAACCACCCTATAAATTGTATTGTTCATGCTCTGCTGGGGGATTTACGTGATATCAAAAATTCTCATTTTTTTTATATCTGAGTGTTTCTTACTTTAGAAAAAAAATATTTCTTTCATTATTAAGGACAAAAAACGTACATCATTTGAATTGTTTATTCTAATTTCTTCGAGAAATATATGAACAGCAATTTTTAAATCAAAGCATTCACCTAAATATGTGGATTTTCAATATGTGGATTATTTTATGAAATGACTTGTAACTTTATGAGTTAAAAGTATAGTATAGCGTGTTTCTCAATTATTGAGTTGGCCTATATGAAATGAAATTTCTGACGCTTTTTCGGTTTAACTTAAGAATCCGAGCAAATTAGTTGACCTCTATATAATCCGTAACTAGTTGCCTCTATATAATGTATACTTCACTATAGTGGGTTCATATTAGATAGAGGCAACGTCCCTTCAATATGTCAATGTTGTTCTGTAAAACAATAAAATTGTATCATTAGAAGTCTTTTAAACTTAACATCATATTAAAGCAGAACGTTACCAACCTAAGCCGTCTTAGAAAACTACCTCCTCTCTTTAAAAAACCTATGGCTGTATTGGAACCTAATAAGATCCTACTTGGAAATCCAGTTCTCATTTCAAGACACTTTGTCACAATCTTTACTTATTTATTTGGTATTTTCAGGCAATGAATGCAGAGCACGCTACCAGTGGGAATTAAATCCTCCCTTTTTTATACACGATAACAAATTCGTACTGCTATTGGTACATGAGTGAGTTCCAATTTTATTCACCTTCTTGATCTTAAAAGAATTCGATATATAGCTTCGGAAAAACTTCACTCCTGAAGCAAACAAAACGAAAACTCGTTTGATCGATTAGATGAAAAACTACAGGAAAGAAATAAATTGCTGGTAACATATATAAAAAGAGCAACAAAAATGGTGAATGTTTTTTTGTTTTTTTATCAACATGCCAGTCTTATTTGAGTTAATGCTGTCAGGCCCAGACCCGGACAAATTGTGAAGGAAAATTAAATATAAAGTCACCTTCTCCTGGTAAAAAGAGGAATCAATAAATTTCGTTATTCTCGTATTATCATTATCACAGTGGTTTAATCAAAATAAGACAACAAAGACATTTAAAAGAAAAAAATCAGAAATTTTATAAAATAATTGATAGTTAATTTCTGGTAACCTTTTACTACATTCAATTTGAGTTTTCTGTTTAATAAATTTCTTAGTATAGTGTACAATAATCTTTTTATAAAAATTAGGTAAAGATTATCATAATCGTGCTTTAACAGTGAAATGTTAAATAATGTTAAGTGTTATATAATGTAGAATGTTAAATATCTCCTATAAATGCTGTAAATGATCGTAATCTAATGTTTTCGTCTGAAATGACTCTTTTAAAAATCATAATAAAAGTAACGTATTTTAAAAGTTATTTCGATAAGTAATATTTTTTATTTCTGAATGTATACCATGATGATTTATAATCATGAAAATGTTAAACTAAAATTGTAAATATTTATGTAACTGCAAAGAAAACGTTTAAATAGTTTCAATCTTCATATCGTTAATAATGAAAATGGGATTAAAAAGTCAAAACAAAAATTGTTTTATTTACTTTTTAATTAAAAAAAATAATTAATATAAAAAATATAAATAATTTAATGTTTTTATTTTTAAACTAAAATTGATTTTTATTTGAATAATGATTGATTCTATGACTGACTATTCTTTGTTTTTAATCAATCATCTACCTACTTATGAAATCATTTGAAAGGTATGGAAATATATTCGTTCATACATTAAGATGCTATTTAAAGTTTTTAAAAGGATTTTTGATATTTGAAGTTTATCGGATCATTTGAAAAGGATGGACATATATTTGTTTATACATTAAAATTTGCACATTTTTGAGTCTCATTTTAAATATAAAAAAAAATATATATATTTTATTAAAGTCAACACAAACAAATTTTTTAAATTGGATCTGTACATTTTCAAAATTGAGTGAGCACTTTATTTGAATATTAAAATGCTATAAATTAATAAAACGAAATGTTCATTTTCTAAAATATATTTACTTTTATTTATTTCTAATATTTCTCATTAATTACACAGATGGTTATTTTTTTATGCATATCTTTTAAACATAACTTAAAATTTATGAAAATAATGAATAACGCAAACACATTTGTAAAAACACAATTACAAGAATAGAAAAATATAAACTACTGTTGAAATTTGTTCAATAAAATTCATTATCACACAATTTAGACTGAATTTTTGCATACATAATATTTTAATTTTAACGAAATAAAATTAATTGAAATATAAAATATATTAGTAACCTAAAATATATTTTTCCGATTTATATATTATAATTATCAATTTATATAAAATAAAATTTTGAGTTGTATAAAAGAAATCTGTAATCAAATAAGAATAAATAAATTTAATTTAAAAGTGACTTTCCAGAAATGTCTTTTGAAATATAAAAGTTTCTAAATAAACAATCTTTTTATGATTATTTTTTAATTTTCTTTAACAAATCTTTTAAACATAATTTAAAATTTAAAAATAAATAATGAATAACCTCAACACACTTTTGAAAAAACAATTGCAAAAATTTAAAAATACAAGCTACTTTTGAAATTTCTCTAATAAAATTTCATTATTACACAATTTACTCTGAATTTTACATGAATATTATTTTTTTGATTTTAACGAAATAAAATTAAATGAAATATAAAATATTTAATAAGCTAAATTTTAATCCAAATTTTTCATTTATGTTTTATAATTATGAATTTAAATAAAATAAAATTTTGAGTTGTCTAAAAAAAGTCTAATTAAATGAAAATAAAAGAATTAATTTCGAAATGACTTTTCAGAAATGTCTGAAAAGACAGTTTTTTAATAGACAGCTAATCTTTTTTTTTTTGTAAAAAATAGTATGTTAATTATATTTTTCCGAAATAAAATGTTAATTATTAATACATTTTAAAAGAAAATCAATTAGGTAAAAATGGAACAAAAATTTTAGATATTTCTTATAACAATTGCAATCAATTATATTTTATTATTTTTATTCAATTTAAAGCAAGTCACTTTGATTTTATTGAGATTGAATTACTTGTCATTATTTTTTATGATTAGTAATTAATTTTTTTCCCAGAAAAATTTTACGGCTTATGAATTTTTACTTTAAAGGAACTGAAACATCTTTTAAATTAATATTGGTGCATTTTTTACATTATTGCTATTTAACGTTATTTCATAAAAATAAAGATGAATTTAAATAATTAAACGTTTTTTATTTCTACATAAGAGGCTAGATATATGCTGTAACATAATTCTTGGAAAATTTACTAATAAAAATGTAAAAAAAAAAAGGGGGAAAAAAACATCAGGAAATTGTGTTATTAATTAAAAAAAAAACGAATTCTTAAAAAATAAAAAAAATAAAAATAATAAATAAATAAAAAGAGTAAATTTTTAAAACATCCTTTTAAGTTGATGGAATATTGATTTTTATTACTAAAAATGAAAATAGCTTTTTATTGAATTATCTAATAAGATTTTATCATATCTTTTGAAAGAAATTTCTAAATTTAATAATGTGAAGAAGTTAAAAACTTTTTAAAAAAGATAAGTAATTTAAGTAAGAGTAAATTAGTTAAAAGGGAACTACAAATGAGAAGGTTTGAAATTTCAGAAATAAAATAAAAATATAACGATAAAATTAACGTTTTTTTTTTTTTTTTACCCTTTAATTTTAATCACACTTTGGTTTATTTATGGATTATTTTCATTTTTAGAAAATTTAAAAACCCTTATGAGAATTATACAAATATGACATATTAAATCATTTATTCGAACTTAAGAATCTTCAAATTCATTTGATAAAATGGGCAGATTTTAATTTAAAATTTATTTTATGAAGCTGTAAATTAAAAAAAAAACTTATTTCATGTTTTAGTTTCAGTAATTCAGAGACGATTTTCTTTTATTTAAAATTACCTGGATAACTTTAAATAAGGTCTATTCTAATAAATATTTTAGAACTTATCGTTTTATATAATTAGTACACTAATTTAAAGCAGCTTAAAATTCAAAATTCAACTCCATTTTTACAGAAAGCACTTTTTCATTAATATTGGTGCCTTTTTTTACACTTTTGCTGTTTAATGTAATTTCATAAAAATAAGGATGATGAAGTTAAATAATTGAATATTTTTATTTCCTACATAAGATGCACTACATATATGCTGTAACATATTAATAACATTATTAGTATTAATTTCTTCTATTGAGATATATATATATATATCTCAATAGAAGAGATTTAATAGAAATTTATTAAATGATATGGTAAATGTGTTTTTAATCGCGAAGATTATTGGAAGTAATCTACAAAATAATTGTTTATTACATTGAATATAGATAAAATAGCCATATTTAAATATTATTTAAAAATTTCATTTATATTTTATATTATTTAGAAATAATATTTATATTTAGTATTATTTAGAAATAATATTTAATGCTATATTTCTTTAACTGTTTTTAAATATTACAAAATTTGAATAAGAAATAAATACATATATATATAGTTCGCAACCAAATAAATAATTTTATTTTAAAACTATGGTCTTTGATTTTCTTTGGAACTCGTATGAATATGTTTTTTTGATTTCTGGAGAAATTAAAATATGTTTGATTGACAACAAATGTTGAATTTCAATTGAAATGATTATATGTGTATCAAAATATTTTTACGTATAGCCAATTGTAATCATTGTGTTAAACACATATCATTTAAATAGAGTATGGCACATAATTGAAACATAATGTTGGTACAAAAAGGATACGCGAAAAAAAAAAAAATATTTCTATCTATATCTCAGCATATAAATGATGAAAAGCAAAATATTAGAACTGTTATTTTTTAAAATAAGAACACGTAGAATAAAATAAGGAATTGCTTCTTTTTAAAAGGACGACCAGTTAAATACTTTTTACTCTGTGTCTTTCAATTAACATGCAACAACATCTTCTATTTCAGATTATCAAATCAAACATCTCTTCGAACGCCCATTTTCGGGCTATAATAATATTGCTTAAGACAAATATTGTTTAAGATTTTTATATTGCTTAAGACAAATATTGTTTAAGATTTTAATATTGCTTAAGACAAATATTGTTTAAGATTTTAATATTGTTTAAGATTTTATTATTGTTTAAGACAAATATTTCATTCTTTCAAGATTAATGAATCTAAAAAGCATTCTAAGTTGCTCTCTTTACAAACCTATTTATAACATAATTTTAAAAAATACCATGGTTTTAAACAGTTTCTGTTCTGTTTTACGAAAAATACTATTCTTAGGTTTATAGAATATTTTATGTCGATTTAATATTTAAATTATAGACAATACTAATAATTAGGTAGACCTAATATTTTTATTGATTTACGTAGACAATTTTAGCACTAATAACATAACCACGTATAATAATGACAATAATTTACGTAATTATTTTGTAGTTTGACAATTTATCTAGACTACAGAATTACGTATACTTTATAATTTTTTTAAAAATTTTATTTAAATATATTGAATAAATTATTTATATTTATAAAACCATGACTTACAGTTCATGTCCAATTGTATGGATTCAACTTTGGGTTCCGTCAGATTCGTGTTCGATGTTATACAGAAATACTGAGTCATGAAATCCTTACGTCCTATTTTCTTCAGCGCCAATATGTTACGGACAAAGCCCTTTGTTGTCACATTGAAGTCATCATCCACCAACGAATCCTCGTGCCACCACGTAACCGATGGTGAAGGATTGCCTGCAAGTCGAAAAGGAATGAAAACTGGATATTTTTATACCCTTTGGGTTAGGAAATCTTCATAGGATTTCCATTTACAAAAAAAGGGTAAGAAATTGTGAAAGTGAAGAATATTTATTTTTTAAATAAAAACGTTTTTTGGATAATCAAGAAGTATTTTAATAAAAAGAAGGAAAAACCTTATGTTGAAACCTTTTATACTATTCTAATCATGCTGTCGTTCTATTCTTCTCCTTATAATTTTAAAGTGTGGTGTTTCAGCTTATAATAATCAATATTTAATAATACCTAGACTTTAAGAGATTCCTACGCTAACTCACAAATCCTTAAAATATACTAATATAATATTAGAATAATTAAAATATACTGTAATACCACAATTCTGCAACAAACATTAATAATTATAAATCCTCTAAAGCATGACACATTAGAGGAAATACAAATGGAATCCCAATAACTATCTTAGATCACTCTTACCACGAATTAACTTATAAGTTCAAAAAACCTTTATATATTTTTGAAGAGAAATACACACTCCCATTAAATGGAAAAAAATGTATATGAATGAAAAGGAATTAAATAAAAATATATTTTAATTTTTACAATGTAGGCAAATGAGTACATCCAAGGAACAATGATTATTTTTATCCTAGTTGTTATCTATAATTAATATCATCATCTCCATATAACAAGTATTGTAGATAGAAATGCTATCGTAAGAATACAATTAAACATTGCTCCACTAACGTTGACTATAATTAATTATACGATTTCATAACATTTTAAGTTAATAACCTTGAAGAGCAGATTTGTATAACGTAGGGTTTATTTTTTATGTTTGCGCTATTAATGCGAATAAAGAGTAATTACTATCCATGAGATAGAAGTATGCTTTATGTCGTGAACTGCAAACAGGGGGTTATCAAAATAATGGAAACATCTTTGACTAAAAGTGACATTTTGAATGCCTTTCGTAAGCATTAAAATATAAAATAACTACCAGCAGGGCCGGATTTCGAGGAAAAGAGGCCCTAGGCTATTTCACTTATGAGGCCCTTTCATCTCCCATTTTTAAGTTTGTAAATTTCATGAGAGATAATAAAATCATTACTGTGATATATATTAACATGTTAAATGAAGCATGTTGTGATTGGTACTTATCTTTATAAAAAATGTGAAACGGATGATAAATAAAAAATAAAAGTCGAGAACACTTTTATGGACATTTATTTTAGTATAAACAAACGAACAGACCCAATGAGTCGAACGCGTTGATCTAAATTAATGCATTTTTATGTTTGTTTATTAGTATATGTGTAAATTAAATATTTAATTTCCTATAAATTAATTAAAATTTTCTTATCCCGTTAATACAATATAATTCACAAAAAATTTATTAAATTGTTTAACATACACACATATTATTTTTATTCTATGAAACTACCAAATAAATGCATATTTATTTTTTAAATGATTGATAAATTACATATTTACTAGGAAATTCTGTAACGAACTTTATTAAATACTAATGATAATGATAATGCCTACCTCCATCAACATCACAAATAAAAGTCAGTGTGGAACCTTCATCAAAAGGGCCAATGACCCCTCGTAATCGTTGACCATATTCATCCATAATGATTGGCTCGTAGGGAGGTTCTAAAACATAAAATATATTTAACATATTTAATATCAAATACTATAAAATAAGACCATGATAAAAAAAATATAACACTGTAAATAACTAATGAAAAAGGGATTAACCATGTTAAATAAATATAACACTGTAAAAATTATACGCTAATGAAAAAGTAACTGATTATGATAAAAAATAAATATAAAATTATAAAAATAATTATACGCTAATGAAAAAGTAATTTATCATGATAAAAAATAAATATAATATTATTAAAATAATTATATGCTAATGAAAAAGTGGTTAATCATGATACAAAATAAATATAACACTATAAAAAATTATATGCTAATAAAAAGTAATTAACGCTATAGGACAACAAGACGATAACCACATGAAAACAATAATAATGCATACACAAAGTATTTTTCATACTTTTGCATAAATGAACAAACCATACAACACTAAAAACTAAGAATCAATTAAATATGAACTGAACGATAAAAACGTGCCTGTATGTTTTCAGTTGAAAAATCATATTTTTCTAACTAATAAAATAATTTGCTTCTAATAAGGTAATTCATTACATTAAGAAAGATAAAAGTAATTTAAAAAAAATTAATTTCATTAATAAAAGAATATGAAGAAAATAATTATTCAATAATAACAAAAACAAAAAGGATATATTCAAACGCAATTGTCAATCTATCATTAATTTAAAAACATCATTAGTAAAGTATATGCTTTTTAGTAGAAAAGTTGAAACATATTAAATGATAAAAATTAAAATTTTTTAATAAGCATGCATCTATTTAAGTAAACTGTAACTTTAACATATGTTGAATATTTTTGTGAATAAATATTAAAGAATTTTTTTTTTTTTTTTGCGGATGCAATTATTTCATCAAAATTCAATTTTATTTCAAAATATTAAAATAACATTTATTAAAATAGTAAAAAGAAATAATATTCTAATAATGAAATAGGTTACTAAATAATTAAATTTGTTCCTTTTTCCCACAAAGATGTAATTGCATTTTTTTTAAACGCTTTTTTATTCATTCTTTGATCTTATTTAATTATGGGGAATATGAAATTACTTTTATAAGCAGTTTATGAAGTATTATTATGTTGGCAATTCTTTTGTTTGTGCTTTTTTCAGAAATTAATTATGGATTCATTTGCATCCAAAGAGAGAAACAAAACAGTAAATGATATTATCATTAGCATAAAAGGAAATTAATAAATCCCATCTAGAATTTCTGCTGAAAAATGTTAATGCTACGAAAAAGGTTGTTATGAAAATTTTGTCCTTCTATAAAATTCTCGAAATTGAGACTCTTTGAAGATATTCCTGCAAGTTTTCCAATTATTTAAATGATCTCAAACTAAATATTATTTAAATAAAATGCTGTATATAGTATTATAGTATAGAAAATAGCATTAGAAGCATTATATGATAGAAACAATCTTTAAAATATTACAGACACATTTGTTTTACTAATGTTTAATTTTTCAAAATACGTCAAAATGTCAAGGAAAGAAAACATTTAAGAAGATTTCATGAGTTCAATTTTCTAGAGTAAGACATTTAGTTTTTTTAAACAATATTCTTCCAAAAAATTTGAAATTTTTATTCTTCGAAATACTAGGAAATACTAGGAAATTCTGTAATTCTTTTTATATTTTAACCTCAGAAAATTTTGGATAAGAAAAGATTTTAAAAATTACATTTGAAGAAATGTAATAAATTGTAGGAAGGAATAAGAAATTTTCTTTTAATGGAGTTAGCTTATAGATTATTTATGAGGAATTCTGCGATATATTATAATACACTTAACATTCAAAATTTATTCGACGTCAGACTATAATTATATTTGTAGCAAACCTAATAATAGTGTTTTAAAATTTAAATTCTAAAGGAATAAAATCCTTTTATTTAAAGAAGATACCAAAGAAGAGAAAATAACTTCAGAAAAAAGAATAATAAAAAGAAGAAAAAAGAAAAAGAAGTTAGAGATGCACTGAAAACAATACAGTTAAACAATCTATTCAACACTTATTTTGCTGTTGTATTTGACTGATAGTTGTCAATTAACACCCTATATATTTATTTAAATTTTTGTATAGTAGTAGAGGGCCTAAATGATCGAGTGGCTAGCGCTCTGGAGCTCGGTACCACAGGTTTTGAGTTCGAGTCCCGGCCATGGATGTTTGTAGTGGTTCGGAATCCACTTTAAACTGTAGGTCCCAGTCTAACATGGCTGTAGAGCATTGGACGTAGGACTGACAACCCTACCCCTTAAAAAAGAAGACATCTCATGTTTCGAAATCTGCCAGTAGGTAGACGGCTTTGGCCCACCTAGGGGCTGTTGTGTCAATAATGATGATAGTAGTAGGAGGTTCAACTAATAATAATTTTAAAAATAAAATGCTAATTAGGTTACGTATGTTTACACTGTATAATTAGGGTAAACATAATTTAAATTATATTTATTTGAATTTGCTTTGGAAAAAAAGGAGATATATTCAATAACTAGATTGAATATATCTCTTTTATTTCCCAAATCTTTTATTTAATTTCATAGCTAAAATAAAAATACATTGTTTATTTTACATTTATTTGACGTGTTTGATTCTCTCACTGAGCTTTTATTGTTGTTCTAATCCTCAGTGTCTTGCAGTGTGGGACGGACATTCCATGTGTAATCTTTCCATGAATGGAAGGAAAGGGGCAGTTTCTGTTGTGATGCAGTACTCGTAGGTAGAAGTCTGACTTTTCTCCAAGTCGTTCAAGAAGGAGGGCAGTGATTTCCGGGAAGACTTTTAGGGAAAAATATCACGCATTTGCTTATTGAATGGAGAAAACCCGGAAATATTCCCACCATGTAGTCCGACTCACGAGGAAATTGTTGAACATCACAGACGTCATCGAATTTCCTAATTTTTTGAAGCAATGTCTACAACAAAGCTGCCAGCGGATTGAAACTCCGCCCTAATTCTTCCCAGAGGCGAGCGTTGCCACTAAGCCAAGAATAGGGCTGAAAAATCTAATACATTGTAGGAAGAAAAAATAAATTTCCTTTTAATAGAATTAATTTATTGATTATATATGAGGTCTTCTATGATATATTATAAAATACTTAACATTCAAAGCCTATACGAAGTCATACTAAATCATATCTGTAGGAAATTTAACAATATTGTTTTACGATATACATTTTAAAGGAATAAAATCTTTTCATTTAAAAAAGATACCGAAGAAAAAGAAAATAACTTAAGGGAAAAAAAGAATAGGAAAAAAAGAATAAGAAAAAGAAGAGAAAAAGGAAAAGAAATTACAGACGCAATGGAAAAAATTACAGATAAACTATCTACTAATTATGATTTTTCAACATACAATTTGCTGTTTTATTATGCCTATTTGTTAAGTAAATTAACACTCTACATATTTAAATAATTTTAACATTTATTAAATGTTATTATTATTAAACATTTATATTAAACATTTATTAAATTTATTTATTTTTTGTATAGTAGCAGAAGATTCAACTAATAATGATCTACAAACATTATATTTAAGCATACATTGTTAATTGGATTATGTATGTTTACACAGAATAATTGGGATAAAAGGAATTTAAATTATATTTGCTTAAGTTTGCTTTGGAAAATAAAGAAATATGAAGAGATATTTTCTGTCTAGTTAAATTTTTTATTTTATTTCATAGCTAAAATAAAAATACATTGTTTATTTAAGAATTATTGGATGTGTTTAAATCTTTCACTTAGTTTTTCGTAAACTGATATAAATCATTGCAAGCAAAAATTATTTCCAGTCAAAACTTCTCTTTAAAAAAATTGTTAATTTATGAGTACCAATTTTTTTAATTTCATCCCAAAAAGGAAAGAAACTATTCAAATTTATTAATATCAAAAGCAAAATGCCTCCCAATGCAATTTACTGGTTAAATCATCAGCTATTTTTTTCATATTAGTTCTGTTAATAAATCAATGCGTCTAATTCATGGTCCAGTGACAAAGTGGGCAAAAAGGCCCAGATACAAATCCAAAGACAGCGTAAGTTGCAATTACAATTTTTTTGTTCTGGTTTGGTTTGCCTCTGCATGATGCATATTTTATGGTAATTAGACCGGGACTTACAATTTAATGTGGATTCCGAACCACTAAGAAACATCCCTGACACTGCCATGATTCAAACCTGAAGCCTATGATACCAAAGGCTAGAGCGCTAGCTAATTGGCCATCAGGCAGTTATTAGAGAATTTTTTGCATACCGTATTTCGGACGTCCGTTAGCTTTTCTCTCTAGCGCGCATGCTCATAGGAAACATTATTACAGATACGCATGCGCAATTTCCTATGAGCATGCGCACTAGGGAGAAAAAGCTAACGGACGTCCGAAATACGGTATGCAAAAACTCTTTATTATTTCTTGGTGGAAGGGGTTTTGATAGTGATTGCAACTGTATATGTCGCATTAACAGCGTTCTAGATTTTCTTCCATACAAACTCACATATGGAGCTGCCTCTCATGATGATATAACCTTCCTTCTACTCTGTTATTGGATTGTTTTCTGAATTTAACCAACTATCTATGATCTCTGGTATATGAGGAAAAAGTTTATGAAATAAAGTGAAAATTTTGGTATCTGAATTGCGTTACTTTTTTTGCAACAGATTTTTAACTGCTGTATTAAAAACTGTATTTTTAACTGCTGTATTATGTACTGCTTATGTACTAATTATAGTAAATTAATAACAATATCCACTCTAACTGCAGTAAATGTATAACATCATTTATTTGCTTATTGCAAGCATTTGCGAAAATGTAATTCTATTATTTTAGTATTTTAAAACCATACGTACCAATGACATTCAATCTACTTTGAAGAATAAGAGTGCGAGATCTTCGCAGATCTACTCTGCATTTATAAACTTCTGCGTCATTAGTTTCAACTGTTGAGAAAATGAGCTCAGGAGGATGGACACTCACATTGAAATATATTCTGTCTTTCACATCTTCAGAAGGAAAATGTCGAGAATGGCTGAGAGAACCGTTCCTGATATCGAGGGTGTATATTGGATTAGGTTTGTCTAGTCTGTACCATAGGATCATAGACGCGCCATCATCTTCCAAAGGTTCACTAACATTGCATGGAATTGTTGCATTTTCTCCACTTACAGCGTATATCACAGGAATATCTAGGAATAAAAAAATACAAATAAGTACAGTAATAAATCTTTGAAATAAACATTATATTGTTGTATGACATTTTGACTATTCATTAATCTGTTATTAAAATTTAAACTATTTACTCTTTTTTTTACCATGGCATTGATGAGACCGACTTAAAACTTTGATAATATACGATATAGGAAAAAAAAATAAGTAAATTTTTTTCGATAAATTAATTTATTGTAATTATTAATCCTTTTTTTTATCATTTAATCCCTATAATTATACATATCGTACGATTATTTGCTGAAGATTTCTCCATTAACAAAACGAATCATCTTATAAATAAAAATAATATGCTTATTGGGATTTAAGAGTAAATATAAAAATTATAAATGATAATTAAACATTAGCAACATGTTTAAAGATTATTAAAAACTATGCTAATATTAGTCGAAAATAAATTTTTAATGAACCAAACTTTTATTACTTATTATTTATTGGTATTTATTTTTTAATTTTTTTTACATACAAAGAAAAGTGATCTTTTATATAAAATCCAGTATTCAATTTAACTACTGTAAGTAAAAAAAACATTCGCTCTAACTACAGTAAATAAATAACAATATTCACTCTAACTGCAATAAATAAATAACAGTATTTACTCTAACTGCATTAAATAAATAACAGTATTTACTCTAACTGCAGTAAATTATATTAACAGCAAAGGAAACGCACGTATTTATAAAAATTTTTTGAAACATCATTTCCTGATGGTATCGATTCTCGTGCCTCCATAAAAAATAATTCGTTGAAATAAAAAAAAATTAGGACCACGTAAAAGTAAATGTAAATATTATAATTTTTTGAACAATAAAATTGATTTAGTTTTGAGCTTTACATTGGATTCCAAATATTAAGGAAAAATAAAAATAAATTTAAGTATAAAATTTCTATTAAATGGAATTTAAAGTTGGCATAAACATTAATTGAAGCGAGATACACAAATTTAGGTACAAAAAGAAAACAATGTGCTTATTTTCCGTTTTGAAAGTACACGAAACAAAAATATATATGAAAAAAACAATATTTATGATCCAAGTGTGATCAGCTTCAATATGGAGTGTGATAACTTTTAACACCTATACAGAACGACAGCGTTGTTTCATGTCCAAATTGATAATGGTTGACTCAGTTATCACTAAAGCCCATAGTTCTGCCAAAACAGTTCGAAGATTTTAAACAGTTGAAAGGGTCAGTGTTAGCATACATCTACATAGAGCATGCCAAATATATTCAACAGAGTTCAAGTGCGAGGAAATATTAACCAAACCTTTGCTGGCAAATAATTAAATAACGAACATAATTCTCTATCAACCAACCTCTGTGAGGTCTAGCAATATTGTTTCATTGGTAGTTATCTTACACCTATGCAAGGAGAACAATAGATCAAGAATGTTGCCACCGAGCAGTAACGTTGACGATATTCAACGTGTAGCCATCTAGAGATATATTTCTCCGAACACATATACAGTTATTTACGAAATCTGTCTCTTTCATGGATATGATTATTATAATAGCAGGTTCCTGGATCTCACTAGACAACCCTTTTTTTTTTAAGTTACCTTGTAAGAGAAATCTATAATTAGCAACAAAAAAATACAGATCTCTATAAATTGGCATTCTAATTGACATTGTATGTGTACAGTTAATTATTTTCTTTAGATGGCGTGGTGTTAGCGTGCTCCCTCAAGAAGCCTTCCGACTACAGTAGAAATGGATACTGCCATTCCAGTGAATACGAAAGAAGACATAAGGTAGGTTGGTGTAATGGTTTTATGCTTCCCTATATTTAGCTACAAATTACAATCATCTGCGTCATTTTTATCTTTTCGTCTTTATACGTTGTACCTTCTAGAAGCTTATTCTACTTTTAGAAAAGCTCTCCAACATTTATGAATTGCAGAAGAAGACATATTCCACGGTCTTAACTATATAGGAATGAAGACGATAACTATATAGGAGTTAACGATCTTAACTTCTATTCGCCCAATGGATTTCTGTACTAATTATTTTGATAATGGTGGGTCAATGTAGTGATTCTGAGATTCCCTATAATTAGCTGAAAATAGAGACCATCTGTGTCATTTTTATCTTTTCGTCTTTATCGGTTGTACCGTCTAGAAATTTATTCTACTTTTAGAAAAGCACTCCAACATTTATAGATTACAGAAGGATAACACATTCCACGATCTTCTTACAAAGGAATGCAGCTTCTACTCTCCCAGTGGCTTTCTATACTAATTATTTCGATAACTCACATCTTAAACATAGCTAACTCGAAATTTCTTCACGCATTTTCTACCAGAAGAAATTTCACACGTATTTAAAACCTGTTTTGATCATTTCCCTAGTTAAATGAAAGCAGTTCCATGAATATGCATACCATATTTTGATGCAGTAATGCTGGGTAATTTGTGTGAAAATTTAGCAATTTTTTGGTTTTCCCTTGATTTTTAGAATTCTGTGTATTTAGATCTTTTAACACATGGTATTGACTGCAATCTTTTCTTAATATGGTTGCACTCTTTTCTGTTACACCAGTGTAATCATATTTACATATATAAATAATATAAAAAAACCATTGAAGATAGAAATGTATAAACAAATCCTACATTTTTTCAAAAAAACTTATGAATCTTTTCATAACATTTTCTATAATTAAAGAAAAATTATTTGGATATTGAATTATAAAGTTCACGATTTATAATAATTTTAAAATAATATTGCTGCAACATAAATTAGTAGGATTTCATATATTTAAAAGAAATATTTAACGATAACTTGGGCTGCTAAAATTAAAACATTTGCAAAAAAATAACATAAACACATTTATTTGAATTTTTGCCTCAAAAAACAAAACCTAAATCAATAAATTAAATATTAATTTTTTTTTTTTTGAAGAAAAACTCCAAGATAAAGTGTTCTTCTCGTGAAAAATTTATCAAAGACCTAAAAAAAACCCTGTGCTATTTATTTATAAAGAGCGAGTTTAAACTATGAGCCATTTTAATTACCACCTTTATTTTTTTTTTCCTAACAACACACTGGGAGGAACATTTATCAAAAGTATGAAAAACAGCAATTTATATACCAAGGGTAAGTGTTAAGTTAAGGGGCATTTTTAATTACCGTGTTTCTTAATTTTTTTATCTCATCAACACTTGTGTATCGAGTGCGCAAAAACTCATTAATTTATCTCTAATTAGATACTTAGCAATCAACCGTATCTGGCTTATAATTGCTTCCTATGTCAACCCAAAATAACAACCATAATGCATTTTTATAGCTGCAGTCAGTTTTAAAACTAAGATTATTCTTCTTAGAGTTAAATCCTTTTTAATAAAATGCAATTAAATAGATTTTATTCCATCGTATTTCGTTTCATAAAAAAATTTTAATTTTAAAAATTATAATCACAAAGGACATCTAAAAACATTTTTTTTCCTCGGTAATAAAGCAAATACGTTTTAATGATATAGTTCATATTTTACAGTTTTTTTATTGGGTGTATGTATTATTTAAGCAGAATTAAATTAAATTAAAAAAAAAAAAAGTTAGCGTTCATTATAATTTGAATGTTTGTCTAGCGTTTTGTAAATAAAATATGTATAGGATTGATATGGAGGAAGATTAATATAAAGAAGGATAGGTTCTATAAAAGATTAACATTAATAATTAATTACTATTTTCTATAAAAGATTAATTAATAATAATAGTATATTAGTTAATATTATATTATTAATCGCTTGATTAAAAATGTTATACTGAACTATCATTAAATTATAATTAAAAATTAATATTAATATAATTTGATCTAAATAACGTTTTGTATTTCCACTATTAATGACTGTATAATCATTAAGAAAATAATTGAATTTCATTATTAATCCAGTTTATTTTTATAATAAAAACGAAGATATTTAGTGATTTAGAACTACTAATGTTATTATCTAGTAATAAAAATATTTGGTTTAATGTCTTTATTACATCCAAAAAGACCTCCAAGAACAAATATATTTGCTTAACTATATTATTTTTTACTTAAAAATAATTAATCTGTTGGAATTTCTAAAATATAGATTTACGAACGTAAATAGGTATAAATTTAAAATATAGATTATGTTGTACTGGGTTATTATTTAAAAATATAGATTTACGATTTAAAAATTCCTATAAGAAAATCAAAGTTAAACCTAATGCATAAACTATTTAGAAGAGTTTATTTGACGGATAGTGATGTTTTTTAAGGTTTCAATAGTTTTAAGATTAGATTTAACCACGTAGGACCAAACTGGGCAAGCCTAGGTTAAGATAGGATAAAATCAGAAAAAAATTTTTTAAATATGAATCTTCTAAATGAGAATTGTTACAATATACATGAAAAAACAACACGAATTTTCATTCCACCAGTCCAACACCCCCAAACACTTGTTACAAAAGAGACATTAGTCCTCATTTTAAACCTCTTGGAAAATTTACGATTTATAATTTATTAACATGTAACTAATTGCAAATCCGTGATATAGTCATTAAAAACATATTAATTAAATTTTACTATTTATCCAGTTCACAAAGTCATTTACAAAGAGATATCAAAGACGTTAATAAGAAAAACATATTGTAAAGACAAATATATAACAACATAGTTTACAAAGATATTTAGTGATTTAGAACTATTTATCAATTGATGATAAAAATTTCAAAAATTCTTTGTTCAAATTGTTTCAAATAATCGAAAAAATTCCAAATTTTAATTTGAAATTAAAAAACTTTAATCTTGATTTTGAGATGTGCTTATCTTTTGAAGAAGCTAATAAATTTTATCAGAATAAAAAACTATATCAAATATCGAATATGATATCAAAATGAAAAGAAAAAAAATACTCTGAAAGGAAGTCAACACTCTTGAACTTTTACAAGAAAGGAAAATAAAACTGATGAGATCTATTTTCCTTACTTTATTGGAATTGAGATAAAATAAGTTTGCCTTTCTTTGGAGCACAATTCTAAATATTATTTCAAATGTCAAAAACTTGGCAAACAAACAATTCTTCGACACAATACGTGATAAAGGATACTGCAAAAATATCACATTACGTAAATACATAATCCAAAAGATTTAAGATAACTGCAGGAATTCCACTTAACATAGAAAAAAAGAATATGTATTAAAATAGCACAATTGACAAACAGGCTCTGGCATCCTCTGAATATAATTTTTTTTAAGTTACGCAAATAGGAATGAGCTTTCATTTATCGATTCCACTACAATTGCAACGAGAACGCAGTGGGGTATTTTAGATTTCAAGACCATTTTAGAACACGACGTTATGTCATGACAATCTGAAACCATGATATCGTTATTCCCATAATAATGTTTATATTATTCCTTGAATAATAAAAATAATCTGTCCAATCTGTCTTTCGCATTTTTCTAAAATTCAATTTTGATATTTTAAATTATTTTATTTTAGATATTTGTTATTGAGATCGTTTATTTATGTATATATAAACGTACTAAACTAAAACAAACAAACAATGAAACATAACAAAAGTAAGAATAATTACTTTAACTTTCAGGAACACTAAAAACTTTAACTCGGGAAATAAAGGTTATTAATAGGTCGTGAATTTATTGTTTCAAGTCAACAAAAAGTGTAATCCTTTCCAGAGAAGAATGTCTATATTAAAGTTTAAACTAATGGCATGTAAGAGAAAATACATATAATTTAACTCGAGTTGTACTTATGCAGGAAACGATCTTCTTCTTCTTCATTAGCGCAAAAGCCTCTTGGTGGCCCAAGACCATCTGCTTACTGTCAGATAACTAACAATCTAACCGTGCATAAATTGATGCTTTCGGGATATCTTTAAGAGGATATTTTTAGCATATGTGTGCTTATGGGGATTAAAGAAAACAAAATTACATGTGCAAATAATATGAAAGACCATTGAAGATGAAATCAATTAACAAATTTTAAATTTAAATTTCTGAAAAAAATTTATGAATAATTTCATAATATTTTATATAATTAAAGAGATATCATTTCTATATTGATTTACAAAGTTCAGGATTTATAATAATTTAAAAAATATTATTACTGCAAACATTAATTATAAGGATTTCAAATAGTATAAAAAATATTTTACGATAACTTGAACTGCTGAAATTAAAACATTTACAAAAATTTAACATAAACACCTTATTTTTTTGAATTTTTGCCTTAAAAACAAAATGTAAATCAATTGAAAAATATTATATCTGCAACATTAATTATTTGGATTTTAAATATTTAAAAAAATATTTTACAAAAACTTTGAGCTGCTAAAATTAAAACATTTACTAAAATTAACATAAACACATTTATTTCAAATTTCGCCTTAAAAACAAAACCTAAATGAATAAATTAAATATTTAATTATTTTAAAGAAAACCTCCAAGATAAAGTGTTTTTCTCGTGAAAAATTTCTCAAAGACCTAAAAAAAATACTGCAATTTATTTATCAAGAGCGAGTTTAAACTATGAACCATTTTAATTACCACCTTCATTTTTTTTGTCCTAACAACACTCTAGGAGGAAAATTTATCAAAAATATGAAAAACAGCAATTTATATACCAAGGATAAGTATTAAGTTAAGGGCCTTTTTTAATTACCGTGTTTCTTAATTTTTTTTTATCTCGTCAACACTTGCTTACCGAGTGGGCAAAAACTCATTAATTTATCTCTAATTAGATACTTAGCAATCAACCGTATCTGGCTTATAATTGCTTCCTATGTCAACCCAAAATAACAACCATAATGCATTTTTATAGCTGTAGTCAGTTTTTAAGTTAGGATAATTCTTCTTACAGTTAAATCCTTTTTAATAAAATGCAATTAAATAGATTTTATTCCATGGTATTTCGTTTGATAAAAAATTGTAATTTTAAAAATTATAATCACAACGGCAATCTAAAAAAAATTTTTTTTTCGCGGTAATAAAGCAAATATGTTTTAATGATATAGTTCATATTTAGTTATTTTTTTATTGGGTGCATTTATTGTTTAAGTAGAATTAAATTAAATTCAAATGCATTTAAAAAAAGTTATCGTTCATTCAAATTTGAATGTTTGTCTAGTCCTTTGGAAATATGGGATTGATATGGAAGGAGATTAATCTAAAGAATTATGTATTCTATAAAAGAGTAATTATAATTATCAATTTCAAAACAAAAACATTTGGTTTAATCTCTTTATTTCATCCAAAAACACCTTCATCAACAAATATATTTGTTTAAATATATTATTTTTCATCTAACAAATTATTTACTTCATTGAAATTTTTAAATATAGATTGACGAATGTAAATAGATATAAATTAAAAATATAGATTACGATTTACTGAATTTCTATTTTAAAATATAGATTTACGATTTAAAAATTAGTATAAAAAAGTCGAAACTAAACAGCAAAGAAATAATATAATAAAAAGTACAAATATTAATATAATTTTGAAAAATTGTGCTAAAGGGGATGTCTTTATTATTTAATTCATAGTAAAATTAAATATTTACTAAATCAGGAAAAAAACATTTTTTTTTATTAGCATTATGTTATAAAATAAATGATTATTATAATATGAATTATGCTACCTGAATATTAACAAACTAAATATTATAACTAATAAAATTTTTCTACTAATAAAGAGCTCAATTAAAAATATTATATTGAAATATTATTAAATTATGATTACAAATTAATTTTAATATAATTTAATCAAAATAAAGTTTTTTTTAAACTATAGAAGAATAATGAATAATTTTTAAAATAAGTTAAGCATAATGATAATATAAAATTGTCTATATTTATTTTAACAATAAAATATTTAATATTTTTAAAGTTTACAATCTAGTTCTGTAGAAAATCTTTCCTTATAGTAATATTCACTAACTAAAAATATATATTATGACGTTGAAGATTGTGGAGCTATTTAGTCCCTGAGAGTTATTTTCCGATATAACACGTAATAAATAAATGAAAAATTTCAATATTGTCCAGTATAGTTTTATGAATTTATAAAATCATAAAATAATTTACAGAACCTTTAAAAAAGAAAAACTCAGAGTACAGTTTTACGTGGCAGATTAAGAACAATATTATTAATATATGATTCAATCTCAGGGACTGCCGCATTGTTATAGTTATCAAGCGTGTTAAAGAATTTACTGGAAATGTGTTTAAGAAAATCAAATAAAGAATAAATATTTATAGTTTTAATAAGATCAGAATTACTCATAAACCATTTAGGAGAGTTTATTTGGTAGATTGTGATGTTTTGTAAGGTTTCAATAGTTTTAAGATTAGATTTAGTCACATAAGACCAAATCGGGCAAGAGTAGGTTAAGATAGGATAACATCAGAAAGAACAATTAAAAAGAGATTTTAATTTCTTTCTGTCAAATATAAGAATCATTTGCTTTAAAGTCTTCCAAAAGAGAATTACTACATTATACAGTAAAAAAACAAGAAAAATCTTCATTCAACCAACCCAACAATTTTAAACACATGTTACAAAATGGACATTAATCCACATTTTAAACTTCTTTGAAAAATTACGACTTATAACTTCTTAACATGAAACTAACTGCAAATCCATGGTATAATATTTAAAAACATATAAATTGAATTTTACTATTTATCCAGTTTACAAAGTGATTTACAAAGACACTAGTAAGACAAAAATATTACAAAGGCATTAATAAGACAAAGATATTACAAAGACGTTAATAAGATAAAGATATTACAAAGATAAAAATATTACAATGTAGTTTACAAAGATATTTAGTGATTTAGAACTATTCATTAATTGATCCTAATTCTCAAAAATTCTTTGTTTAAATTTTTTAAAAAATAAATGACAAAATTTCAAATTTCAAAAGGAAAATAAAAAAGTTTAACTTTTATTTTGAGAGGGTTTACATTTTGAAAAGGCTGTTAAATTTTATAAAGAAAAAAATCATATCAAATATCAAATATGATATCAAACGAAAAAGAAAAAAAATACTCTGAAAGGAAGTCAACACTCTTGAAGTTTTACAAGAAAGGAAAATGAAACTGATGAGATCTATTTCCCTTACTTTATTGGAATTGAGATAAAATAAGTTTCCCTTTCTTTGGAGGACAATTCTAAATATTATTTCAAATGCCAAAAACTTGGCAAACAAACAATTCTTTGTCACAATACGTGATAAAGGATACTGCAAAAATATCACATTACGTAAATACATAATCCAAAAGATTTAAGATAACTGCAGGAATTCCACTTAACATAGAAAAAAAGAATATGTATTAAAATAGCACAATTGACAAACAGGCTCTGGCATCCTCTGAATATAATTCTTTTATGCTACGCAAATAGGAATAAGCTGGTATTTATCGATTCCACTACAATTGCAAAGAGAACGCATGGGGATATTTTAGATTTCAAGACCATTCTGGAAGACGACGTTATGTCATGACAACCTGAAACCGTGATATTATTATTCCCATAATAACGATATTATTATTCCGAGAATAATAATAATATGTCCAATCAGTCTTTCACATTTTTCTAAAATTCAATTTTGATGTTTGAAATTATTTATTTTAGATATTTGGTATTGAGATCATTTATATATATATATAAACATATTAAACTACAACAAACAAACTATGAAACATAAACAAAAATAAGATTAATTACTTTAATTTTCAAGAGCAACTACAAACTTTAAGTCGGGGAAAAAAGAGACATTAATTGGTTGTGAATTTATTGTTTCAAGTCAATTTTTAACAAAAAGTGTAATCCTTTCTAGAGAAAAATATCTGCATTAAAGTTTTAACTAATGACAGGTAAGAGAAAATATATATAATTCTACTCAAGTTCTACTTATACATGAAACTATTTTCTTCTTCTTCTTCTTCATTAGTGCAACAGTCCCTTGGTGGCCCAAAACCGTCTGCCTACTGGAAGATAACTAACAGTCTAACCATGGATAAATTGATGGTGGTTAGATTAATGCTTTTCGGTTTTTAAGAGGTTGTTTTTAGCATATGTGTGCTTGTGGGGATTAAAAAAAGTTTAAAAAAAGTTACTGGAACATCTTAATACTCTATCATCATAGTGTCACCTCATGTTTGCTAACAATTATTACAATGTATTTTGCCAGCGAAATAGAATCTGTGCCCTCATAAACATCGACTAAATGTTGATAAAACTCACACTGTATTGAAAATTGTGCTTTCGATTTTAATTTTAATTGTTTTTTGTTGATGTAATAGTATTTTTTGCTGCTTGGCCAATATATGTAATTTACTATCGTAAAATTGGAAAATAATCTCAATATAGTATTGTCTAAAAGTGCAAGAAACCCTTTAAACAAGTACATATTTCAAAATAATCTTAAAATAAATTAACAGATTTTTATCGCTAAACATAAGTAATAAGTACAGAGGTTTTATATATTTGTTACCCTTAGGTCCTATGGTGGTATTAACTATTTTGTTTTTGTTGAGTATATATATGAATTACTCTTCTACATTGAGACCATTCTAATACTCAAAAATATGCAAAATTGACTTTTTAGAGGTTATTGATTGTTGTTGTTTTAATTAATTTAAGAGGAGTCATAAATGTTTTGTTATATTAAGTTCTATCGTTAGTTTAAAATGTTAATATTTTACCTTAATTGTGTCTATAGAATCTTATGATGTATATTTTGTATATATTATATTAATATGCTGAAATTTAAGGCACTTGTGCTGTTTCTGCAGAATATATTACGTATTTATAATCTCAATGACTACAAATAAATTATTTTAGTCATACTTTAGTATTATATTATATATTATATTTATTTATAATCTCAATGATTATAAATAAATTATTTTAGCTATTGAGATTACAAATACGTAATATATTCTGCAGTAATAACACAAGTGGCCTTAAATTTCAGCATAATAATATAAAACAACCTATGTATCATAGGATTCTAACAATAGATAGAATTAAGATAAAATATTAACATTTTAGACCAGATATAGAACTTAACCTAACAAAACTTTTATACATCCTCTTAAATTAATTATAACAACATTCAATAAAATCTAAAAACTCTCTTAATATTTTTGAGTAGGAGAATGGTTACGATGTGGAAGAGTATTTAATATATATTAAGTTAAAACAACCCAAAATGGTTACATTATTAGTCACAATGTACTAATGACAAATTGTTAGAATTAAGATATTTCTAACAACATCGCTGCCTTGAAGCATCACATTGTTATTTCTTCTATAAATTTTACTCTGGAAATAAGCATTTTAGGCTAAATGTTTTCCAATTCCTGGTTTAATCTAGAATGGACTATTAAAAATGAGAAAAAAACCTAATTCTTATGAATCTAGTTTGCATTCAACTACTATTGCACTGAATTGAATTCAACTGCTACACTTTGTACTTCTGCTTTTACTTTTAGCAGAAAGTTAGAGCTTTTCTTCTGGATTCACACCTTTCCAGACCGCCGTTTTTGTCTATTCTTGCACTGATTGGGCGTCAAATTATCTTAGATAGTTCAGTAGCCATTTGAGATGAAGTCTTTTCTTGATTTCTCATTGATTTTCGAATCAAATAATTGTCTTCACATTCTGAGACTGTCTTTTTCAGTCCAATTCTTTACCTATTAACGTCTTCTAACAACGTTCGGAAGTATATTACTTTCCTCAAAGACTAAAATGTTTATTTTGGTTTGTCTTAACTCAATATTTTCCTCATTCGTGTAGTGCGAAAGCTTTGATAAATACTTTCACCAGTTTTTAGAATGGAAATTGTAGTTTATCAAAATTATATAATTTTGAAACCAACACAATCAGATAATATTAATTAAGTTGAATCGTATTGCTATTCAATATGGTTAGTATAATAAATTATTTCAGGGTTTCTTCATTGAATTTTGTTTGGAAAAAAATATCAAAATTAGTCTTAAAATCGTCTGTAGAAAGGTTTCTGCGTTTATTTTTTCTACAGATGAGAATTTTATTTATTGCAACATTAGTTTAGAAATAAATACAAATTTAAGGATACATTGTTTTAAGCATTGTGGTAGAAAAAGAATTTATCAATTTACAAAAAAAAAAAAAAAAAAAAAAAAAAAGGAATATACAAATACATGTCTCTAATTATTGACTTCCAGAAATGAAAATACCATATTAACTATATTTCACTTTGTAACTGTGCTTCATCCTACTCACTGCAAGAGAGCCCGCTGTAGCGTTCAGGAGAAATGGTTAGTAGGCCTCGAGACTCTCACCCAAAAGGAAGTTTAATGCAACCGGCGCTGCCTCTGAGAAACGTTTAGTACAGAGCAATCATGCTCTTCTGTTGAGAAACGTTTAGTTTACAGTCTCCCATCCCGAGACGAAATATATTTAATGCAACCTGTGTTTAAGTTGGCCTGCAGATCCTACAGAGAGGAAGTATATATTGAGCATCCAGCGCGTACCGGAGTAATTTTATTTTTGTCTTAGAAGTGGAATACTACTTCAGATCTATAATTATATACCTTTAAATGTGTTAAATATTGTCTGCCTCTATTTCTTTAATTGTGGTGTTTGTGCAAATGTAAATAAAGTTGTGAGTTCTGCAACCTATGTCTCAAGTTCCAAACCAACCACACTCAGTTACAATCATGCTGCTACACTACAAATGGATATTATAAAATCAATACATATCAAATCTCAAGCTTGAAATCAAAATTCAAATATTGTCTAAAAAATCAATTCGTATTTATAAGCCAACAAAAGATTATTAGTTGAAATGTGATGCAATTTCCAATTCATTCGTTTGCTTCAAAACATAGGATAGCATCATTAAAATATATCCCACAAAAATTTGATTATTCTATATATAAGGAGGCTCACGAAACTCATCGTTTCTATTAGTGTAGTGGATGTCAGTTTGTTGAATCTGGGTGTGGTTGGGTCGAGTCACACGTTTAAGAACACACAACTTCATTTTATAAGCACATAAATACGACATAAACCCCACATTTAAAGATAAACAATATTTAATTCATCTAAAGCATCTAATTATACATTCTTGGAAGGATTCCACTTCTAAGCTGTAAATAAATTTACTCGTACATGCTAGATCGCGAAATACACTTCCTTTCAGGATGAGAGTTTGTAAGCCAATAAATACACAGGATTGTGCTAAATATTTCTCTCGGGATGAAAGTATATAAAGTAAATCATCAGCGCCATTTGCACTGCACGTCCTCTCTGGTGAGAGTCTCGATGCCTAATGCGATTTCTTCGCCCCCAGAGGCGCTCCTGCAGTGCGTTGAAGGAACCATGTTACATCAGTTAAATATTAATTTCAATGGCTAAATTACAGTCGCTTCCTGATTAATCATGACTGCATAAATATGAAACTCACCTGAATAGTCTGTTCAATTCAATAAGAGTACAGGTATCTAATTATTGACTCAATTATTAAATCAGAGTGTCGTATTAATTATATTTATTTCAGTTGATATTTTAAAATCAATATATGTCTGAAACAAAATTCAAATACCTGCTCAATAAAAAAAAAACCATTTCCCATTTATTAACCAACAAAAGATAATTCGTTGAAATGTGATGCAATTTCCATTCATTCGTTTGTTTCAAAACATAAAATAACATCATTAAAATATATCCCACAACCATTTGTTTGTTCTATAAATGAGGAAGCTCACGAAATTCATCGCTCCTATTAGTTAAATATTAATTTTAATGCCTCCGTTACAGTTGCCTCATGACTAATCATGACCGCATAAATATGAAACTAATCTCAATGGTCTATTCAATTCAACTGTAGGATAATCCTTAAATGCAAATCTCCGTTAAGTAGATAAGACTCAAACGCGGACGGCAAAGACTCTCATTGAAAGCATAGAAATAGATTCAATACAAATCAGAAACTATTGTTTAAGATTATTTCCAATTCATATTGAGTTCTCCTGATATTTAATGAGAGCAGTTTGAGTTTATTAAATGTTTAAGAGGAGAATTTAATAACGTTCTTGTCTTTGATAATATCAGACGAATTCAAATCTAGAAGTTTACGGATTTGTTACAAAACGTGCCAATAGCCATATATTTTGAAGAAATAAAAATTGAATTGAATTGATAGTGATAACTAACGTAATTCAAGTGCATTATGTTATTAACAGAGTTTTACTTTATAGGGTATTAGTCAAGTAAATGCATTCATTTCGAGTTCTTCTTACTAAAACACATATATTAATAAATTATTGTAAAATCACTGAAGATTATATGACGATTAATATTGTAAAATCGCAAAATTCTCCAACGAATAATATTATACATTCACTAAAGATACTACACCGATTAATATTGTAAAATCACTCAACTATTGTAAACTACAAATCTATAGTATAGTCATTAAAAACATTTTAATTGAATTCTACTATTTATCCAATTTACAAAGATATAACAAAGACATTAATAAGACAAACATATTGTAAAGACAAAGATATTACAACGTAGTTTACAAAGATATTTAGTAATTTAGAAATATTTATAAATTGATGATAAAAATTTTAAGCATTCTTTGTTCAAATTTTTTAAAAATCATCGATAAAATTCCAAATTTTAATCTGAAATTTAAAAAGTATAATCTTGATTTTGAGATGTGCTTATATTTTGAAGAGGCTAATAAATTTTTTCAGAATAAAAAACTATATCAAATATCGAACATGATATCAAAATGAAAAGAAAAAAAAATACTCTGAAAGGAAGTCAACACTCTTGAACTTTTACAAGAAAGGAAAATAAAACTGATGAGATCTATTTTCCTTACTTTATTGGAATTGAGATAAAATAAGTTTGCCTTTCTTTGGAGCACAATTCTAAATATTATTTCAAATGTCAAAAACTTGGCAAACAAACAATTCTTCGTCACAATACGTGATAAAGGATACTGCAAAAATATCACATTACGTAAATACAAAATCCAAAAGATTTAAGATAACTGCAGGAATTCTACTTAACATTGAAGGAAGAATCTGTATTAAAATAGCACAAATGACAAACAGGCTCTGGCATCCTCTGAATAGAATTTTGTTATGCTACGCAAATAGGAATGAGCTTGGATTTATCGATTCCACTACAATTGCAAAGAGTACGCAGTGGGGGTATTTTAGATTTCAAGACCATTTTAGAACACGACGTTATGTCGTGACAATCTGAAACCATGATATCATTATTCCCATAATAATGTTTTTATTATTCCTTGAATAATAATAATAATCTGTCCAATCTGTCTGTCGCATTTTTCAAAAATTCAAATTTGATATTTAAATTATTTTATTTTAGATATTTGTTATTGAGATCGTTCATTTATGTATATATAAACGTACTAAACTAAAACAAACAAACTATGAAACATAACAAAAGTAAGAATAATTACTTTAACTTTCAGGAACACTAAAAACTTTAACTCGGGAAATAAAGGTTATTAATAGGTCGTGAATTTATTGTTTCAAGTCAATTTTTAACAAAAAGTGTAATCATTTCTAGAGAAGAATGTCTATATTAAATTTTAAACTAATGGCATGTAAGAGAAAATGCATATAATTTAGCTCGAGTTCTACTTATGCAGGAAACGATCTTCTTCTTCTTCTTCATTAGCGCAACAACCTCTTGGTGGCCCAAGACCGTCTGCCTACTGTCAGATAACTAACAATCTAACCGTGCATAAATTGATGCTTTCGGGATATCTTTAAGAGGATATTTTTAGCATATGTGTGCTTATGGGGATTAAAGAAAACAAAATTACATGTGCAAATAATATGAAAGACCATTGAAGATGAAATCAATTAACAAATTTTAAACTTAAATTTCTGAAAAAAATTTATGAATAATTTCATAATATTTTATATAATTAAAGAGATATCATTTCTATATTGATTTACAAAGTTCAGGATTTATAATAATTTAAAAAATATTATTACTGCAAACATTAATTATAAGGATTTCAAATAGTTTAAAAAGTATTTTACGATAACTTGAACTGCTGAAATTAAAACATTAACAAAAATTTAACATAAACACATTTTTTTGAATTTTTGCCTTAAAAACAAAATGTAAAACAATTGAAAAATATTATATCTGCAACATTAATTATTTGGATTTTAAATATTTAAAAAAATATTTTACAAAAACTTTGAGCTGCTAAAATTAAAACATTTACTAAAATTAAGATAAACACATTTATTTCAATTTTCGCCTTAAAAACAAAACCTAAATCAATAAATTAAATATTTAATTTTTTTAAAGAAAAGCTCCAAGATAAAGTGTTTTTCTCGTGAAAAATTTCTCAAAGACCTAAAAGAAATACTGCAATTTATTTATCAAGAGCGAGTTTAAACTATGAACCATTTTAATTACCACCTTCATTTTTTTTGTCCTAACAACACTCTAGGAGGAAAATTTATCAAAAATATGAAAAACAGCAATTTATATACCAAGGATAAGTATTAAGTTAAGGGCCATTTTTAATTACCGTGTTTCTTAATTTTTTTTTATCTCATCAACATTTGCTTATCGAGTGCGCAAAAACTCATTAATTTATCTCTAATTAGATACTTAGCAATCAACCGTATCTGGCTTATAATTGCTTCCTATGTCAACCCAAAATAACAACCATAATGCATTTTTAAAGTTGCAGTCAGTTTTTAAGTTAGGATAATTCTTCGTAGAGTTAAATCCTTTTTAATAAAATGCAATTAAATAGATTTTATTCCATGGTATTTCGTTTGATAAAAAAATTTTAATTTTAAAAATTATAATCCCAAAGAACATCTAAAAAACCTTTTTTTTTTGCGGTAATAAAGTAAATACGTTTTAATGATGTAGTTCATATTTAACTGTTTTTTATTGAGTGCATTTATTGTTTAAATAGAATTAATTTAAATTCAAACGCATTCAAAAAAAAGTTAGCGTTCATTCGAATTTGTATATTTGTCTAGTCTTTTGTAAATATAGGATTGATTTGGAAGGAGATTAAATAGAGAAGGATATGTTCTATAAATGATTAATTATAATTATTAATTTAGAAGCAAAAACATTTGATTTAATGTCTTCCAACAACACCTTCAACAACAAATACATTTGTTTAAATATATTTTTCAACTAAAAATTATTTAATTCGTTGGAATTTTTAAAATATACGAATGTAAACAGATATAAATTTTAAATATATTACGATTTACTGGATTATTACTTTAAATAGAGATTTACGATTTAAAAACTCCTATAAAAAGTCAATGTAACTAAATGCCAACGAAATTATATAATAAAAGGTATTAATTTTAACATAATCTTTAAAAAATTGTACGGAATTACATGCATTTATTATTTGATTCACAGTAAAATTAAACATTTAGTAAAACATGAAAATTTTTTAATTGTTTAGTAAGAATTATGCTATCAAAGAATAAATATTATAACTAAATATCATGAATAAATATAATATTCTAAAAACTAAGCATTATAAAACAATATATAATTTTTCTACTAATAAAAAGTTTAATTAAAAATGTTATATTAAAATACCATTAAATTATAATTAGAAATAAATGTTAATAGTAGTCGATCAAAATTATTTTATTTTTGAGCTACAGCTGAATAATGAATAATTTTCAAAATAAATTAAGAATAATAATGTAAAATTTTCTATATTTATTTTAACAGTAAAATGCTTAATATTTTAAAAGTTTCCAATCTAGTTTTGTAGAAAATCTTTATCATAATATTCACTAATTATTAATATGTATATTATGACGTTTAAGATTGTGGAGCTATTTTGCAACTGAGTGCTCCTTCTCCGATATAACAAGTAATAAACAATTGAAAACGTTTAAATTTTACAAAGTATAAATTTTTGAATTTACAAAATCATAAAACAGTTTACAGAAACATTGAAAAAGAAAAACTTAGGGTAAAATTTTACGCGGCCCTTTAAGGACATTATTATGAATCTATGATTCATTCCCCTGGATTGTCGTATTGTTATGGTTATCATGCGTGTTAAAGAATTTACTGGAAATGTGTTTAAGAAAATCAAATAAGAAGAAATGTTTACAGCTTTACTAAGAACAGAATTACGCATAAACCACTTAGAAGAATTTATTTGAGGGATTGTAATGTTTTCTAAGGTTTCAGTAGATTTAAGACTAGATTTAACCACATAAGACCAAATTGGGCAAGCGTAAGTTAAGATAGGATAAAATCAGAAATAACGATAAAAAAAAAAGATTTTAATTTCTTTCTATCAAATAAAATAGTTGTTTGCTTTAAAGTATTCTAAAAGAGAATTGTTTCATTATATAGGAAAAAAACCAAGAAAACTCCTCATTCAACCAGTCCCACAACTTCAAACTCATGTTATAAAATGGACAAAAATCTGCATTTTAAACCTCATCCAAAAATTACGATTCATAACTTACTAACACGAAAATAATTTTAAATTCATAGTATAGTCTTTAAAAACATATAAATTGAATCCTACTAGTTATACAGTTTAAAGGGATTTACAAACACATTAATGAGACAAAGATATTGCATAGACAAAGATGTTAAAATATAGTTTACAAAGATATGTTATTTAGAACTATTTATTAACTGATACTAATTCTTAAAATTTCTTTGTTAAACCTTTTTAAAAATAATCGACAAAATTTCAAATTTCCAACAGAAATTTAAAAAGTACAATTTTGATTTTGAGATGTGCTTATATTTTGAAGAGGCTTTTAAATTTTATAACAAAAAAAACTATATCTAATGTCAAACATGATATCAAAAGGAGAAGATAAAAATACTCTAAAGTCAACACTCTTGAATTTTACAAGAAAGGAAAATAAAACTGATGAGATCTATTTCTCTTTCTTTATTGGAATTGAGATAAAATAAATTTGCCTTTCTTTGGAGGACAATTCTAAATATTATTTCAAATGTCAAAAACTTGGCAAACAAACAATTCTTCGTCACAATACGTGATAAAGGATACTGCAAAAATATCACATTACATGAATACACAATTCGAAAGATTTAAGATAACTGCAGGAATTCAACTTAACATAGAAAAAAAGAATATGTATTAAAATAGCACAATTGACAAACAGGCTCTGGCATCCTCTTAATAGAATTTTTTTAAGCTACGCAAATAGGAATGAGCTTGCATTGATCGATTCCACTACAATTGCAAAGAGAACGCAGTGGGATATTTTAGATTTCAAGACCATTTTAGAAGACGACGTTATGTCACGACAATCTGAAAACATGATATTATTTCCATAATAACGATATTATTATTTCCATAATAACGATATTATTATTCCTACAATAATAATAATAATATGTCCAATCTGTCTTTCCCATTTTTCTAAAATTCAATTTCGTTATTTTAAATTATTTTATTTTAGATATTTGTTATTGAGATCGTTTATATAATATATATATATATAAACGATCCAACATATTAAAATAAATAAACATACTAAACTAAAACAAGCAAACTATGAAACATAATAAAGGTAAGATTAATTACTTTAACTTTCAGGAACATTAAAAACTCTAAGTCGGGAAAAAAGGACATTAATAGGTTGTGAATTTATTGTTTCAAGTCAATTTTTAACAAAAAGTGTAATCCTTTCTAGAGGAGAATGTCTGCATTAAAGTTTAAACTAATGATAGGTTAGAGAAAATATATATAATTTAACTCAAGTTCTACTGAACTCAAGTTCTACTTTTGCATGAAACTATCTTTTTCTTTTTCGTCTTCATTATTCCAACAGTCCCTTGGTGGCCCAAGGCCATCTGCCTGCAGTCAGATAACTAACAGTCTAGCAGTCGATAAGTTGATGGTGGTTAAATTGAGGCTTTTTGTGGGGTTTTTAAGAGCCTATTTTTTTAGCATATGCGTGATTATGGGAAAAAATAAATAAAAAAAATACTGGAATGTTTTACACGTTCAATCGTCGTCTAGTCACAGTCTTGGATAGAAATTATTCCAATGCATTTTGCCATCGGATTAAAATCTGTGCCATCATGCACAGAAATGGTGGGGTGCAAGTCATACTGTCAATAAATGTGGGTACAAGTCATACTGTATTAAAATATGTGCTTTCCATTTTAATTTTAATTGATTTTGTTGATGGAATAGTAATTTTTGCTGCTTGGCCAATATACGTAATTTACCATCGTAATACTGAAAAATAATCTGTATATAGTCTTGTCTAAAATTGCGAGGAGCCATTTAAAGTATAATACACTTCTAAATAAACTTAAAAAAAATTAACAGTTTTTATCGCTAAACATAAGTAATAAGTACAGAAGTTTTACACTGAAGTGACAAAAGTCATGGGATAGCAATATGCAAATTTTCATATGGCAGTAGCATCCCGTAGAACAGGTATAAATGCGCAGTGCTTTCGCAGAGCTTTCATTTCTGTTCAAGTTATTCATGTGAAGAGGTTTTGACGTGATGATGACCGCACGACGGGAATTAACAGACTTTGAACGCGGAATGTTAGTTGGAGCTAGACGCATGGGTCATGTCATTTCGGAAATCGTTAGGGAATTCAACATTCCCAGATCCACTGTGTCAAGAGTGTGCCGAGAGTATGAAATTTCAGGCATAACATCCCACCATGGACAGCGCAGTGGTCGACCGCCTGCACTTAACGACCGAGACCGGCGACGTCTGCCAAGAGTCGTAAATTCTTACAGACAAGCAACACTGCGTCAAATAACCACAGAAATCAATGGGGGACGTACAAGGGACTTGTCTGTTAGAACTGTGCGGAGAAATTTGGCTTTCTTGGGCTATTCCAGCAGAAGACCGACTCGAGTGCCTTTACTGACAGAACGACATCGCTTGCAGCGACTCTCGTGGGCACGTGAGCATATCGGTTGGTCCCTAGATGAATGGAAAACCGTGGCCTGATCCGATGAGTCACGATTTCAGTTGGTAAGAGCTGATGGTAGGGTTCGAGTGTGGCGCAGACCCCACGAAGCCATGGACCCAAACTGTCAGCAAGGCACTGTTCAAGCTGGTGGTGGCTCCGTAATGGTGTGGGCTGTTTTTTCATGGCATGGACTTGGTCCTCTGGTGCGACTGGACCGAACATTGACTGGAAATGCTTATGTTCAGCTACTTGGAGATCACTTGCAACCATTCATGGACTTCATGTACCCAAACAACGATGGGATTTTTATGGATGACTATGCGCCATGTCACCGGGCCACAACTGTTCGCGATTGGTTTGAAGAACATTCTGGACAATTCCAACGAATGATCTGGCCACCTAGATCGCCCGAAATGAATCCCATCGAGCATTTATGGGACATCATCGAGAGGTCTGTTCGTGCCCAAAATCCTGCGCCATCAACGCTTTCACAATTATGGACGTCTATCGAGACAGCATGGCTCAATATTCCTGCAGAAGACTTCCAACGACTTGTTGAGTCCATGCCACGTCGAGTTGCTGCACTTCGCCGGGCGAAAGGAGGGCCGACACGATATTAAGAGGTATCCCATGACTTTTGTCACTTCAGTGTATATATTTGTTACTCTTAGGCACTCTGGTGGTATCAACTATTTTGTTTTTGTTGAATATGTATATGAAATACTCTTCCACATTGAGATCGTTATAATACTCAAAAATATTCAAAATTGACTTTTTAGATGTTATTAAATGTTGTTATATTTAATTTAAGAGGATCCATAAATGTTTATTTAGATTAAGTTTTATAAATTTATTTATTTGTCGTATTTATTTATTTTGTAGATTAGTTAATATTTTATCTTAAATCTATCTATGAGATCCTATGATGTTTATATCTTTTATATTTATTTTATATATCATATTTACAATCTCAAGGACTACAAATAAATTATTGTAAACAAATTTTAGTATTATATTACATATTGTAGTCATATATTTATTTATAATCTCAATGATTACACATAAATTATTTAAGTCACCGAGATTATAATTATATAATATATTCTGCAGTAGCAACACAAGTGGCCTTAAATTTTAGCATACTAATAGAACAAGCTATACATTATAGGATTCTATTGATAGAATTAAGATAAAATATTAACATTTTAGACTAGCTATAGAACTTAATCTAACAAAGCATTTATTCATTCTCTTAAATTATTTATAACAACATTCAATAATATCTAAAAAATATTAAAATATTTTGAGTTGAGAATAGAAATGATGTGGAAGAGTACGTATTTCATATAAATAAAGTTAAAACAACACAAAATGATTACATTATTAGGCATAATGTACTAATGACAAATCTTTAGAATTGAAGATTTATCGATGCTGCTATAACATTGTCATTTCTTCTATATATTTTAATCTGTAAATAAGCATTCTGGGCAAAATGTTTTTCTAATTCCTCGTTTAATTTGCAATGCACCATTAAAAATGAGGGAAAAAAACTAATTCCTACAAAGCTAGTTTGCATTAAATTGCTATTGCACTGAATTGCGTTGAACTGCTAAGCTTTGTACGTCTACTTTTACTTTTACTTTTAGTAGAGAGTTGGAGCTTTTTTTCTCGTTTCACACCGTTTCAGACCGTCGTTTTCTGTCTATTCTTGCACTGATTGGACGTCAAATTATCTTAGATAGTTCTGCAGCCATTTTAGATGAAGTTTTTTCTTGATTTCTCATTGATTTTCGAATCAAATAATTGTCTTCACAATCTGAAACTGTCTTTTTCAGTCCAATTCTTTTCCTGATAACGTTTTCTAACAACGTTCCGAAGTATATTGCGCTCTCCAAAGACTAAAATGTCCATGTTTGATTGTCTTAACTCAATATTTTCTTTATTCGAATGGTACAACAGCTTTGATAAATACTTTCACCAATTTTTAGAATGAAAATTGTAGTTTCAAAAATTATATAATTTTCAAATCAACACAATCAGATACCATTAAATAAGTTAAATCGTATTGCTATTTGAAGTGCAATAAATTAGTTCAGTGTTTTTTGATTGAATTTTGTTTGGAAATCTGAAAAATTTCAAAATTAGTTACAAAATCGTCCACAGAATAGTGTTTGCGCTTATTTTTTTCACATATGAGAATTTTATTTATTTCGACATTCGTTTTGAAATAAATATAATTTAATGGGTACATTTTACTTTTGAGCAATATGGTAGAAAAAGAATTTCCTATCAATTTATATCAAAAAAAATAATATTAAGAGTACAGGTTTTCAATTATTGTCTCCCTGAAATGAGAGCATCCTATGAATTATACTTATTTAACTATATTATAAAATCAATATAAATCTGAAATCCTATAAGTCTGAAATCAAAACTCAAATATCGTCTCAAAAACATAAATCAATCCCTACTTATTAATCAACTAACTGATTATTAGTTGAAATGTGATGTACTTTTCATTCAGTCGTTTCTTTCAAAACATATAAAAACATCATTTAAATATATCCCACAACAATTTGCTTATTTTATAAATGATGAGGCATACAAAACTCATCGCTTCTATTAGTGTAGTACATGTCGGTTTGTTTGTGCAGCTGAATCATGGGTGTGGTCGGGTTGAGACATACGTTTAAGAACACACTATTTTATTTTATAAGCACATAAATACGATATCAACACCACAATTAAAGATAGACAATATTTAACTCATACAAAACACCTAATTATACATTTGTGGAAGGATTCTACTTCTAAGCTGCAAATAAAGTTACTCAGATACACGCTGGATTGCAAAATATACTTCCTCTCAGGATGAGAGTGTGTAGACCAATAAATACAAAGGATTATGTTAAGTTATTTATCTCGGAATGAGATTAATAATAATAAGTTAGTTATTCATCTATTATTTATCTCGGTATGAGAGAATGTAAAGTAAATGTTTCTCAACAGAAGAGGGCAATTGCTCTTTCTGGTGAGTGTCTCCATGCCTACTGTCGATTTGTTCTAAACGCCGCAAATGGCGCTCTTGCAGAGCTTAGGAGGAGACATGGTTGTGTAGATGGAACCACAATTACATCAGTTAAATATTAATTTCAATGCATCCGTTACAGTCGCCTCATGACTAATCCTGACCGCATAATATGAATGTCATCTCAATGGTCTGTGCAATTCAATAAGAATACAAGTCTTTAATTATTGAATTCTTGAAATGAGAATGCCATATTAATTATATTTATTTGACTTGATATTATAAAATCCATATAAATCCGAAATCAAAAATCAAGTACCTTCTGAATAAAAAAAACCCAATTGCCCATTTATTAACCAACGAAAGATTATTAGTTGAAATATTATGCAATTTCCATTCATTCGTTTGTTTCAAAACATAAAATAACATTATTAAAATGTATCCCACAACAATTTATTTATTCTATAAATGAGGAGGCTTACGAAATTCATCGCTTCTATTAGTTAAATATTAATTTCAAAGGCTCCGCAACAGTCGACTCATGACTAATCATGACCGCATAAATATGAAATTAATCTCAATGGTCTGTTCAATTCAACTGCAGGATAATCCTTAAATGCAAATCTCCGTTAAGTAGATAAGATTCAAACGTGGACGGCAAAGACTCGTATTGAAAGCATAGAAATAGATTCAATACAAATCAGAAACTATAGTTTAAGATTATTTCCAATTCATTTGAGTTCCCCTGATATTTAATGAGAACAGTTTGAGTTTATTAAATGATTAAGAGGAGAATTTAATATCGATTTTGTCTCTCATAATATCAGGCGAATTGAATTCTAGAGGTTTACGGATTTGTTACAAAACGTGATAATAATCATATATTTTGAAGAAATAAAAACAGTATTGAATTGATAGTGATAACTAAAGTAATTAAAGTGCATAATGTTATTAACAGAGTTTTACTTTATGAGGTATTAGTCGAGTAAATGCATTCATTTCAATTTATTCTTATTAAAACACACATATTAATAAATTATTGTAAAATCACTGAAGATACTACGTTGATTAATATTGTAAAATTACTGATTGGTTTGGCTTTTCGCTCTACTGTCATTTTGTGCATACTTTCGGCTAATTAGACAGGGGCCTACAGTTTAAAGTGGATTCCGAGTCACTCATAAACATCCATGCATCGCCAGGTGTAAAATTACGGAAGATACTACTGGTACTAATATCGTAAAATCACTGAAGATAATACGACGATTAATATTGTAAAATCGCAAAAGATTCGAAAAAATAACTTTAATAAACAGCAATAAACACCAGAATATTTTTTTCTAGTTTGTTTAAATTCATAGCTGGGTGTTATATTTAAGTTTTTTAAGTATTGTATAAGTAACTAACTATTTAAAAGCAGTAAGCTTAAATATTAATAAAGTTACAACGTAAGTTTTAAGAAAAACTAAGAAAAATACATGAAATTAGAAAATACCTTATAGGTATCCTTTTTAAAATTATCTTGGTATTTGTATAGTAAAGAAGATTCTATTGATGCTGAATTGTTAAAGCACTAAATTAAATTATACAGATTTAATAAAAAATAAAAAATAATTAAATCCATTAAATAATAAACACTTAAGAAGAGAAAACACTTATAAGAATTTTTACTTTTCTGATAATGATCATTTTGCTTCCTGTATCTAAGATATAAAAACTAACTAAAAAGAACAAAACATTGCAAATGAGGGATTGATACAAGTAACGTTGCTCTGACGTTACAGTGGTGGCACCTTTATGTGCCAGGCGCGAAGGTCAATTGATTTCTAGACCTTTATCTTAGAAGACGCTCTCTTGGCAGCTTAATGGCGAAAGTAAAAAGGAGAAAAATATTTGAAATGTTTATCGCTCAAATAGTGGAAGTATCGATTGTATCATAAGTTTGTGCCAATTCATTGAACATAATAAAAATATCTAATCATAAGAATACCGAATTCGGAAATTAATTTGCTCTCCCAACATATGAACATCATTGATAATTTTGAAATCATCCACGAATCATCAAACAACATTTTTTAAACATAATATATAAATGCAAAAATAATAATACAGTATCTAATCTGCAAAGCCCATAGAAAGAAAACAACGAAATTTATTGCAAAATACGACGGACTTTACATAATTCTCAATCAAAAGGTTTCCAGTGAAATTTGAGGTTGCTAATTTGCACAGTCTTTGACACGCCACATGGAATTTATCCCGTTTCAGCACAAAAGCATTAACATAAGTAGAGACCACCCCTCAGAGGAAAAGAGGAAGACCCAAGAAAAGTGGTGCTGCCTCCAGCACGAGTCATAATTAGGGGAGGGGGGGATGTGAAAACACTGTTTCCCTATGAGAAGAACCCCTGGCTCAAATTATCCTAAAATTCCTCAGCAAAGTAGTGAAACGTCATACTCTACCTAATAACTCACGCGCTCTCCATTCCACGAGAATCATTTTAGTTCTATCTGAATTTCGGATTTCTGCAGGCATGGTGTGGTCTGGCTGCTGTCTCTCTGAGCGTGTCGAAACGTAACTGTTTTGCCCGGAAATGTATCACGGTAAGTTAATAGTAGCTGTGAATTATATTAGAATTGTGTGTTTTCCTGTGATCATCTTAAATGCCACTATGTAAGTAAATATTAGTTAGTTGAATTCCAGTCTTCTTCTTACAAGAACTGTTCATCATGTAATATCCAACGTTTCTATTGAAATAATTGAGATTCTTTAATTCTCTCACGATGCAAAAAAGAATTTTGAGCTACACAAGGAATGTTTGGTGGTATAATAATAAAAATACCTTGCTAGATAATAATAGTAATAAAGAAATATGTAGGGAAATGAAGGAACTATAAAATTAAACATGAAACCAGAGAAACAATGCTCTGCATTTTTTTATATGCCACCTGTTGTACACATATCTATTGTTATTAATTTTTAGACCTAACGACTTCCAGCCTATTCTAAATTGAGGAGATAATAGATATGGATCCTAAAAAAATTATAGATAGTTTCAAATAAAATTCCATCTTAAATTAAAGGCTTCTTAAATTAGTAGGCACAGAGATAAAAATAATGCAAGCATAGCCAACTAATTTAATCTGTCGTTATCAACTGATATGACAGCACTTTAAGAAACCCAATTCTTATGGATTTTAGAAAATTTTACTTACAAAGGTGAAATTTAGGGAAATAATAGAGCTAATTATCAAAAATTGCATTTGACAATAGAAAATTTCTAATAAAGATACAAATGTATAAAGCGAAATAAGAAATTTGAAGAATAAAGCTAAATGATGAAGTTTGATTCCATGGATGGAATTTTAAATTTGTCAATTCATATAATGATTTAAATTCAATTACTAAATAGACGCCCTGATGTTTCCCAAGGAATATTTGCTCATGCATCGTTAAGTTGCACTAAACAGTGCAAATGCAAGTCTGAGATATCAGATGTCCCGTGTAGCATTGAAATTAAACTGATGCAATCAGTGTCTGTGATGACAAGATTAGTAGTCATGCAATAATCATAATTGATAATTAATTCATAAGAAACAACTACAGACATTTTAATGCTTGCAGTTGTTTTTTATGAATTTTTAATTGTTACGAATCATATTATCCCTTCATTACATGATCTGCCGTTGTCCCTGATTGAGAGATTAAATGAAATATTCGAAGTAACACACGGCTGATTTCCTAACTAAGAATAACTTAATTTACATCATCGAAAAATGATTAATATGTTAAGAAAATAAATTTCTTATATTTTTTTGAAATCAGCAAGGAAAGAATTAATAACTTCAGATAAAAAAATTACATATGAGGTAGTTGATTAAAGATGGTTACTAAACAAGCACCATTTTAAACAATATACCATTGAATATTATAAACATATAAAACAATATAATATTGAACTTAAAAAATATTGAAAATAATATACTATTAACTGTTATAAGCATTTAAAACAATATACCATTGAACAATATAAATAATTAAGACAATATAACCTTACCTTGTTAGCAGTTAGTACCTTGTAAGCCGTTAAGAATAGATTGAAATAGAATAAATTATATAAGAGTTAATTTAATAAACAACATTTTTGTTAGAAATAATAATTAACACCTTATTCGTCAGAAAAAAAACAAGCTTGTATTAGTTAAAGCAATATTAAACGAAGTTAAATATAAGCAAAATCAATTGTTAAACTAGTTTAAAGTAACAATTACTTATTTTGCACGAATAGGTTAATTAGGAGAACATGCAAATATTCCTTGTTTATTTTTAAAAGCAAAGCAAATGAAAACTACTCTTGCTTTCAGAATTGGAAAGTTTCTAATTAAGTTAAAAGATGGCTTCTCATTATTTTTCGTTAGCATTTCTCTTAATGTCTTCCTTTAAATAATAATCGTTAATACTTCAGTTTCATTCGCGAAGAAGAATTGAGAATATTCAATTGTCTGTTTCCATGAATTTATTAGCATGGAAGAAGTTTCACAGATGCTAAGGACAGATAAAATTATAAGCAACGATTATACACGATATTCTCCTAATGAGATTTAATACTTGCAAGAGATAATTATACCCCGTGCCGTACTTGAATTAAAACTATCAAAGTAACAAGTTGCCGCGTATAATAAATTCAATCAGTCTGCAGAAGTCATTAATAGGCAATAACTTTTTATGGCTGGTAATTAAATGTAATTCAGGAGATAAATATCCTTGATATGCGAAGGAAATATTTTTAGAAGATAAATGAGATGTACTATGCAGTATTTATTTGATTATTTTCCAAATGCAACATTAACAACGGTGATTAGCAGTAATGCCATAGAATCCTCGATTAAGCCTAAAGAATTCAGTTAGTTAGATTTATGTAGACCAACATAAATGGGAATTACATTAAAAGCCTTTAATTAAAATTTTTGTTGTCTCACGAATAAAGTGAAGCTAGTTATAAAGCATAGATATTATTGTAGTATGTTTCAATGATAAAAAAACAGCATTCTAAGGTTGTTTTAAAGTTTATTCTTTATTTCTAATAATTGCTCATTTCTAATTACCCATAAAATTATGGACACTGTTTTGGGCAGTGGGGTTTCATTTCTTGAATCCTTTTTTGTGTCCTTAATCAATTATTTTTCTTAACCACTTTCAATGTTTCTTATCAGTTTACTTTTCTAAATTTCTTTCACGAGCTATTCGTATTTGTTTATTTAATTTTCATTCATGTTGTAACATATCGGCCTATACTAGACATAGAACGGTTTGCAGAAAGTCCTTTATAAATAATTTTCATTCATTTTTTTAAGTTTATCTGGCGCCATAAAAAGATATTATTAGATACATGCAACTTAAATCTAACATAAAACTAAAATTAATGAATTCAATTTAATGAATGAATAAATATTTGAAAAAAAACTGTGTTAACATCCAGTGTCATCCACTAAAACAAAATGTATTTGAACTTGAGTGGATGAATAAAAAGAGTTTTGTTAACGATTGAAAATTTGAACAAGCTATATATAGGGAGAGTGTGAGCTAATAGAAGGAATTGAAAAAGCCACTTTTTAATATTTTTTTTTTTTTTAAAATTTTTTTTAACAACTGCGGGGTACTCGGCCCATGCTAATAGTTATATAAAACTTTTTAAGTAATTACAAATTTTATTTTCCCAAAAATTATTAAAAAGGGAGTCCTACTAATTTAGCCAATTAACATCCTAGTCATGACCTACTTAGAATGTAAGTTTTAGTTAAATAGATCAGGGACAAGTCATCACTTTTCTTGCTAGTTGTAACATTGTTTAAACTGATTGCAGAATAAAATTTTATTTAAAAATGTTGTATTTTTATTAAAAGATTTATCACATCTCTTTTAACAAGAAAACATAAATAAGTCTTAAAAATGAACTTTACAAAAATTCTGTAAAAAAATAGGATAACTATCAAAACATCAGTTACCACCCAAAGTCTTGTTTTAATATTTTGAATTCATTGAGTAGCCTTGAACATCAAAACTAGAAAAAAAATTTATCAACAGTTAACGTCTGCAAGATACTGCTAATATTTCCAAGGATAGCGATTGAGTTCTAATTTAAATTACTCCTTATTTCCAAAATTATATCTTTGCAATATGATTTGCATGAGGTAAACTAAGGTTGTTTATGTGAAATAGTTTAGTTAGATACCGCATAATGATATGCTTTAATGAGTTATTTTTAATAAATTTGTGAATCAAAAGAATGGATTATCACCAAATGTGTACCATATGTATACCATATCACCAACTCTGTAAGATAGGCCATGAGGAGCCTACATTAAGATGTATGCAGTAAAATTTATTTCAAAAATAATTTTTTAAAAATATTTCAAGTGAAAAGGTGTACACAATGAAACTATTCATATACACGAATTTTACTGTATGACAAAAAAAAAAATAATATTAGACAAGAGAATATTTTTAGAGATTAAAAAAAATTATAATTAAAAAAAAATTATTAATTAATTTTTCGTTCAAGTGTTTTTTTACAGTGAAATATTTGAAATGATTTCATTTCTTCCGAATCAAAATTTTTGATTATATCTTGCAAATTAAATAAAAGCAGCTTATATATTCCTTTTATTAATTTTACAGTTATTTAATTTATGGCTTTTTAATGCATTTTTATATGTTCTTCCATTGCATAAAAATAAAGATAAAAAATTTAGCGAGAAAGCAAAAAGTTTAATTAATATTTTCAATTAAATTATTCGATTTTTGGAAGACTTATGTTTCTAATTTTAAAATTACTCTGGATATAAACAATTTTGCTGATGCTTTCTAATGGTACACTGATTCTCAAAAAAACGAAATTAAAAGATAGATTAAAAAGAAATTAAAGTTAATTACTCGACTAATGTTTTCAGCAGTTTGCATGGATGGAGTTATAGTAAATGGAAAAGTTATTTTTTATTTGCAACATCAACTTTTTTACCATTCTTTTGAATTAAAAAAAAATTAAGCTATTTTTCCAAAAGTTCTTATCTAAAATGTACAAAAACATTAAATATATAATTATCTATTTAATTACCCTTTAAAATTATTTCCTTACAGTTTGATTTTTAAGCAAATAAGTTCCAAGAATTTTAAGTTTTGAAAAGCTTTCTGCTTTACGAAATATAAAAGTTCATTTACTTAAAATACGTAAATCATAAAATTTTTCATTAAGCAAATTTAATTTGCACGGTGAAATAATTTAAGGATTTTATACAGTTAAGCAAAGTAAACAATTAATATATACACAGAATTTAATTATAAAATGTAGGAAATATCGTATGCTTCAAACTCAAAATAAAATTAAATCACGACAATAATATATAAAAGTATCTAATGGAACATACAGCTATTAAAGAAAAGGAATAAATTAAAGATATTAATATAACAATAGCCATATTTTATAAAGAAATAAATTTATTTTATGAGAAACGAAACAAATTAAATTAATTGCACCAAGTGAAGTATTTAGTGATGATGATGTGAAAGAATATAAAAGAATGTCATGCCGGGGAAGAAACAATGCAATAGAGACATTGAGAAAAATCAAGGAGAATATGCTTATGAATAAGAAATATTTAATACAAGATTTAAAAATTTTAAAGCTATAAATGTCTGGAATACTCAGGAGTATCTCTATACAAAAGAAAAAATTCAAACTCAATTATTGAAATTACTTGATGGTGAGGTATTGTAATAATATTAATAAAATATTTATAAAACGTTTTAATATCCAGAATGATAAAATACATTTTGTGAATAAACATAAATGTTCATAAATAAACATAAATGTTCATAAATAAACAATCAAATTAAATGTAAAGTATAAAACCGCGAGTGAAGATAATAGATTTCTCTTCACTGGATATTCAGAAGCGTTCCTATACAAAAGAAAAATTTCAAACGCAATAATTGAAAATATTTGATGGTGAGGTGTTGTAATAATATTAATAAAATATTTATAAAACGTTTTAATATTAAGAATACGCCCACACATTTTATGAATAAACATAAATGTTCATAACACAAAATCAACTTAAATTTAAAGTGTAAAAATGTGAGTATAGATGATTAGATTTCTTTTTACTAAACAGTTACGCTTTTATAATTGTATTTTATTGTAATAAATTCATGTGTTGTTTTTAAATAGAAAAAAATATATTTAAATAAAGGAATAAATAGAAATTAAAAAAATGAAATTAAACTTATAATTCTAAATTTTATTAAAACTTCTGTATTTTGTTTCATAATTTTAGCACGCGTTTTTTCTTTTTGATTAAAATGTTTGAATTAATATAAACACTGAATTTAATTATAAAATATAGGAAATTTAGTATGCTTCAAACTCAAAAGAAAATTAAATTACGACAATACTATGTAAAAAGATTTAATGTAGCATATAGCTCTTTAATACAAATAGATGAAAGAATTTATTATACATAATATAGTTATATTTTATAAGGAAAAAGGAATTTATAAGATATTAATTCGATAATAATTTGATAGGAAATGGAATTTAATATAATATTATTTTATAATAATATAGTTATATTTTAAAACAAATGAGTTATTTTTAAACCGAAAAAAATATATTCTAATAAATGAATAAGTAAAAATTAAAAAAACAATTAAAATTAAAGTTAAAATTATTAATTTCATAAAAACTTGTATATTTCATTTCATAATTTTTAGCATGCACTTTTTCGTATTGATTAAAATGTTTGAGTATATTTAGTTTTCTTAATAAAGTCCATGTACTGTCTGAGAATAATATTCACAAATAATAAACATGTAGCCAACGGCCGTACCATGCTGAATATACCGGTTGTCGTTAGATCACCGAAGTCAAGCATCATTGGGCGCGGTCAGTACTTGGGAGGGTGGCCACCTGGGAACACTGCGTGCCGTTGGCAAATTTGGGACCTGAATGGCCGAGTGTCTAGCGCTCTGGCGCTCGGTGGCACAGGTTTCGGGTTCGAATCCCGGCGGTGCCGTGGATGTTTGTAGTGGTTCGGAATCCACTTTAAGCCGTAGGTCCCGGTCTCCTATGACTGTAAGAGCGTCACGGAGCAAAAGTCAGGCTTCTACCTAAGGGTGCTCCATCACAACAGAAGCTGCTTCCTTCCCCTTCAATCATGAGTCCCTATGGGCTCGTGGGCTGGGCCAGCCAAGTGGGATAAGAAACAACAACAACATAAACATGTAATTCAATATGTCTGGGGAGTCATTTTCTTTTTTAATAAATACTAAGAATATTTAAAAAGTTTTTGCTCACACATAAAGCCATTAGCAATTTTTCCACAGACCTCTGTGGCAATTTTATTTTATGTTTTTTGGAAGAACTACTTACTTTGTGGAAAGAAATTTCAGATGTAATTTCAATTTTTATTCATGAAATGTCTAAATTGGGAATCCAACGCAAGGAGCTTTAAGTCTCGTAAATTAGATATGATAACGAACGTATTGTGGATGTCTAAGGGAAAAAAAATCGTATCGCAGTAAAGTTCAATTAATATGCAAATCCAACTTATATTCGTAAGGGCACACCTAACACTTTCTTATTTTTTATCAATGTATATATGAATCAAAGCTCAAAAAAATCTTGAAATTTAAAAATATATTATGTTTAGCAAAAAAATATATTTACAATCCTCAAAAAATGAAACTTTTTTATTTTAATGGATGGAATAGTTAATATAAACACTATTTCAAATATTCTCAAAATGTTAATATCTAAAGGAAATATTATGAAATTTTTATATTTCTCTCAAATATAAAATTTTTTTATTTTTATTTTGTGCGAATTAAAATAAAATGATTAAAAAAAGACTAGATATTAATATGAGAAAAAGTATTATAAATTTATGTTATAATACTATTTCTCTTATTAATACCTAAAATTTAATTAACTGTTAACTTTTTATAAAAAAATATAGTATTTTTAATAATTTAATAATAATATAAAAATTTAATGTTAATAAAATAACAATATAAAAATGTAATAATAATAAAAAGTTTAAATTTTTAATATTTATAAATTTTTAAATTTATATTTTATATATTATTAAAATCTTTAATTTTTAATAAATTAATAGTTTATAATAAATTAATAATTTTTTATTGAATTTGTCTTAATTCAAAATGATAATCATAATTTCCATATTTAAAACAAAATTATATTCCTAATTCTGTTAAATTCATTTCTTTCGTTTTTCACATGAAAAACGAAAGTCCTTTAAAAGTTAGAAAATTCAACAAAAACTTGAGTAAATTAATTGCAAATTGTGATTCATTAAGTTATGTGCATATAAAAATTCATTTAAATGATATAAAAGTTGATTTTAACTGAGTTTTTTGGTACATTTAAGAATTTTCATTTTGCTTTATCTTTATAAAAGATTCTCGAATGTAGTACCAAAGTCTCGAAAAAAATAATCCAGAACATAGTGTTGGAAATTAATTTTTAGAACCAAAATAATTATTTTTAATAAAATATTTTCATTTAACAAAGATTTAATTAAATTTTATTTTTGAATTATAGTAAATACATGCTATGTATGTAGGTAAGCCATGTAATTATTAAATAATGTGTGAAATTTTTTCTATTATTTTTAAATGCTAACAGAGATTTTTATTTCGTGTATTATAATAAAGCAATTAAATTTTTATCCAAGCTTAGGATTTTAGAATATTTAATTAATTATGAAAACAAATTAAACTAATCTGCTTTATAGCTGAACTTTTAAATAACATTAATTTCTTTTTATGGTTTTAAAAATCTGAAATATTTCCACTTAAAGGAGAAAGAAGATATATGAGTTAAAAATATATTTAGGTACAGTAAAGAAAATTCAGTATAAATTTCAACAAAGAAAATCCTTTTTGTATTACGCAACAGTGGTTAATCTCCGAATTAAGTTATTCAACAACTACAACATAATAGAGAGTTTTTGCATACTTTACGTTAGTTACCGTAGGACGTCCGTTAGCTTTTTCTCCCTAGCTCGCATGCTCATAGGAAACATAATTTCCTATGAGCATGTCAGGGAGAAAAAGCTAACGGACGTCCACGGTAACTAACGTTAGTATTATAAGTCATTAGCATCACTTCCAATCTTAGTTATAACTACACATACAAAAAGATATTTTTAGAAATAACTACAAATTATTGGTGCTTTAATGAATATTTATAAATATTGTTTATAAATTTACTCTTGTTCATTTTTACATATCTTTGTATCGTTTCTGGAATAATGTACCTTAGTATAATTTCTCATTGTAAATTCCAATAAAAATATATAAATTAAAAGAAATTATATCATAAGTAAGATTTTAAACAAAGAAAAAGCTGTATTTATACAAATTTTGCTAGTCATTACAGCATCCGAGTTTTAAAGTATTAAATATGCATTACTTTTTCAATAAATGCGTGTTTATAGCAATATTATATGAGATTAGAAAATGTTATGTAATATATTAATTAACGATCTTCTTAAATGGCGCAAAAGCTCCATGGTGGATCAAGGCCGTCTGCCCACTGGCAGATTCCGAAACATGAGAGATGGGATAGGGTTGTCATCTCTTTGCCCAATGCTGTAGAGCAGGGGTCTTCAAACTACGGCCCGCGGCCAAAGTCCGGCCCACCAGTGTCATCAATCCGGCCCGAGACAGCGAATAGCTTATTGTTGCTGTAATAAGTTGGATAAAAAAACACGGAATGATAATAACTCGGTTTTATTGACTTGCGGGGTTAACGACAAGCATTATACGCAGAAAATTTAGCATAAGCATAACAACTAACAAATAATTAAAATGAATCCCACTAACATTATAAACTAGTAAACATCCCGCGGTTACCCTCGGTAGTTATGTTGGGGTAAAGAGTATCGCATATGTATGTAAATCGATGTTTGGAATGTATATATCCCGAATCAAACATGTGATTTTTATCCTGAAAATCCCTCAGGAACGGAAAAGCTAAATTAACTAGTCTAGAAATTATAGATTATGGCAGAAAAATTAAAACGGTTTTGGCCCTTGGTACTTACTGGAGTAAACAGTATGGCCCTAAGGCTAAAACGTTTGGAGACCCCTGCTCTACAGTATTATAAGACAAGGATTTGCGGTTTTAGATGGATTCCAAACTACTACAAATATCCAGGGCGTCGCCAGGACTGGAATCAGAAGCTTGTGGTACAGAGCGCTTTTCACTCTGCCGTTAGGCCCTCAATTAATGAACTACAGGTACAAAATTTCAAAATTTAAAAGAACTTAAGTAAAAAAAATTCTTTATATCATATTATTGCAAAATACCACAGTAAATATGTAAATTGCCGTTTAATTTTTAATCATTTATATATTTCAATTATTTACAGTTTCAAATATTTAATTATAACAAAAAAAAATTAGGTTTGTAATAATAATCCAAATGTATTATATTAAGCAAAAGAATAAAGTATTGCCATGTTGGTGATTCCTTTGTAACAAATCTTTTTAATAACATCAGTGGCGATGTTGTAAATAATATGGTTCGAATATTTGACATTAGAACATTTCAAGATTTCTAGGAAATCGTTTTAAACCCTGAATATTTAAACTAATAGCCGAAGTAGTCATAAATACAGTAAATTTTCGATATACAAATACAAATTATACAATTTTTAATTATATTTACCATTATTTTTAAATAAATTTGGGAATCTACTTTAATAACTTTATGTATTTTTTTTATAAAAATTTATTTTATTATTTGAAGCTGAATTCGGACAGATGCCATTGAATTTAGTTAAAATGCCGAAGAGAATAGATAAGTAATCACATTCAAATATTTTACAAAAAATATTTTACAAAAACTCGAGCTGCTAAAATTAAAAAAATTACAAAAAATTAACATAAACACATTTATTTCAATTTTGGCCTTAAAAACAAAACCTAAATCAATAAATTAAATATTTAATTTTTTTAAAGAAAACCTCCAAGATAAAGTGTTTTTCTCGAGAAACTTTTTTATCAAAGACCTAAAAAAAAAAAAAAAAAACACTGCAATTTATTTATCAAGAGCGAGTTTAAACTATGAACCATTTTAATTATCACATTTATTTTTTTTTTTGCCCTAACAACTCTAGGAGGAAAAATTTATCAAAAGTATGAAAAACAGCAATTTATATACCAAGGGTAAGTATTAAGTTAAGGGGCATTTTTAATTACCGTGTTTCTTAACTTTTTTTTATCTCGTCAACACTTGCGTATCGAGTGCGCAAAAACTCATTAATTTATCTCTAATTAGATACTTAGCAATCAACCGTATCTGGCTTATAATTGCTTCCTATGTCAACCCAAAATAACAACCATAATGCATTTTTATAGCTGTAGTCAGTTTTTAAGTTAGGATAATTCTTCTTAGAGTTAAATCCTTTTTAATAAAATGCAATTAAATAGATTTTATTCCATGGTATTTCGGTTTGATAAAAAAAAATTTAATTTTAAAAATTATAATCACAAAGGACATCTAAAAAAAACATTTTTTTTGCGGTAAAAAAGTAAATACGTTTTAATGATATAGTTCATATTTAACTGGTTTTTTATAGGGTGAATTTATTGTTTAAGTAGAATTAAAATTAAAATCAAAGGCATTTAAAAAAAATTAGCGTTCATTATAATTTGAACGTTTGTCTAGTCTTTTGTAAATACAGGATTGATATGGAAAGAGATTAATATAAAGAATTATGTATTCCATAAAAGATAATTTAGAAAAAAAACTTTTGATTTAATGTCTTTATTTCATCCAAACACACCTTCAGCAATCAATATATTTATTTAAATATATTATCGTTTTTCACCTAAAAATTATTTAATTCGTTTGAATGTTTAAAATATAGATTTACGAATGTAAATAGAAATAAATTTAAAATATAGATAACGATTTACTGGATTTACTATTTTAAAATATACATTTACGATTTATTAATTCCTCTAAAAAGTCCATATAATAAAATAACATCAAAATTATGTAATAAAAGGTATTAATTTTAATCTAATTTTTAAAAATTGTACTAAAGTGCATGCCTTTATTATTTAATTCATAGTAACATTCAATATTTAAAAATTCTCGAAAAAATTTGAATTCTTTTAATTGCATCCAAAAACACCTCCAAAAACAAATATAATTGTTTAAATATATTATTTTTCATTTAAAATTTATTTCATTCGTTGGAATTTTTAAAACATGTATTTACGAGCGTAAATAGTTATAAATTCAAAATATAGATTACGATTTACTAAGTTGCTGTTTTGAAATATAGACTTATGATTTAAAAATTCCTCTAAAAAAGTCAACGTAATTTATCACCAACGAAATTATATAATAAAAGGTATTAATTTTAATATTATTTTTAAAAACTGTACTGAAGTGCACGTTTTTATTATTTAAATCATAGTAAAATTAAATTTTTGGTAAATCATGAAAATATATTTTGAATTTTTTAATTAGAAATAATTCTTGTTATTAACGAGCTAAACATTATTATATGAATTATACAAACTGAATATCAACACACTAAATAATATAACGAATATATAATTTTCCTACTAAAAAAAAAAGATTAATTAAAAATTTTATACTGAAATACCATTAAATTATAATTAAAAATTAATGTTAATATTATTTGATAAAAATAACTTTTTTTTTAACTATAGCAGAATAACGAATAATTTTTAAAATAAATTAGGCATAATAATAATATAAATTTTTCTATATTTATTTTAATAGTAAAATACTTAATATATTTTTTTAAGTTTCCAATCTAGTTCTATAGAAAATCATTCCTCATCATAATATCCCAAGCTAAAAATGTATATAATGACGTTTACGATTATGGAGCCATTTAGACCTTGAGGGCTACTTCTCCAATATAACAGGTAATAAGCAATTGAAAACATTTGAATATTGCCCACTATAAATTTATAAACTTACAAAATCATAAGGCAATTTACATAAACATTCAAAAAGAAAAACTTGGAGTAAAAATTTACGTAGCAGTTTAAGAACATTATTAGACATAAACTGGATCTCTGGGAAGATAGTTAACCCTTCACCTGGATTGCCGTGTTGTTAAGGTTATCAGGCATGTTAAAGAATTTAATGGAAATGTGCTTAAGAAAAACAAATAAAGAAGAAATTTTTAATTTTACTAAGATCAGAATGACGCATAAGCCATTTAGTAGACTTTATTTGGTGGATAGTGATGTTTTGTAAAGTTTCAATAGTTATTATATTTAGCCGCATAAGACCAAATCGGGCAAGCGTAGGTTAAGATAGTATAAGATAAGAAAGAGCAATTAAAAAAAATTAATTTCTTTCTATTAAATACAAGAGTCGTTTGCTTTAAAGTCTTATAAAAGAGAATTGTTACATTATACATGAAAAAACAAGAAAATCTTCATTCAACCAGTCCAACAACTTCAAACTCATGTTACAAAATGGACATTAGTCCACAGTTTAAACCTCTTCGAAAAATTACGATTCATAACTTACTAACACGAAACAAACTTTAAATCCATAATATAATCATTAACTTTAATTTTATTACTTAATTCATAATAAAATTAAATATTTAGTAAATCACGAAAATGTTTTTTGCATTGTTGAATTAGAATTATGTTATTAAACAACTGAATATTATAACATGAGTTATGCTTATTGAATATTATCAAACTAAATACTATAACAAATATAAGTTTTCTACTAATAAAAATATTTAATTAAAAATATTATACTGAAATACCATTAAATTATAATTAATATTATTTGATCAAAATAACGTTCTTTTTCTAACTATAGCAGAATAATGAATAATTTTCAAAATAAGTTAGGCATAATAATGGTATAAAATTTTCTATATTTATTTTAACAGTATAATGCTTGATATTTTAAAAGTTTCCAATCTAGTTCTGCAGCAAGTCTTTCCTTATCATAATATCTTTTCGAAAAATTACGATTTATAACTTACTAACATAAAACTAATTGCAAATCCTTGGTATAGTCATTAAAAACATATAAGTTGAATTCTACTATTTATCCAACTAACAAAGTGATTTACAAAGTTATTACAAATATATTAATACAGCAAAGATGATGCAAAGACAAATATATCACAATATAGTTTACAAAGATATTTTAGTGATTTAGAACTATTTAATCATTGATCCAAACTCTCAAAAATTCTTTGTTTAAATTTTTTTAAAAATAAATGACAAAATTTCAAATTTCAAACTGAAATAAAAAAATTTTTATTTTTATTTTGAGATGTACTTATATATTTTGAAGAGGCTATTACATTTTATAAGAATAAAAAACTATATCAAGTATCGAACATGATATCAAAATGAAACGAAAAAAAAAAATACTCTGAAAGGAAGACAACACTCTTAAACTTTTACAAGAAAGGAAAATAAAAACTGATGAGATCTATTTCCCTTACTTTATTGGAATTGAGATAAAATAAGTTTGCCTTTCTTTAGAGGACAATTCTAAATATTATTTCAAATGTCAAAAACTTGGCAAACAAACAATTCTTTGTCACAATACGTGATAAAGGATACTGCAAAAATATCACATTACATAAATACATAATCCAAAAGATTTAAGATAACTGCAGGAATTCCACTTAACATAGAAAAAAAGAATATGTATTAAAATAGCACAATTGACAAACAGGCTCTGGCATCCTCTGAATAGAATTCTTTTATGCTACGCAAATAGGAATGAGCTTGTGTTTATCGATTCCACTACAATTGCAAAGAGAACGCAGTGGGATATTTTAGATTTCAAGACCATTCTGGAAGATGGCGTTATGTCATGACAATCTGAAACTATGATATTATTATTCCCATAATAATGTTATTGTTATTCGTAGAATAATTCCTAGAATAATAATAATAACGATAATACTAATCTGTCCAATCTGTCTTTCCCATTTTTCTGAAATTCAATTTTGATATTTTAAATTATTTTATTTTAGATATTTGTATATATACATATATGCAAATGTACTGAACTAAAACAAACAAACTATGCAACATAACAGAGTAAGATAAATTACTTTAACTTTAAGGAACACTACAAACTTTATAGCTCGGGAAAAGAAGGATATTAATCGGTCGTGAATTTATTGTTTCAAGTCAGCTTTTAACAAAAAATGTAATCCTTTCTGGAGAAGAATGTTAGTTAATATATATGTATTAAAGTTTAAAATAATGGCAGGTAAGGGAAAATGTATATAATTTAACTCGAGTTTTACTTATGCATGGAACTATTTTCTTCTTCTTCATTAGCGAAACAGTCCCTTGGTGGCTTAAGGCCGTTTGCCTACTGGCAGATAACGAACAATCTAACCATGGATAAATTGATGGTGGTTAAATGAATGCTTTTCGGGAGGTTTTTAAGGTTATTTTTTTAGCATATGTATGCTTATGGGGCAAAAACTAAAAAAAGCAAGTTACTGAAATGCTTTACATTCGAGTCACCTTGTTTTTGATAGATAACATTACAATGCATTTTGCTAGCGGATTCAAATATGTGCATTCAAGCACATCACTTGAATACGGGTACAAGTCATACTGTATTAAAAGTTGTGCTTTCCATTTTAATTTAAATTGATTTTGTTGATGTTTGGCCTATATACGTAATTTACCATCGTAATACTGAAAATTAATCTCGATACAGTCTTCTATAAAATTGTGAGGAACCCTTTAAACAAGCATATACTTCTAAATAAACTTAAAATAAATTAACAGTTTTTTAACATTAAACATAGGTAATAAGTAGAGAAGTTTTATGTATTTGCTATTCTTAGTCCCTTTGGTGTTATCAACTATTTTGTTTATGTTGGGTATATATATGAAATACTCGACCGCATTGAGACCATTCTCATATTCAAAAACATTCATAAGACATTTTTTAGATGTTATTGAATATTATTATAGTTAATTTAAGGAAATGCATAAATGTTTTGTTAGACTAAGTTCTATAGCTAGTACAAAATGTTTATATTTCATCTTAAATCTATCTATATGATCCTATAATGTTTATAGCTTATTATGTTATCCTGCTGAAATTTAAGGCTACTAGTGTTACTACTACAGAGTATCTTACATATTTATAATTTCAATGATTACAAATAAATTATTGTAGACATTTTTTCGTATTATATTACATATTGTAGTCATATATTTATTTATAATCTCAAGGACTACACATAAATTATTTTAGTCATTGAGATTATATTTATTTAATATATTCTGCAGTATCAACACAAGTTACCTAAAATTTCATCATGATAATATAACTAGCTATACATCACATAATACTATAGATAGATTTAAGATAAAATAAAATTTTACACTAGTTATAGAACTTAATCTAACAAAATATTTATGCATCCTCTTAAATTAATTATATAACATCTAAAATATACAAAAAGCCAGTTATGAAAATTTTTGAATATGAGAATTGTCTCAATGTGGAAGAGTATTTCATATGTATTAAGTTAAAACAACCCAAAATGATTACGTTACTAATCAAAATGTACCAATAACAAATCTTTAGAATTAAAGATTTTTCTAACATTATCGCTGCCATGAAGCATCACATTGTTATTTCTTCTATAAATTTTAATCTAAAAATAAGCATTTTCGGCTAAAAGTTTTCCAATTCCTGGTTTAATTTAGAATGGACCATTAAAAATGAGGGAAAAAACTAATTCTTATGAAGTTAGTTTGCATTCAACTACAATTGTAATGAATTGCATTCAACTGCTACACTTTGTACTTCTTCTTTTACATTTAGCAGATAGTTAGAGATTTTTCTTCTAGATCCACACCATTTCAAACCCTCGTTTTCTGTCTATTCTCACACTGATTGGACGTCAAATTATCTTAGATAGCTCAGCAGCCATTTTAGAGGAAGTGTTTTCTTGATTTCTCATTGATTTTCGAATTAAATAAATGTCGTCACAATCTAAACCTGTCTTTTTCAGTCCAATTCTTTTCCTGTTAACGACTTCTAACAACGTTCCGAAGTATATTGCGTTCTCCAAAGACTAAAATGTTCATTTTGGGTTGTCTTAGCTCAATATTTTCCTTATTCGTGGGATACGAAAGCTTTGATAAATACTTTCATCAGAATTTAAAATGAAAGCTGTAGTTTTCCAAAAATTATATAATTTTGAAACCAACACAATCAGATACCATTAATTAAGTTAAATTGTAATGATATTCGAAGTGGTTAGTGCAATAAATTAGTTCAGTGTTTTTTCATTGAATAAAAAAAAAAATCAAAATTATTTTTAAAATCATTTACTGAAAAGCAGTTGTGTTTATTTTTTCTACAGATGAAAATTTTATTTATGTTATAGTTCGTTTCAAAATAAAATTATAATCTTAAGGTACATTTTTCTTTTAAGTAATGTGGTGGAAAAAAATTTAATATCAATTTATAAAGAAATAATAATAAGAGTGTAGTTCTCTAATATAGACTATGAAATAAAAGTAAAATATTACTTATATTTATTTAACTTGGCCTTATAAAATCAATATAAATCTGAAATCCCATGAGTCTGAAATCAAAATTCAAATATCTTCTAAAACAATTAATCACTATTTATTAACCAACAAAATATTATTAGTTGAAATGTGATGCATTTTCCATTCATTCGTTTGTTTCAAAATATAGGATAACATCATTAAAATATATCCTACAACAATTTGTTTATTCTTTAATTGATGAGACTAAAAAGACATCGCTTCTATTAGTGTAGTAGATATCGGTTTGTTTGTGCAGCTGAATCTGGGTGTGGTTGGATTGAGACACATGTTTAAGAACACACAACTTTATTTTATCAGCACATAAATACGACATTGACATCCCAATTAAAGATATACAATATTTAACTCATTTAAAATGAGTTAAATACATTTGTGGAAGGATTTCACTTCTAAGCTGTAAATAAAATTACTTTGATCTAGAAATATACTTCCTCTCTGGATGAGAGTTTGTAGGCCAATAAATACACCGGATTGGGCAAAATATTATTTCTCTCGGAATGATTGAATGTAAAGTAAATTAGCAGCGTATTTGCACTATACCTCCTGTCTGGGGAGAGTCTCGAAGTCCACTGACGATTTCTTCTGCACGCCGCAAGGGGCGCTCTTGCAGTGCGTAGGAGGAAACATGATTGCGTAGGTGTAACCACGATTACATCAGTTAAATATTAATTCCAATGACTCCGTTACAGTCACATCCTGACTAATCATGACCGCATAAATATAAAAGTCATCTCAATGGTCTGTTCAATTCAATAAGAGTACATGTCTCTAATTATTGACGTTTTGAAATGAGAGTTCCATATTAATTATATTTATTTAACTTTATGTTACAAAATCAATATAAATCTGAAATCCAAATCCAAATTTCTTCTCAATTAAAAATAACCTCCCTTCCCCATTTATTAACCAACAAAAGATTAGTTATTGAAATCTGGTGCAATTTCTATTCATTCATTTAGTTCAAAATGTATAATAACATCATTAAAATATATCCCACAACAATTTGTTTAGTCTATAAACGAGGAGGCTTACGAAATTCCTCGCTCCTGTTAGTTAAATATTAATTTCAATGGCTCCGTTACAGTCGGCTCATGACTAATCATGATCGCATAAATATGAAACTAGTCTCAATGGTCTGTTCAATTCGACTGTAGGATAATCCTTAAATGCAAATCTCCGTTAAGTAGATAAGACTCAAACGTGGACGGCAAAGACTCTTATTGAAAGCATAGAAATGGATTCAATACAAATCAGAAACTATTGTTTAAGATTATTTCCAATTTATTTGAGTTCCCCTGAGATTTAATGAGAACAGTTTGAGTTTATTAAATGATTAAGAGGATAATTTAATATCGATTTTGTCTCTCATAATATCAGAGGAATTGAAATCTAGATGTTTACGGAATTGTTACAAAACCTGATAATAACCATATATTTTGAAGAAATAAAAACTGTATTGAGTTGATAGTGATAACTAAAGTAATTCAAGTGCATAATGTTATTAACAGTGTTTTACTTTATGAGGTCTTAGTCGAGATAATGCATTCATTTCAATTTATTCTTATTAAAATACGTATATTAATAAATTATTGTAAAATCACTGAAGATTATACGCCGATTAATGTTGTAAAATCATTAAAGATTCTACGATGATCAATATTGTAAAATCATTGAAGATTCTACGACAATTTATGTTGTAACATCACAGAAAATTTTACGACGATTATTATTGTAAAATCACGGAAAATACTTCGACGATTAATTCTGTAATATCACTGAAGATTCTACGACGATTAATATTGTAATATCACTGAAGATTCTACGACGATTAATATTGTAAAAACACTCTAAAAATAACTTTAATAAACAGCAATAAACACCAGAAGGCATTTATACTAATTTGTTTAAATTCATAGCTGGGTGTTATATTTAAGTTTTTTAAGCTGTTGTATAGTTAAATTAACTTAAAAAAAGGAGCTATGTTATAGTTGTCATTTGTGAGCAGTGTTATAGCAATTGGTTTATGTAATTCTAAAAAAATGTTGAACTTGTTCATGAAATTGCAGTTTTGAACTCTAAATTTGATGATGTAGTTTCTGAAACATTTAAAAACTATTTAAAGACAGTCAGCTTAAATAGTAAATTAAAAATTAAAAAAAAAATAAAGCTTAAAAATTAACTGAAGATTAAATTAGCTTAAATAGTAATAGAAAAATTAAGAAATATATTTGAAATGAGAAAATATTTTATAGGTAATTTTTTTTTTAAATTATCTTGGTATTTGTATAGTAAAGAAGATTTTATTGATGTTTAGTTGTTAAAGAACTAAATTGCTCCTAACGATTTTGTAAAATATAAATAAAAAAATTAAATCAACTAAAAACTATACACGAATTTGTACTTTCTTGATAATGATCATTTAGTTTTCTGTATCTAAGATATAAAACTAACTAAAAGAACAAAACATTACAAATGATGGATTGATACAAATAACGTTGCCCTGACGTTACAGTGGTGGCACTTTATGTGCCAGGCACGAAGGTCAATTGATTTCTAGACCTTTATCTTAGAAGACGCTCTCTTGACAGCTTAATGGCAGACGTAAAAAGGAGAAAACTACTTGAAGTGTTGGTAGCTAAAATAGCGGAAATATTGATTGTATCATAAACTGTACTAATTCAATGAATTTAATAAAAATATTTAATCAAAAGAATACTGAATTCAAAAATTAATTAGCTCTCCCAACATATGAGCATCATTGATCATTTAAAAATAACTTGGACTAATCATTCACGAACCATCAGTCACCATTTTTCAAACGTAATATATAAATACAAAAATAATAAAACAACATCTAATCAGCAAATCACATAAAAAGAAAACAACGAAATTTATGGCAAAACATTGTTGTTGTTGATACTAATCCCCCTGATGCAGAAAAGCCTACACCAGGTTCATAATACACTGTGGCAGGCGACTGGCCCATGACTAAAGGTAATATGCAGTTTCTCTTTAGCGAGGAACCACGGGGGCTGAAGATAAGCTAAAACTATACATCAAGACAAAGCTCTACGATCATATTAGACCGGGACCTACTGTTTAAAGTGGATTCCGAACCACAACATCAATGGCAGCGCAGCACTCTAAATCTGTGGCACAGAGCGCCACACTCGGCCATTGAGGCTCATGGCAAAACGTGATGGACTTTATGGAATTTGATGTTAATTCTCACACAAAAATCTCCAGTGAAATTTGAGGTTGCGCCATTCCTGACACGCCAATTGGAATTTATCACGTTTCAGCAATAAAAACGTTTTGAGACAGCCCTGATTGCGCCTCTGAGGAGAATAGGAAGACCTAAGAAATTTGGTACTGCTTCCAGTATGAGTAGTAACTTGGAAACAGAGGGGGGAGGATGTAATGAGGGGTTTCCCAATGAATCGCCATCTTAAATCATCCTAAATTTCTGTTCCACCGCAAAGCAGTCATAATCTGTCTAAACTCTACATAAGTACTCTAACTAACAGCTCACGCTATTTTTCCATCCCATGAAAATCATTTTAGTTTCAGTCTGAATTTTGGATTCCTGCATTCATGGTGTGATCTGGCAGCTGTAACTGTGAGTGCGCCAAAATACAGCGGTTTTGCCCGGAAATGTATCGCGGCGAGTTATTAGCAGCTGTGAATTGTATTAGAATTATGTGTTTTAGTGTGATCGTCTTAAATGTCAAAATGTAAATAAATATTAGTTAGCTGAACTTCAGTCTTTTTTTTTCTTCTTACAAGAACTGCGCCATTATGTAGTATCCATCGTTCATGTTGAAATAATCGAGATTCTTTAATCTTCTCAAGCTGTAACAAGGAAAGGTGAGTGCTATAATAATAAAAATATCTTAAATAATAGTAATAAAGTAGAATAAAGAATGTTCTAGTAAAATAAAGCAATTATAAAATTAACAAGAGAAACCAGAAAAAAAAAATGAACATATTTTTTATATACCTTCTGTTGTACACTATCTTATCTATTGTTATTAATTTTTAGACCTACGACTTCGAACTTATTCTAAATTGAAAAGATAATAGAAAAACAACTACGGCAGTATCGAAATAAACCCCATCTTAAATTAAAAGCTTTGTGAAATCAATAGGCATAGAGATAAAAATAATGCAAGCAACACCAACTATTTTAAGCTGTCATTATCAACTGACCTGAAATACTTTAAGGAAACCAATTCTAATGGATTTTAGAAAATTTTACTTACAAAGGTGAAATTTAGGGAAAGGATAGAGTAGATTTATCAAAAATTACATCAATATAAAATTTCATTTAGCAATATAAAATTTCTCCAATAAAGATACAGAAATGTAGAGATATAGGATAAAGATAAATGAGGAAGTTTGATTCTATGGATGATATTTTCAGTTGGTTATTTCCTGCTAAATGATTTAAATTCAATATCTAAATTTACGCTCTGACATTTCAAATAAATATTTTCTTATGTATATCGTTAAGTTTCACAAGACAGTGCTGATACACGTCTGGGATATCCTCAGATGTCCGTGCAGCGCTGACGTTGCGCTGATGCAATAATCGTCTACAATAACAGGATTGGTAACCTTAGAGTAAGCTTGATTGGTAATTAATTCATAAGAAACAACTACAGACATTTTAATGTCTGTAATTATTTCTTATGAATTTTCAATTGTTACGAATCATATGATCCCTGGCTTCATTAGATGGTGTGTCACTGTCCCTGATTGAGCGATGAAATATTAATGAAATATTTTAAGTAATACATGGTTATTTTCCTAACTAAGAAGAACATAATTTACATTACCGAAAAATGATTAATATTTTAAGAAAATCAATTTCTTATTTTTTGTAGGAGTCAGTAGGTAAAGGATTAATAACTTCAGATAAAAAAAAAAAAAAGGAAATGAGGTAGTTGACTAAAGATAGTTACTAAACATGCACCATTTTAAGCAATATACCATTGAGCAGAATAAACATTTAAAACAATATATTATTGAAAATTATAAACATTTAAAACAATATACCATTGCACATTATAAACATTTAAAGCAATATACCATTGTATATTATCATATAAAACAAGATACCATTAAAAATATGCTTGACTTTATTACAATCAGTACCTTCTAACCTGTTAAGAATAAGAATAAATTATATAAATAGAAAACGTTAATTTTTTTAACAACATTTTTGGTAGAAATAATAATTAACACCTTATTTGACAGAAAAAAACCAGCCTGTATTAATTAACACAATATTAAATGAAGTTAAATATAAGCGAAATCAATTTTTAAAATAGTCTAAAGTAACAATTACTTATTTTGCACGAATAGATTAATTAGGAGCAAGTATTTGAAATCATGCAAATATTCCTTGCTTATTTTTAAAAGCAATGCAAATGAAAACTACTATTGCTTTCAGAATTGGAAAGTTTCTAATTAAGTTAAAAGATGGCATCTCATTATTTTTCGTTAACATTTTCTCTTAATGTCTTACTTTAAATAATAATCATTAATACTTCAGTTTCATTCGCGAACAAGAAGAATTACGAATATTCAATTGTCTGTTTCCATGAATTTATTAGCATGGAAGAAGTTTCACAGATGCTCGGGACAGATAAAATTATAAGCAACGATTATACACGATATTCTCCTAATGAGATTTAATACTTGCAAGAGATAATTATATCCCGTGCCGTACTTGAATTAAAACTATAAAAGTAACAAGTTGCCGAGAATAATAAATTCAATCTGTCTGCAGAAGTCATAATAGGCAATAACTTTTTATGGCTGGTAATTAAATGTAATTCAGGAAATAAATATCCTTTATGTGCAAAGGAAATATTTTTAGAAGATAAATGAGATGTGTTATGTAGTATTTATTTGATTATTTTCCAAATGTATCATTAACATTGGTGATTAGCTATAATGCCATGAAATCCACGATTAAGCCTAAGGAATTCAGTTAGATAGATTTATGTAGACTAACATCAATGGGAATCACATTAAAGGCGTTTAATTAAAACTTTTTGTTGTCTCAAGAATAAATTGAAGTTAGTTATAAAGCATCGATATTATTGTAGTATGTTTGAATGATAAAAAACTGCATTCGAATGTTGCTTTAATGTTTATTATTTATTTCTAATAATTGCTCATTTCTAATTACCCTTAAAATTAAGGGTATTACTTTGGAAGAGCTCGGTTCCGTTTCTGTGATACTGAATTTATGTCCTTGATCCTTTTTTTTGTTTCCTTGGCCACTTTAAACGCTTCTTATTGGTTTATATTTAAATTTCTTTCACGAGCTATTCATATTCTTTTATTTAAATTTCATTCATGTTGAACGCCTCGGTCTATACTAGACGTATAACGGTTTCAAGAAGAAGGTCAATTAAGACATGAATTTATTACAGTCAGTACCTTTTAAGCTGTTAAGAATAGAGAGAAATAGAATACATTATATAAATAGAAAGCATTAATCTAATTAAAAATATTTTTAGTAGAAATAATAATTAATACCTTATTTGGCAAAAAAAACATGCCTATACTATTTAACACAATATTAAAGGAAGTTAAATATAAACAAAATCCATTTTTAAACTAGTCTAAAGTAACAATTACTTATTT